>CM061225.1:60215393-60815393 GCA_030844895.1 Ambrosia x helenae
AGATGTGTTTTACGACACATCAAACATCCCCACACTTGACTCTTTTTCGTCCCTGAAAAAGAATTATGCAATGGGATCACAATCAAATAATCTGGCCTCAAAACATAGGTTACTTTAATTTTAAAAATCTAATCACGTGCCAACTGCGATTGCAGGTATACTTGTCCTCTTAAACCCAACCGCCGGTTTCTAAGCCCCTTATCATGTTAGTTTATCTTTAGGTTCATTTAGTCTACCTAGGGTCTCACACTAAAGAAGCCACAGTTTCACCTAATCCCGCCTCAAGCTTATGAAACAAAAGGAACAATCAATTGACTATTCCTAACCGTTTTATGTAGAAAACCGAGAGAATTTAAAATCATATATATATATATTTTTTTTTTTCATCTCAGCATACTTAACTCAGAGGGTGTGACCAATCCAAGTCGCTATCCCAGTGGCCAGGCACCTTAAGCTTCAGTATTTTTGCTTTGATTTCTATTTTTTTTTTTCATGAGCTTTTTTAGATATTTATTTTCAGACAATCCTAGAGGGAGTCGAGTCTGGAGTCACTATCCCTAGAAACGACACCATTGGCCTTGCCCTTATTTTATATCCAGCTCTTTTTTTTTTTTTTCTTTTGATCAGAAATTCTAACGGTTTTAAACTTATAACGGTATTCCTTATACTATTATTGGCGGTTTCAGCTTCCCCATTTTTTCCTAGATGAGAACCCACACGGTATCCTAATATATTTAGTGTATTATCTCAAAGGAAACTTTTCTACCGGCTGGGCCTACCCACATATCCCAAGTCAACACGCTTTCGATTATTTATTCTTCTAATACATATACTATTTGAAAACCAGACACTTGATTTTATCTATCATTTCCCATATTTTATAATGCAAACTTCAAAATCAGGGACTCTTTTTTTTTCAGTTTTTTTTTTTCAGGTTTTTCAATTTTTTTTTTTTTTTTTTTTGACTCAAACGACTTTATATACAAACTAAACGACAGTTTCCCATCCCCACACTTAAACTCTACATTGCCCTCAATGTAGGAATAGAAAACGACTCAAAACAAAAGAAAAAATAAATTCCGAATACAAAAATAAAAAGACAAGGGCAAATTGGAAAGGACTTAGCTGGTTTATTAACACGTAAGCTCCAAAAACTCTAGTCCAATCCAGCTCGATCGTATAGCATTTTGGTCGCGATCGGCTCTGACACAATAGTAAACTTTTGGGTTGCTTCATTATAACGTACAGCTCCAGAATCGCCCGAATGGAGATTGAGTACGAGCGGTACAATCCAAACCTGCACAAGATAAAACAAAAACCCAGCAGAATACCGAACTAAAAAATAATAATAATAATAATAATAAAATAAAATAAAAAGACTCAAGCTAATAACCTAGACACATAATAAAAGCAAAAACACAAAGACGACGCAACTAAGTAATGAACATGAAAAGAAAATACAAACTCTACACATGGGGGTATCCCCACACTCTCACAAACCTACTCGGGATTGATCTCAGGGAGGTCCGAAACCTCCACCTCCTCATCAACGCTCATCCCATCCTCATAATGCTTCAACCTATGGCCGTTCACCTTCCATCGCTGGCCATCCTCACCTGCAATCTCAATCGTACCGTAGGGAAAAACCTGTGTAACAACATAAGGACCCGTCCAACGCGACCTAAGCTTTCCTGAGAACAACCTAAGACGAGAATTATACTGTAACACTTTCTCCCCACACTTAAATTCTTTCACTATCTTCAGACGCTTATCGTGCAACTTCTTAGTTTTCTCTTTATAATCCCACGATCTCATATAAGCATCATCCCTCAACTCCTCTAACTCATGCAACTGAAGGTATCTATGCTTACCTGCCTTATCCAAATCTAAATTCACCCTCTTCAATGCCCAAAACGCCTTATGCTCTAACTCAACCGGTAAATGGCACGCTTTCCCATAAACTAACCGAAAAGGAGTGGTGCCTATCGGTGTCTTAAATGCGGTGCGAAAAGCCCACAATGCATCCTCTAGGTGATCTGACCAATCCTTTCGGTTCTGCCCCACTGTTTTCTCTAGGATTCTCTTGATCCCGCGATTGGTATTTTCCACTTGACCACTTGTTTGTGGATGATAAGCCGTAGAAAGCCGATGGGTGACCCCATAGCGTTTCAAAGCTTTCTCCATCTGGTCATTGCAAAAGTGTGTACCACGATCGCTAATCAAGGACTTAGGAGCACCAAACCTAGAAAACAGTGTCTTTAAAAACCTCACAACAACCCGTGCGTCATTTGTAGGCAAAGCTTGAGCTTCCACCCACTTAGAAACATAGTCAACCGCAACTAGGATGTATCTATTCCCACGAGAATTGGGGAATGGACCCATGAAATCAATGCCCCACATATCAAATACTTCAATGGTCTGAATAGGATTTTGGGGCATCTCATTACGGGATGAGATATTACCGGTCCTCTGACAGGCATCACAATGTCTCACAAACTCATGGGCATCCTTAAAAATGGTCGGCCAGTAGAAACCCGCATCAAACACGCGTTTGGCAGTATTAGCCGCCCCGTAGTGACCTCCTACTCTACCCTCATGACAGTGCCTAAGGATATCTCTCGTCTCCTCACCAAAAACACATCTCCTCAAAACCTGATCTGGTCCTAACCTAAACAAGTAAGGATCATCCCACAAGTAGTACTTAGAGTCGGCTATTAATTTCTTTTTCTCCTGAAAAGTAATATCACTCTTAAACTCACCCGAAACTAAGTAATTAGCTATGTCGGCATACCAAGGGAAGTCCCTACAGATCCTAGCTACCACAGACATCAAACTCTCATGAGGAAAATCATCCCTAATCCTCTCTTCCCTACCTCTCTCTAACTCTGGATTCTCTAAACGAGATAGATGATCCGCAGCTACATTCTCAGCTCCACTCTTATCCCTAATCTCAATATCAAACTCTTGAAGCAAAAGGATCCACCTAATCAGTCTAGGCTTTGCATCTTTCTTGGAGAAAAGATGCCTAAGAGCGGAATGGTCAGTAAAAATGATAGTCTTAGAAAGCACGAGATACGACCTAAACTTATCACAAGCAAAGACGACGGCTAGCAACTCCTTCTCTGTCGTCGTGTAATTCTCTTGGGCATCATTGAGTGTTTTGCTAGCGTAGTAAATGGGATGGAAATGCTTGTCCCTACGCTGGCCCAACACAGCCCCAACAGCAAAGTCGCTAGCATCACACATGATCTCGAAAGGAAGAGACCAATCTGGAGCGACCAGAATGGGAGCCGTCACTAAACGCTCCTTCAACAACTCAAATGCCTTGACACATTCAGCAGAAAACTCGAATGGTCGATCTTTCTCAAGAAGTTGGGTCATCGGGCGGGCAATCTTAGAAAAATCCTTAATGAAACGCCTATAGAAACCCGCGTGACCTAGAAAACTACGAATAGACTTCACAGAAGTAGGCGGCGGGAGTTGGGAAATGGTGTCGATTTTAGCTCTATCAACCTCAATCCCCGCCTGTGAAATCTTGTGCCCAAGCACAATACCCTCACGAACCATGAAGTGACACTTTTCCCAATTAAGCATCAGGTTCGTCTCCTCACACCGAGTAAGAACACGCTCTAGATTACGCAAACAATGATCGAAGGAACTCCCAAAGACAGAAAAATCATCCATGAAAACCTCCATGGAATCCTCGATCAACTCATGGAAAATCGCCATCATACATCGCTGAAACGTGGCCGGGGCATTACATAGCCCAAAAGGCATGCGCCGATACGCAAAAGTGCCAAAGGGGCATGTGAATGTGGTTTTCTCTTGATCCTCAGGTGCAATAGGGATCTGAAAGTAACCAGAGAAACCATCCAGAAAGCAGTAAAACTGCTGACCCGACAAACGCTCAAGCATCTGATCAATAAAGGGCAAGGGGAAGTGGTCCTTGCGGGTGGCGTCATTGAGTTTGCGATAGTCAATGCAAACTCGCCATCCGGTCACAGTCCTAGTGGGTATGAGCTCATTTTTCTCATTCGTGACAACCGTCATTCCCCCTTTCTTGGGAACAACCTGGACAGGACTCACCCAAGATGAATCAGAGATGGGATAAATCAAACCTGCATCTAACAACTTAATCACTTCTTTCTTAACCACATCCTGCATGTTCGGGTTTAGCCGTCGCTGAGGCTGGACAACTGGCTTAAACTCCTCAGTCATCAGAATCTTATGCGTGCAAAAAGAAGGGTGGATGCCCTTAATGTCAAAGAGCTTCCACGCAATAGCACGCTTGTGTGCTTTCAGTACACACAACAACCGCTCTTTCTCATCCTCTGTCAACTCAGACGATATGATGACAGGCAACTGAGAGTCCTCCCCTAAATATGCATACTCTAGATGAGATGGTAACTCCTTAAGCTCAAGGGTAGGGGGTGTCTCAAGTGATGGTGTCTCTAGAGGTCTCTCCGAATCAGTGGTCTCGAAAACCTGGGAGGCCTCATCAGAAAGGTGAGACTGAACAGCGGGTGGAGACATGTCCCGCTCAAGATCAAACTCAGTCATCTCAATGCACCCTTTATACTCGGTACCGAGCATCTGTGTGTCAAGGGTGTCTCGCTCGCAGAAGCTAGTGAGAAAGCTCCCCACCTGAGTCATGAACGAATCAATGAAGTACAGAGTATCATCGTTCTGGTTAGGGTGCTTCATGGAGTGCTGAACATCAAAAGTGACCTGCTCGTCGGCAACTCGAAGAGTGAGTTTGCCATCAAAGACATCAACAATAGCACGAGCAGTGGCTAAGAATGGACGACCAAGAATGAGTGGAACCTGTGAGTCCTCGTCCATGTCAAGTATAACAAAATCCACCGGGAAAACAAATTTATCAACCTTAACTAACAAGTTTTCCACTATCCCGCGCGGAAACTTCACCGATCGGTCGGCGAGCTGAATACTCATGCGCGTAGGAGACAGCTCTCCTACATTGAGCCTAGCAAAAACAGAGTAGGGCATTAAATTAATGCTAGCTCCAAGGTCTGCAAGAGCATTACTAACAGTGAGATTCCCTATCAGACAGGGAATGGTAAAGCTACCAGGATCAGTCATCTTCGGGGGCAGCTTATTCTGCAGCGCTGCAGAGACCTGCTCAGGAAGAGTAACAGAAGAGATCTCCTCAAGTTTCTTTTTGTTTGTGAGCAAATCTTTCAGAAACTTGGCATACTTAGGCATCTTCGAAAGAGCCTCAACAAATGGTAAGTTCACCTGGATCTTTTTCAGCATATCCAGGAACTTACGGTACTGATCAGAATCATCTGGTCTAGCAAGTCGACCAGGAAATGGCGGCTTAGGCTTGTAGGCCTTCACCGGAGTGTCATCTCTCTTCTCACCTTGAGACCCGCTGGTTTGTGCTGTACTTGCTGGGCGGAGCCTAGGTTGCACCTCGCCAGCTGGTGTCTCTCTCTCAACTCCCTCATCAACAGACTCATCCTCTCCTACTGGTAACGAATCATCTACCCCCTTCCCACTCCTAGTAGTAACGGCTTTCGCCTGATGCTGCCTAAACGATGAACTAGAGGAGTTAGGATTATTGACAGTGTTACTAGGAAGGCCTCCTGGTGGTCTCTGGTTAACCTGATTAGCTAATTCTACTACTTTGGCCTCTAGGTTTTGAAACGCAGCTTGTTGACCTTTCCTAAAAGCTTCATTCTCAGCAAGTTGTGACTGAATGTTACTAAGAATCTGGGACTGGTTCTCTAGAATGGTAGTAAGGTCAGACTCAGTACGACTAGTGGGACCCCCAGAGTTGGGAGCTTGGAACAGATTCTGGCGAGGTTGGTATCTAGAAGAGTTACCCCCTTGCCAGTTGGAGTTCTGATTTCTCCAGTTGGAGTTCGAGTTGGAAGTGTAGTTTTGATAAGGTGGTTTAAGCCACCCAGAATTTAGAGAATCTACCTGTTCCTGACTCTGAATTGGACACTCAGATGTGTCATGACCCCCCCTACATATTTCACACCTATCTAACCTCATCTGAAGATCTCTCACTTGCTTAGTTAAATTCTCAATCACCGCAGCCAGACCAGTATCAGGTGCAATCTGATAAACACCTCGGGTAGTAGGAGAGGCGTTACTAGTCATGGGATTTGAATTCCCAACAGTATGCTTTGGTGGTCTCTCAGAATGGGCAAAACTCTCAAATAACTCATTAGCTGCATCAATATCCATTTTTTCCATGAAATTACCCTGTGCAGCTGTATTAAAACGAACTCGAGTCTCAAAAGTGAGGCCATTGTAGAATTTCTCCACAAGGGCCCAGTCAGAAAGACCATGATGAGGGCATCGGCTCAGTAGGGTCTGGAAACGCTCCCAAGCCATGTAGTATGGCTCATCAGGATCCATACGGAATGAGTGAATCTGCTCCCTAATGCGGGAATCCTTGGAAGCTGGGTGATATTTTTTCAAGAATTTTCCAAGCATGTCCTCCCAAGTAGCAATGGAACTATTAGGCAGAGTGTCATACCAAGTGGCGGCACGACCAGACAAACTAAATGGGAACAAACGCAGATAAATGGCTTCCTTTGTGATGTGGGAAAGATTGAAAGTGTCACAGATGCGCACAAATCGGGACAGATGTCCATGAGCATCCTCCTCATCAAGACCATGAAATTGGGTGGCGTTAGTAATAGTGGACATGACATGGGAGGGGATTTGCCAATTGTTGGCGTCAGCAGTAGCAGGGCGAGCAATGGGAGAACGAATCCCAGTAAGTCCCTCAGTGGCACGAGAATGCACTGTGCGTCTGACATTTCCTTCAGCCATTTCAGCAGTGAGTGGTGGGAAAGGAATGGGTTTTGGTGGAGAATGGATGGTGGGTTTAGGTTCAGAAAAAGAAAAGGATGAAAAGGATGGAGAAGACGAGCGTACCTGATCAATTTTCTTCCGGATGACCGTTCGAAACTCGTTAAGGCGCTCGTGGATGTCGAGGTTGGGATCCGTGCAGGTGGTGAATTCAGGTGGTCCTTGTGAGCGAGTATGTGGCATACACTGAAAGTGCAAACCACGCTGGAGTTACTAATGGATAGCAAATAACCTAGGACTAAAAGCACAAGTAGCACAGATAATCGCAGGCAGATCCAGCAAGAAGTAAACAAGCAAAACAAAACAAGTAAAATCAAAAAGTGCAAGTAAAAAGTCCCCGGCAACGGCGCCAAAAACTTGATGCGTGCTGATATATATATAAAAATGTGCACAAGTTAAAACCCTAGACTCAACTAAACCACGCACAATCGGCAAGTGTACCGTTCGTTTGTAGCAAGCGAATAAGACCAGGTATCGAACCAAAGGACTCAATTAAACACAGAAGATTAAACTGTCACTGAATTGCTTGTTTAAATTAATAACTAAGGGGGGTTTTAAATTGAAAATATAAAAATTGATTAACTATTAATTAACTAAATTACCCTAAATTAAATTAAATTAAAAACTAATTAAAACTAAAATAAAAACCGAACTAAAGTGATGGAAAAATCAAGCAAGGGAAAGACTGGCTACCTAGGTAAGAATCCTTAGACATAATACTCAATCCTGACGAAGAAACCCGTTTGGAGACCCTAATTTCATCCAACTACTCTCCTCCTGCAGGTAAGGCTAGTAAGCTAGAATCAAGGCGGGACACGTGTAGAAATGCTAAAATGGAATTGGATCGCCCTAGCGTACCAAAATCCCACAGAAATCAGGTTAAAACCTCTCCTGGATTAAAACCCTCAAACTATGAAGCAGACTTAAACTCTACTGAAAGAAACCTAGGAAAACTCTAAACACGGACAAGTAGCGACTCCCGCCCTAGCGCTTGCCAACTACCGAACAATGCCTAGTTAGTTACCTAGCACTCTCGAGTTAGATTTCTCACCCTCAAGAATGGACTGCACGTTTTAGTTAATTTATTATATTAGTTTGTTATATTTGTGTCGTACTCCAACTCCAAATACTAGCACGCTAACCTAAGTTGACGAACTAGATTGATTTATAGACCTAGGGGGTATCTCTACATGCCTAGCTCCACAAAACCAATAAACAAACTTCAAATAAAATTAACACCAACACACATATATCAAATCCAACAATAAAAATAAAAATCATGTAATTCTACACATCCAAACGGAAACCAAACGTCATTCAATCATATTATTGTCTAAATCATCATCCTAAGTAGCCATAAAAATGTCTAGCCACTCATAATATTAAAAAATACCATCACAAAATAATTAAACATAGTTTTAAGTATGTCTAGAGAAACAATTAATAAAAATTAAACTAACCCAAGGCTCGTTGGCTCTTGATCTTTAACGTGCCCGTGGCCTTTTCTCCTTCCGTGCTCGTTCGATCGTCACCGGGCTGCTTCTTCTTTTGTCCTCTTGCTGTGCGATTGTCAATTGCTATTGTGAATGAATATCCCCTAATAAAAATCCGCCGTGCGCCGCTTGTCTATCTTTTCTGCATTTTTTTTTAGGTGGTGTTTGGCTTGGGCTACGGCCCAAGTCAAATCCTTTTTTTTTTAATTATTTATTATTATTATTATTATTATTATTATTATTGCTATGCTCATATCTCGAGTGTTCTTGGCTCGACCAAAATTCATCGTTTACGCTCTAACGCCTTTGAACACATGCTCTCAAGTGCTCGTGTCTCAATTAAAATTCTTTCCTTTTGAGCTCATTTTCCACGAACACCTATGAAATAATAAAATAAATATATAAGTACTAAAAACTAATAAAAACTATACAATGATAAAAATAGGCCAACAAACGAATACACGTCTAAAACTACTAAAAACTACTAAAAACTATATACAAAAGACTCAATTATAACTGAAAATACATAGGAGAATAGATGTGTTTTACGACACATCACACGTGCTAGTATATGCCCAACTAACAGTTGTTAGGGTCCAAATGACATACGTTATTTTTCAGTAAACATGTGTTTTAGAATATGCTAACACATGTTATTAAAGTTTTGGCAAGTGAAATTGTTATGAACTCGTATAGGGTTCATGTCCTGTTTTTGCGGTCCGAATCTTGTATGCTTACACACGTTAATATATGCCCCACTAACATGTGTTAGGGTTCATATGACATACGTTATTTCAGTAAAACATATGTTTTAGAATACATTACACATGTCAGTGATGTCTCATTATGTCCCACTAACATGTGTTAGGGTTCATATGACATACGTTAGTATATGCCCCACTAACATGTGTTAGGGTTGATATGACATACGTTATTTCAGTAAAACATATGTTTTAGAATACATTACACATGTCAGTAATGTTTCATTATGTGTTTTGGAGAGCCCAACTAACACGTGTTATCTTTTTTGTAGGTGAAGAGATGTTTTGTGTTAAAGATGAAGATTGGTATCAAGAACGAAGCATAGCTAGATTTATTTTATGTTGTCATGATAGTTTTTTTTTTTTTTTTTTTTTTTTTTTTTGTCATTCACAAATAATTATGTTTATATTAAACATTTTTAATACGTTTTTAGTATTGATTGTAATGATCGTTTTTATCATTTCTTAAATAAATATACATTTTATGTGTTCTTTTATTTTGTTATTTTTAGTACATGTTTGTTAACACATGTTAGCGATGTCTCACACGAGGTCAGAATTTTGTATCACAACACTAACGTATGTTAATATTGGTGCTGGAAAAAGTGCCATAAAGTAGGAGAGAGGTGACTTGACAAGTGTCAAATCAACCTTTTAAAACCTAGGATTCAGAAGTGTCAAATCTCATGTTTAAAATTACCTTAATGCCCTTGATTATATTTTTTATTAGATTGGCCTACATGCTTTATGATTATTATATTCAAATAATTATGGACCATTGATCAAACTTGATCAATGGTCACTAGAGGGTTTCCAGGGTTTTTCCATTATATAGGGTTTCCATATTATCCACTCCAATCTATATCTATATCTATATCTATCTATAGTATATTATAAAGCATTTGACAAGGACTTCTTAAAATTTAAGAAGTACAAGTTAATTTGCTTATGGTATAACATACAATGCACATAATAACTACATTTTAGGGGCAAATCGGTCTTTCAAACACCATATTTAATCTAAATGAATTCAATAGTCAATAGATGTTTATAATATCTCATGACATTTATTTCTACATTTACTTTGAACATATGAAATAGAAAACATATAAAAAACAATTTTTAATGCTACATGTTTTGTTATAATCTTTTATATAGAGTCAGATACTTTATAGAACTTTGAATAATTTGACATCATGAGAGATTACCCTACTAAACAACGTAAAGTTGCATTATTTATAGAATAACGTGTTTTTATATTTTTTCTTTAAATCTTTTTATATGACATAGGTCAAACTTATTGTTTTTTATAATATTATCTTGTCTTTAGAAGAAAAAGAAATAAGAAGTTCCATGATTGGTTCTATTTTTATATATGTTTTAATGTAAGCTTCGTTTAAAACAGAGTTGTGTGTGATAACGTACAACTCATCTAAGTATAGGCGAACAAGTCATGAAAGTTTTTCTTAGTTTGTTATTTCCTTTTTATATGTGGATTTGTTACGGTTTTGACTTGGTTTTTTCTATGATAATTTTTAACTTTTTGTAATATGGCGAGTATACTTGCTGCTATGTGTGTGCGCGATTCAACGTTTTTTTATCTATTTTTTTTTGTTCGGTTTAACAGCCCCGCCGCAACGCGCGGGTTTCTCACTAGCACATATAAAACATTTCCCAAGGACTTCTTAAAATTTAAGAGGTACAATTTTGATTCCTTATGG
Source organism: Ambrosia x helenae (assembly GCA_030844895.1). Lineage (NCBI taxonomy): Eukaryota > Viridiplantae > Streptophyta > Magnoliopsida > Asterales > Asteraceae > Ambrosia > Ambrosia x helenae. The sequence continues at coordinate 60,226,218 of CM061225.1, forward strand.
TACAACACACAATGCATATAATAACTATCTTTTGAGGGTAAAATTGTCTTTTAAACATTATATTTAATCAAAAGGTAATCAAGAGTCATGAGATGTTTATGAGACCGCATGGCATTCAATTCTACAATTATTTTAAAATATTAAATAGAACACATATAAAAAATAATTCATAATACTACATGTTTTGTTATAATCATTTATATATACAATTAGTTACTTTATAAAAGTTAAAGTTTTTATAAACCTGATAATACTATATAGAAATCGAGAAATCAATAACGAAAGCCGTGTTTTTAGTCATGTGGTAACGATTTGAATTATAAAATTACTACGTATGGCTAATCTAATCTAAACTATAAGGTCACCAGATTCTATGATCGGAGAAGAAAGATTATGTTTATAATGAATTTCGAACGAATATATTAAGAAATATTCATATAAAGGAGTGGACAATAACAAATAATTAATTAATTAATAAGGGTTCGTCTTCTTGATTACTTCAACTCAAGTCCACATTTCTAGCTAAGTAATTTTTTCGGTTATTTATTGAAAACCAGTTGGACTGATGTTCCTTACTGATTAGCCACATGGGAACAAATGAATATTGAAACCAATCGGTTTTTGAAATATCTTAATCGAAAGTTTTGGTTTTGGTTTTGGTTTTGGTTATGGCTCAAAACCGAAGTGAACTGAACAACAACTTGTACACACCCTTAAAATCACCAATTAGAGTGTTGTGGTCTCCGCCGCAATGCGTGGACACCCCACTAGTTATTATTATATGTATCTATTAAAAATAAGACACATCTACAGTGTCCAGTAGATAATTACTTTTATGCCCACTTATAAAATGATAAAATACGCTGTCATGACCAGGTGTAGGTATTAGACAAGATTTTGTTGTCATATTTGTTGAATGATTAATGGGTCGAATACTTTGGGCTTTAAGTAAAGAATAGGTAATGTTTAAGGCTGGTCAAGGTAATAGGCCATGGCTATTTTTTTTATGTCCACGAGAGAATAAATGTCACTTAATGTTATCTTTAATGTCCACGAAACCTTCAACGCAATAGGAGCTCCTGCAGCGAGGCGCAATCTTTAACGTCTACCAAACCCTCAACGCAAAAGAAATCTCCACTATAATATTGTATATTATAATACTATATTGATGTTGTTATTTTCGAGCCGGGGGTCTTAATAGAAGCAGCCTCTCTATTCCCATGGAGTAGAGGTAAGGTTGTCTACATCTTACCATCCTCAGACCCTACCTTAACTTTTGCTATTGGTGTGATTAACTGAGTATGATGTTGATGATGATGATGTTGTTATTTAGTACATCTTACATTGAATATGTATTTTTATTCGGATTACTTAATTAGCCCACCAATGAAGAAAAAAAATAGTCAACATCTTATGGCTGCTTTTTGTAGCCACATATTTGTGGGCTCCAAATAAAGGCAACAAGAGACAACCCAATTGTTGTAATCTTAAGGTTGATCTGAAACTTAATGGGCCGCGAGTATTTTTTTGAACCTCATGCGAGAATAACAGTCACCTTAATGTTATCTCTACTGTCCACCAAACCCGCAATAAAACAGAAGCTCCCGCAGCGAAGTGCGGGTAACTAAAACACTAGTTATTATTATATAAATAATAATAATATAATTATATTATATATATTAAACGTAGAGCTCTTAGGAATAGTTAGGTTTTAGGTTTATTTTTTTCCACCACTTTTTTTTGTAAGTTTTTTTTTACGTTTTACCACCAACATTTTGTTTAAGTTTTTCTTTTCCTATTTTGGCCATATTTTATTTATTTTTCCTTTCTTTAGGTTTTTTTCCCATTTTTCCACCAACTTTTTGTTACGTTTTATTTTCCCCCTTTTTGTTTTTCCCCCTTTTGACCACCAACTTTTTGGTTAAGTTTTTTTCCCCATTTTTGCCACAATTTATTTCTTTTTTTTTTTTTTTGCGTGCTGTCCGTCTACGTTCGTATAGTACTTTCGTCTCTGTTCGTCTGCAACACCCGCTCTTTAACCCAAGTTGCTCTACGTTCGTATAGTGTTTTCGTCTACGTTCGTATAGTACTTTTTTTACGTTGCGTTAGTCTACGTTCGTATAGTATGTTCGTCTCCGTTCGCCTAAGTTTTTTTACGTAGTTTTCGTCTACATTCGTATAGTACTTTCGTCTCCGTTCGTCTACATTTTTTTACGTAGTGTTCGTCTATGTTCGTATGGTATTTTCGTTTCCGTTCGTCTGCAACACCTGATCTTTTCGTCTCCGTTCGTGTACGTTTTTTTATGTTGTTTTCATCTACGTTCTATAGTATTTTTGTCTCCGTTAATCTGTTGTGTTCTTTCTTGCCGATTTTCCTGGTTTTGGTCGTTTTTTCCTTGCTACGTAACACGGTTTTACGCCTCCATCTTACACCGCTGTTAGCACGGTTGTGTCACAACGCGCTGCAGAATATATCGCGCAGCGCGCGATCGTTAAAACACCTAGTTATTATTAAATAACTTAATAGATGGTGAAATTGAACAGTAAAAACAATTATTGTATTTGACTTTTTCATTTTTTTAAACACTTTTTTATTACTCCAATATATATATACGAGGATGACCAAATAAGAAGAAACTTCATGTGAGAACAAAAAGAAGAAGTTATATAATGGTTAAACATTAATAGTTTAAATCTTTTTACATTAATTATCATTTATTTAATTCAATAGTCATCAACACTTTATTCTATACATTAACAAAATTTGTCCTACATATATAAAAATTCATCCTACATATAACAAAATTGTCATATGTTTATCCTACACATATCGAGATTATCATACGTGTATCCTACACATATAAAAATTCATCCTACACATATAAAAATTCACCCACATATCAAAATTATCCTTTAATCCAAATAAGGGTTGCTTTAGAAGAATATATTTTAAATATTAATTAAAAGTTTCATTTATTTAACTATTTTAAAGGGGGTTACAAAAAAATAATAAGCAATTTAACATTCAATACAATTATTAAATGAAAGCTTCCTGTTGGTTATAATTTGTTCTTTTTCTTCTTAAAAAACAATTTCTTCTCATTTGAACTCTCCACTATATATATATATATATATATATATATATAAGGGAAAGGGATACCGGAAACCCTCTAAAACGAAGAAACTCGGGAAACTCTAACTTCCCAAGCTTTTTATCATCTGAAAAAATTAGGGTATGTAATATACATGATTTTAAGAGTTTTGAGCCAAAAAAATCAAAAAAGCGCCGAGTAGATATTTTAAAAAAAAATAAATAATTTTTTTTTGTGTTACGTATGTTACACAAAAACAGACATGTTACATATGTAACACAAAAAACTTATTTATTTTTTTTTTTTAAAATATCCACTCAGCGCTTTTTTGATTTTTTTGGATCAAAACTCTTAAAATCATGTATATTACATACCCTAATTTTTTCAGATGATAAAAAGTTCGGGAAGTCAGAGTTTCCCGGGTTTCTTCGTTTTGAGTGGGTTTTTATTTTAACCACCCCCTATATATATATATATATATATATATATATATATATATATATATATATATATATAGGGTAAGGTTCTATAGGAAACCCTAAATATTTGAGGAAACTCTAAAAAACCCTTAGAAAAACCTACTTCCCGAGCTTTTTTTTTGAAAAAATTAGGGCATGTAATATACATGTTTTTAGGTGTTTTGAGCCAAAAAAATCAAAAAAACGCCGAACGGTTTTTTTTTAATAAAATAAATGATTTTTCATCATAACATATGTTACCAGTGCAAAAATAAGCTAACATATGTTATGATGCACAACTTATTTATTTTTTTTTTTAAAACCGTTCGGCGTTTTTTTGATTTTTTGGCTCAAAGCACTTAAAATATGTATATTAGATGCCCTAATTTTTTTCAAAAAAAAAAAAAACTCGGGAAGTAGGGTTTTCTGGGGTTTACTAAAAAAACGAGGGTTTTCTAACGATACTTCCCATATATATGTATATATATAATATATATATATATATATATATAGTATAAGGTTATATTGGAAACCCTTGTTATATGGTAAACTCTGGAAACTCTAACTTCCCGACTTTTTTTTATATGAAAATTTTAGGGTTTGTAATATCCATGATTTTAAGCATTTTGGGCCAAAAAAATGGAAAAAGCGCCAAGCCATTTTTTTAAAAAAAATAAAAAACCGTCTTCGGGTAACAAATGGTTAACACGTGTTAGTTTCGCTTAACATGTGTTAGTCAAAACTTTATTTAAAAAAAAAAAAACTACTCGGCGCTTTTTTGATTTTTTTTTTGGCTCAAAATGCTTAAAATCATGTATATTACATGCCCTATTTTTTTCAAAAATAAAAAAATTGGGAAGTCAGAGTTTCTAGAGTTTAGCATATAACAAGGGATTCTACATTATCCTTTCCATATATATATATATATATATATATATATATATATAATAAATAAAATCTTATAAAACATTTAACAAGGACTTCTTAAATTTTAAGAGGTACAAATTTAATTGCTTATGAAACAACACCCAATGCATAAAATAATTACATTTTAGGGCAATTTTGTCTTTGAAACACCATATTTAATTAAAATGAAGTCAAGAGTTAAGTGATATTCATGAAAACGCATGACACTTAATTATACAATTACTTGGAACACATTAAATAGAAAACATATAAAAATAATTCATTAGGCTATATGTTTTGTTATAATATTTTATATATTTTATGAAAGTTAAACTTTTATAAACTTCATAATACTATAAGAAATCGATAAATCAGTAAGGAAAATTGTGTTTTTAATCACCAGGTAACGATTTGCATTTTGAAATTATTACCTTACATTGATACACTTAAACATGTTTAATCTTACCTAAAACAATACGTCACCGGATTCAATGACCGGGGAAGAAAGTTTTCGTTTATAATGAATTTCAAACAAAGGTTTCCTGTAATTATGGTCAATTGATCATGATTAAATTAGATGGAAGTGAATTTTCTTTTACAAAAGGTATTTGACATATTGTAATATGCGAAAATTTGATATCAAAATGTATGACGATTTTAATATGTTGTAAATTTAGTTGAATGACTATTAATAAAAAGAAACCTATGAGTTTGATAGATAAGTGTTCCTAATACTCTAGGTAGAGGGGATTGAAAATGAAAATTTATGTTATAAAGAAAGGTTGTCTCATCCTTAAATCCTTTTATATGAAATACGTCAAACTTATTGTTTTTGATAATATTATCTTGTGTTTATAAGAAAGAGAAATGTGAAGTTCCTATATTGGTTCCATTTATATATACTTTTCAATGTAAGTTCTGTTTAAACATAATTGTGTATGATAATATACAACTCATCTAAGTATAGACAAATAAGTCATGAAAGTTTTCTTTTTAGTTTTTTTATTTCTTTTTTATGTAGTTATGTTACGGTTTGACTTAGATTTTTCTATGGTAATTTTTACCTTTTTTAGTATGGCGAGTTAACTTGTTGCCACGCGTGTGTTTGATTCAATGTTTTTTCGCTTATTTCTTGTTCAATTTCGGTCCCGCCGCAACGCGCGGGTTTCCCACTAGTATATATATATATGTATGATTTCATAATAAATCAAAATATGAATTGTGGTGCGTTTTTACTAAAAAACGAAGGTTTTCTAACGATACTTCCCATGTATATATGTATATATATATATATGGGGGATGGATTAAATAAAAACCCACTCAAATTGAAGAAACCCTGGAAACTCTGACTTCCCGAGCTTTTTATCATATAAAAAAAGTAGGGTATGTAATATACATGTTTTTAAGAGTTTTGAGCCAAAAAATAAAAAAAACGCCGAGTGGATTTTTTTAAAAAAAAATAAATAAGTTTTTTGTGTTACATATGTTACATGTCTGTAAAGTGTGTAACATACGTTACACAAAAAAACTTATTTCCTTTTAAAAAAAAATCCACTCAGCGCTTTTTTGATTTTTTTGGCTCAAAATTCTTAAAAACATGTATATTACATACCCTAATTTTTTCAGATGATAAAAAGCTTGGGAAGTTAGAGTTTCCCGAGTTTCTTCAAAATTTTAGGTTTTCTCTGGATACTTAGCCTATATATATATATATATATATATAGTATAAGTTTATATTGGAAACCCTTGTTATATGGTAAACTCTGGAAACTCTAACTTCCCGACTTTTTTTTTATATGAAAATTTTAGGGTATGTAACATCCATGATTTTAAGCATTTTGGGCCAAAAAATGGAAAAAGCGCCAAGCCATTTTTTTAAAAAAAGTAAAAAACCGTCTTCGGTAACAAATGGTTAACACGTGTTAGTTTTCGCTTAACATGTGTTAGTCAAAACGTTATTTTTTAAATAAAAACTACTCGGCGCTTTTTTGATTTTTTTGGCTCAAAATGCTTAAAATCATGTATATTACATGCCCTATTTTTTTCAAAAATAAAAAAAATTGGGAAGTCAGAGTTTCTAGAGTTTAGCATATAACAAGGGTTTCCACATTATCCTTTCCATATATATGTATGATTTCATAATAAATCAAAATATGACTTGGTGGTAGAGTGGTTTGTGGTGCATTTTGTTTGAGGTCTCAGGTTTGAAACATGGGAAATGGCAAGTTTTTTTTTAAATGTTTAATTTCATAATAAATCACAACATGGCTTGGTGGTGGAGTGGTTTATGGTGCATTTGTATTGTTTGAAACATGGGAAGGGCAAGTTTTTTTTTTAAAGGTCTAAACACTTTTTTAGTAATAATTATATATGATTTCAAATAAATAACAACATGGCTTAGTGATGGAGTGGTTTGTGTTGCATTTCTATTGTTTGAGGTCTTAGGTTCGAAACATGGGAAGAGCAAGGGGCGACTCCATTTTTTTTTCATTCACAACATGTTATTAAGCAATAAATGCAAATATACCCATATTTGTGTGAGATGTCGTTTTAAATTATGGTATGAAAATTGGTAATTGCTTGGTTGATAATATACGTTTTTTTACAAGTTTATAATTTCTAACTTAACCTTATACCATATCTATATCTATATCTATATCTATATCTATATCTATATCTATATCTATATCTATATCTATATCTATATCTATATCTATATCTATATCTATACTATATTATATCTATATCTATATCTATATCTATACTATATTATAAAGCATTTGACAAGGACTTCTTAAAATTTAAGAGGTACAAGTTAATTTGCTTATGATACAACACACAATGCACATAATAACTACATTTTAAGGGTAAATTTGTCTTTAAAGCATCATATTTAATAATCTAAATGAAATCAAGAGTCATGTTTATGATAGGTCATCACATTTATTTATACAAAACATATTAAATGCAAAACATGTAAAAAAGAATTTTCATAATGCTACATGTTTTATTATAATCTTTTTATACAATTAGTTACTTTATAAAAGTTAGTTAATCTATTATTATTCATAACAATGTTACTAAACTTTTAGGTATTTGAGTCGTTTAGGAAATATCTACTGCATGAATAACTTGGCATATTGAGAGCAAAATCGAGCTTACCCTACTAAACAACGTAAAATTATCTTGTGTTAGAAGAAAGTGAAGGGAGAAGTTCCTTTATTGGTGCTGTTTTTATATACGTTTCAATGTAAGCTTCGTTTAAAAACAAAATTGCGTGTGATAATGTACAAGTCATCTAAGTAGAGGCGGACAAGTCTTCAAAGTGTTTTTTAGTTTTTTATTTCCCTTTTTATGTGAATTTGTTACGGTTTCGACTTAGTAGCTTTTTCTATGATGATTTTTAACTTTTTATTATTTTTTTAATATGGCAAGTTAACTCGCCGCCATGCATGTGCATGATTTAACGTTTTTTCATCTATTTTTTGTTCGGTTTAACTGTCCCGCCGCAACGCGCGGGTTTCTCACTAGTATAATACTAGTGGGAAACCCGCGCGATGCGGCAGGAGGTACACACTTTGCATTGCGGTGAATATACGTCATAAGAGTTACACATGTCTAGTAACTAAAAAGATTTAACATTTAAATTATAAAATGTTCAAGAAACATTTGATGAAATAAAGTAACACACGGATAAGGAAAAATAAGTCCTAATAATCATAAAACTTGAAAATTAAAAGCTCAAGTGTAAACTACTTGAATCATGAGATAAATTTAGTCATACGCCTTCCAATTCTTTATGATCTCATCTATATCGTCCCACAATTCGTCATCAAAAGTGATCCTTGGAATTTATTGTATCTTTTCATGTTTGATTATAATATCTTTTGGAGATGAGTTTCATCCATCTTATCGTGTTTTGCTTATCCCTTAGTAGCTAGAGCAAGTTTGGGAACTAAAAAACAATGTTAAATATGTTAGTAACATGTGTTTTATCATGTTTTTTTTGTTATATTTATAGTAAATTAAAAAACAAATAAATAATTTATAAATAAACAATGTAAAAAAATTACTTTAAACACATAACTATGATAAATAATATGGTCAACTACGACAAATAATATTATGGTACGGATTGTAGGTTCATGTCGGTCTGGTCCGGACTTAAAATCGTAAAGTGGTTTATTGATAACAAAGAAACCTGCAACATCGGATATTCCCGGTTGACCCAGTCGGTTTGGTCCAGTCTTAAAATCGTTGTAGGTTCATGTCGGTTTCAACCAACTAATACGACCAATCAAAACAACCCTAGGTGTGTGGTACACGTCTATTATTCCTATTTAAGTGGTTTTTATGCAAGAAAAGTAAATTTTGTATAGACTTTTCAAATCATATTCTCACCAATGCAGAATGTCTTTACTATAGTCTCAACTTCCATTTAATTAAAATATTAAAAAGTCCATTTAGTTCATGAACAATAACAACTTGGAAGTTCCATACAGCAGGTATAAAAAAAAATGCTACGGAAGTTTATAAAGAGAGTCCAAATTTTGATTATATTGGAGATTATGACCACTTGACTAGTCAAAGTATTGTAGTCAAAGTCTTCCTTGCTTTGTGCTCCAAGTGATCAATAATGTTGACCTTGACCATTGACCAACATTATTGATCATTGACCAAGGCTAGAGATTAGCCTCCTTGGATTATGCCCTAAAGTTTAGTCACTTTCTCATTTTATGTACTTCCTTTATGTATTTATATAAGAGGTTGTTTCCTCCTTGTATTGTACTAAACAATTCAATCAATAAGAAATACATACTCCTTTCATATCCTATTCTCTCTACATTTCTTATACAAAATCCATCTAGCCATTTTGGGAGTCGTCAGCTAGAAACCGAGCGGCCCTCCGGCTGCGGGGCTGAAACAAATAAACAAACCAAGTAGAAAATCGCTTCCGCTAGATTTCTATATGGTATCAGAGTAGTGTTTCTGATCCTGCTCATAAAAAAAATCAACTTTTTCAAAAGAATTGATTAAAAAATAATAATAATAAAAATGGGAGGATGTGACGGGCGAAAGCAAGACGGAGAAAACCGAAAACCAAGAAAAAGAAAAGTCGGGTTCAAATCTACGAGCCCGCAAGAAAAAGAAAAAAAAGTCGAGTTCTTTGAACCCGCAAGAAGAAAAAGTCGGTTCTTTGAACCCGCAAGAAGAAAAAGTTGGGTTCCTTTGAGCCCGCAAGAAGAAAAGTCGAGTTATTTGAACTCGCGAGAAAAAGAAAAGTCGGGTTCCTTTGAGCCCGCGAGAAGAAAAGTCGAGTTTTTTGAACTCGCGAGAAGAAAAGTCGAGTTCTTTGAACTCGCGAGAAGAAAAGTTGGGTTCTTTGAACTCGCAAGAAGAAAAAAGTCGGGTTCTTTGAACCCGCAAGAAGAAAAAGTCGGGTTCCTTTGAGCCTGCAAGAAGAAAAGTCGAGTACTTTGAACTCGCGAGAAAAAGAAAAGTCGGGTTCTTTGAACCCGCAAGAAGAAAAAGTCGGGTTCATTTGAGCCCGCGAGAAGAAAAGTCGAATTTTTTTTAACTCGCAAGAAGAAAAGTCGTTTTTTTAAACCCGCAAAAGAAGAAAAGTCGGGTTCCTTTGAGCCCGCGAGAAGAAAAGTCGAGTTCTTTGAACTCGCAAGAAGAAAGTCGGGTTCGTCGAACTCGCAAGAAAAGTCGGGCTCTTTGACTCGCAACAAGAAAAGTCGGGTTCCCTTGAGCCCGCAAGAAGAAAAGTCGGGTTTCTTGATCCCGCAAGAAGAAAAGTTGGGTCCAAATCTATGAGCCTGCAAAAAAGAAAAAAACACTCCAACTTGAAGAGGAGTGTTCGAAAAAGAAAAAAAAGAAATATTACTTGACAATTTGGGCGTTCGTAACCTTCACGCTCCAACTTGAGGGGGAGTATTGGAGATTATGACCACTTGACTAGTCAAAGTATTGTAGTCAAAGTCTTCCTTGCTTTGTGCCCCAAGTAATCAATAATGTTAACATTGACCATTGATCAACATTATTGATCATTGACCAAGACTAGAGATTAGCCTTCTTGGATTATGCCCTAAAGTTTAGTCACTTCCTCATTTTATGTACTTCCTTATGTATTTATATAGGAGGTTGTTTCCTCCTTGTATTGTACTAAACAATTCAATCAATAAGAAATACATACTCCTTTCATATCCTATTCTCTCTACATTTCTTATACAAAATCCATCTAGCCATTTTGAGAGTCGTCAGCTAGAAACCGAGCAGCCCTCCAGCTGCGGGGCTGAAACAAATAAGCCAAACCAAATAGAAAATCGCTTCCGCTAGATTTCTATAGATTATATATATGATGACTTCTTATCTTTGTTCTAGAATGGCAACATTTAAACAATGTTGCCCATAAACTCACTTTATTGAGTAAAGGTTGGCATTTGACTTTCTGTAGCCTTTTGTCACAAAAATTGCCATCACATATAATCTTTTAAGATTTCAAGAGAAAGATAAATATTAATTTAAGAATGTAGAGCTAACATCTAAACAACTCTTCTTTTTCATATCTTTCTTGTAAGGATACTTTGTCACAATTTGTTCAAGAATCATTTCACTGAAGTATTGTTTTCCTATTTGCAGTTTTTTATCTTTCTAAAGCAAAAATAAAACAAAACACACACAACAATTATAAAGCACCCAACCAAAAATACTAATAGTGGCATAATTTAATAATCCTTTGTCATAATGCACCGAGGTTAATTTCTGTTAGAACATATAAAGTTATAGTATTGTATAATTTAGTAAGCAGTAATATACATTTCATCATGGGCATACGAAGATAACGCTTCATGGACATTTTAATTTCATGAGATTTGCATAAAAAAGATAAAAATATAAATTACATAAAAAATCCGAATATGGAAAATGAGAACTTACGGCTTCATATTCTTCTTCACTTAAAGCTTGGTAAATACTTCTTCTAGAAGAAGAAGCTTGACTACCATCTTCATAGTTTACAGTCCCTACATGGTTGAAGAATTTGTTAGTGTTTTTGGCCTCTTTCAGCACATAATCAGGTGGCTGTTCCCTAAATAATAAAAGAATTCATATGAAAATTTAACACCAAAAGTTATCCATCAACCAAAATTATATATCCTTATGGATTCAAGAGCAAGTTTGTAGAATTAGGCGTTTTGGAATTTTTATACGTATATATATATAAACACAAATTTAGGTGTTTTTTGAAAATATGTTAAGATATATACACATAATACTTAGAAATTCTAGGGCTGGTAAATGATTTTTTTGTGGAATTTTTTTTAAATAAAAGCCTAGCGCCTAGGTCCGCCTAGCACTGCCTAATCCCAAAAACGCCTAATCCCCCGTCTAGGTCAAATTCTAATATTACCCCTCGCTTAGCGCCTAGGCGGCCACCTAGAGCACCTTTTACAACACTGTTCAAGAGTTCATCAGATATTGCATCATAGGTTATACGTTTAAACATGAGAAATGGGCATCTGAAGGAAATAATTAATTAGAAAAATATTTAAATACATAAGGATTAAGGAGTTATCATGAGAGATATACCTAACTATTTTAATCATTCTTTTTAGAAGATCAAATTCCGATGCCCCTGAAAAAAGTGGCAGGCCAAGAAATGGTTCAGCAAGTATGCATCCAAATGACCACATGTCGATGGCAGACGTATACCTGAGGATGGTTAAGGTCTAACAAATGCTCATAGATATTATAGGATCCAGATGCTTTAAATTATAATTACATCAACAATAATAATAACAATAAAGATAATATCTCGTCATCATCATCATACTCAGTTAATCCCACCAATAGCAAAAGCTAAGGTAGGGTCCGAGTAGGGTAAGATGTAGACAGCCTTACCTCTACCCCGTGGGAATAGAGGCTGCTTCAAATGAGACCCCCGACTCGATAATGGTTTTGTATCAAGCCTTGGACATAAGACACATAACACTTAGCAACCGGGACAAACCCGATTGGTGCATGTACCGCCTTGTCTTTTGGCTATCAGCGTCACCACCTGATGCATGATTAACCGTCCGTCATTTTTAACGTTTTTTTTCATGTAATTAGTAAAATAACGTTAAAATTAGTGCAACTTTACGTTTGTCCCCCGAGGGCCACACATATATACATTATACGTGCACAACCGTAAATGGGGCTAAATAAAATTCACTTCTCTTGTTTTCTTTTCTCACCAAACTCATGAAAACATAAGGCCAGTTGGTTAACAACCAAATATTATGTGAATTAAGATGATATATGTTAACGGTTATCAAAGAATATATAAATACATATTATATAACCACATAGTTGGGTGGTTAGTAATTAGAATTTAACACCTTTTATTTCTATGTTCTTATTTTATAAAGTTAGCTGTTAACCATGGCTTTTACGGTAGGGATCTAGTTAGAAGAACCTGAATGCTACTACTACTAATGATGTAACAACAGATTTAGAATTCAAGGATACCGATACCCAACCAAGAACGACTTCAAGTGATCTATAGTATCGACTTTGCAAAAAGAAAATGTAAGGAATAAGAAACTTTTTCATCCACTTGCCAAAGTTCATGCCAGAAACTTATTGATGATGTATTAGATAATAAACTTGGATATAAGAATAAATGTTGTGATCTTCTATGCATGCAGATCCAAAGTCAATAATTATGACTTCTAGTGGCTCCAATATGGTTTTGGTACTATGTAATAAGCAACAGTTATGGGATCAATTAAGTTCCATCAATAGAAAAAATAAGGTGGCAAGTTCAACCCCATTTACTTATCAATGGGTCGATTGGGTTGTAACGTTGGGTACCATCTTAAACAGGTCAAGCTATGCAACTTAGCTAAAAGGAGAACAAGTCAAATGAGTTGAAAGTTAACAAAGTCTATTTAACAACCTTCGATATAGTTTTTATTCAGACTTAGAATATTAGTGTAACAATACTTTCTTTGTAATCACAACTAATGCAAGAAAACATGTTTGCAAGTTAACACAATCTGACTCTGCCCATTTTGATTTGTTTCAACCCGACCCGTTTCCTACCAAAGTATCTCACCTTGTGCATAAAAGGATGTTCTCAGGTTTAAAATCACAATGTATAATAGTAGCATCCTTCATTAGAGCTAATGCATATAAAATCTAGTACAAAACATATTTTTTTTAACAGAAACTTTCATTAAACACAAAGGCTAACCCTCAAAACGGGGACCGCCCAATTACATACAAACATACAAAGGGTCTTTAATCCAATCGGACCAAACCAAAGATCTAAACTTGGATCTATATTTAAGTCACAAAAAGGATCTAGATTTCACTTCTGCCACCAAAAGACGCGTGTGTTTCGAATTATCTTGGAAAATCTTGCCGTTCCTAGCGTTCCAAATAACCCAAACCGTGATCATCACTATGCCTCTCACAATCTTTTTTCTCCATTTCCCTCCATGCACACTCTTATAAAGTAACATAAGGTCTTCAAAATCGTATGCAAAAAACGGGGATAACCTGCACCAAGAACAAATCCTGCTTCAAATCTCATAAGAGTAATCGCAACCCACAAACAAATGTTTAATATCTTCGACAGCCACATCACAGAAAACACATCTGTCATCCGATAACCCAATACGTCTCTGAACCAAAGCTGTTTTAGTAGGAATTTTATTAAACTCCGCATGCCAACTCAACAAGTTAACCTTGATTGGCACCCAATTTTCCCACTTCATCTTATACTCCCTTCTAATACCTAGATCTTTTATCAGCATGTTCTTAATGTTTGCAACTGAAAAAACGTTTTTCAGCCCGTCTTCCCAAACCCATGTGTCTTTCGACCCGGAAGGCTTAAACGTCCTTAGCAACCAAACCATATCCTGAGCTTCTGAAATCTCATTGACAGTAGTAGGGCCCCGCTTCCAATAACCTCTAAAGAAGTAGCCTTCCTGAGATTGATACAATCTGTCTTTAACTGTGCAGTTCTTGACTGTTTCTAATCTGTACAGCCCTGGCCACCTTTTCTTTAAAACAGTATCTCCTAGCCACAAGTCAGACCAAAATCTAACCTCTTCTCCAGTGTAAACCTTGCAGCGAATTAACTGTCCCAAATCAGAACCATGAACCGTAAACGAAACCAGATAAGAAACAATGGCTTTCCAACAACCAGCCAGAGCATTTTTAACCGGCAGAAACTCCTAGGACCCCCTACCTCCATGAATGGAAATTATAACGGACCGCCATAAAGAAATTTTCTCCTTATAAAAACGCCAAGCCCATTTAGAAAGCAAAACTGAATTAACATCAGACAGCCGAGAGACCCCCAGGCCCCCATCCTTTTTAGGCATACAAACCATCTCCCAAGCCACCCAATGAACCTTTTTAACTTCACTCGTGCCCACCCACAGAAACCTCTTAATTAAGCTTTCTATCATCCCTATAACTCTCACCGGAGCTTTGTAAATAGAAAAATAATAGATAGGTAAACTAGATAGAACGACTTTAATAAGAGTCAACCTACCCCCCATAGAGAGCGTTTTGGCTTTCCAAGAGCAAAGTCTATTCTGAACCGAATCTATAACCGGTCTCCAATGACACACTCTATTCATATTCGCACCAATTCTTATCCCCAAGTAATCAAACGGCATCACACCCACCCTACACCCTAAAATATCCGCCATCCTTTCTACCTCTCCGTTACAAACCCCAATACCAAATAAATGAGACTTGTGCAAAGTAATTTTCAACCCCGAGCATATGTGAAACACCCGAAGAATCCTCGCCACATTATCAATATTCTCTTTTGACCATTCCCCCACTAACAATGCATCGTCTGCATAAAACAAATGAGAAAGAGGTTTTGCTTTATTACTAAACCTAACCCCTTTGACCTCCCCCAAGTCCACGACTTTATTAATCAAACAATGAAGCGCTTCCATGACTACAAGAAATAAAAATGGAGATAGAGGGTCACCTTGACGAACCCCTTTCTCACATTGGAACTCAAACGTAGGGGCTCCATTAACAAGGACCGCGGATCTAGCCGATTCAAGCACTCCCTTCACCCACTTGCACCATCTCACCGAAAAACCCATTTGATCCAACATAGATAATAAAAACTCCCAATTAACATTATCATATGCTTTTTCAAAATCAATTTTCAACATAAAACCTTTCAACTTAGATTTCTTCATCCAACCTATCGTTTCATTTATAAGAAGGGGCCCATCGAAAATGAAACGACCTTTTAGGAAAGCCGATTGGGAGTCCGAGATCACTTTATCCAAAACTGCTTTGATCCTAGTAGCCAACACTTTAGAAATAACTTTACTCACAATCCCTATCAAGTTAATGGGGCGATAATCCTTCAACCCCAAAGGCGATTTCCTTTTAGGAATTAGAGTAATAAAAGACGAGCTACAACCCTGCTGAATTTTCCATCTATAAAAAACTGATCCATGATACTCACAAAATCATCTTCCAATGACCCCAAAAAAAAATTAACAAACTGGAAATTAAAGTCGTCCGGATCCGGGGCTCTATCCGACCCGCAATCAAAAACCGCCTCCTTAATTTCTTCCTTAGTAAATCTACGGATCAAACCCTCCGCGCTTAAATCATCCAGCTTTTTAATGTTACTGCAAACCAATCCCGGTCTTCTTTTCATGTGCTCAGCAAAATATTTTCTAAAGTGTCTCAACACTTCTCTTTTAACCAAAGAAGGTTTTGCGATCCACTTCCGATCAATCAACAACCCAAGAATCGAATTCACAGCCTTTCTCCCATTGATCACTCCATGAAAGAAAACCGTGTTATCGTCACCTTCCATCGCCCATTTTACCCTAGATTTCTACTTCAAATCCTTAGTTTTGCAAATTTTCAACTTTTCCAACCCCCTTCTACACTCCTCCCAAACCCAAAGTACTTCCTCTTCCAAATCTCTCACTTCCATGGCTTTTTCTAATCTTTCCCGCTCTTCTATCATCATAGCATAATCATCCCCTTCCTTACTCAAAATATCCTCCCACCAATTCTTTAAAGAACTCCTGAGAAATTTAAATTTAGACTGCAAGACAACATCCGGCGGCCCTTGAAAGTCACAATGCTCTAAATCCGATATAACCTTCTCTTCACATCCTTCTCTATTTAGCCACGAGTTGAACCACCTTAAAGGTTTTGGCCCGAAGTTTGAGTCAACCAAAGATAATAAAATCGGACTGTGATCAGAAACTTCTCTAGGTAAAGCCCTCAAACAAGCTGTAGGCCACCTGTTAAAAAAACGTCTGACAAACAAGCACACGATCAATTTTGCTCATTTTAATCATATTACCTCCCTCTGTTAAACACGTGAACTTATAACCTCTCATAACATACCCCTGAAGCCCCAAATCATCAATAAAAAAATTAAAATCAGAAGCTACCCTTGATTGAAATTAGAATTCCTTCTTTCTTCCTGGAATCTGACAGCATTAAAATCACCGAGAAGAATACAACTCCCATCACAGCCCCTAAAAGTTTCAGCAATGTCTTCCCACAACCGTTTCTTTTCCCCCGCCCTTTGAGGCCCATAAACATTAAAAACATTTATAACTGAATTATCCTCCACTAACAAACCAATAACCAACATGAAATTTTTCTTCTTCACAACCCTAAGTTTCTTGAAGGCCTCAGGATTCCAAATGTTGGGTTATATTGAGACCACAGTTACCAGATCATAGACTTTTGATGGCTTGTTGTATAGTTTGATAGTTAAAGGGCTAATTATGTAATTAAGACAAAGTATTATGGTGAAACCCTAGGCTGCGCACAAGGGGACGGGCCCTGCGCACTTGTGTTAAGTGCGCAGGCCCATCTGCCTGCCTATATAAGAAATGTTAGTGTGCAGCTCTAGGGTTAGGGTTTTTTGTTATCTTTGTAGCACAAGATTGAACGGTGCGTACTTGTATGTATTTCATGGTGTTTCAATGACAAATCAGTAATGAAATCGTGTTCTTATTCATCTTGTGTGTCGGTTTTTATCATATTCATCTAGTTTCTTTGTTGTAGAAGATTAATCACTTAAAACACCTAATCCATGGGTGTTTCTAAGTGATAACAATCTCTTGCACTTAACAAGATCTAGTATTTGGGACTTACAATTTGGTATCAGAGCCTCTGTGCTCTAGATTGTATCTATTTTAAGATACCAAAACCCTCATCTTGTTAGTTTTTATTATCAAGATTATTTTTCTATGAATTTTTAAATTTAGGTGTTTTTCTTATATTTTTGCTTCAAATTTCGTGGAAATTGTGTTTCTGAAAGCTAAAAGTGGTTCATTTTAAGTTGAAATTTAATCCAAGCACTTCAGAATGGAATGAAAAAGTTTTGGATAAATTTCAGCTGAGTTTTTGTGTTTTTCACAGCCCGTTTTGCGCACTTATTTCATACGTTTTGCGCACTTATTTCTTGGTTTGAGTACTTAGCTCATAAACTGCATACTTGTGATTATCTGAGCACTTAGGTCTTTTGTCTTAGTACGCAACTAAGTTTTGTGCGTACTTGTGGTCTTTCATTGTCTTGAGCACTTAACTAGGGTTTCTGCGCACTTAAACAGAAATCTTTGGTTTTGTGCGCACTTATTGAGAAGTGTGGTTTTGAGTACTTGGCTAGGGTTTCTGCGCACTTAAATCTTAAAGGAGAGTTTAAGTGTCTGCGTACTTCATTTAGTACGCAGACTGATCAGTCCAGACTGAGCACTTACCATGCCCAAGTGCTGACTGATCTGCGCACTTATCAAGAAACAACAGCCACACGTGTGCTTGCAAGACTGCGTACTTATCAACAGACACACATCTTGACAAGGTTGTTTACATTGTTACAGGAGCTGCGTACTTGATCTGGACAATCTGCGTACTTGTTGCGCACTTAAGGACCGTGGACAAATTTTCTGGACTGTTAACTAAAATCTGATAAACAAAACTCTTAAAATTAACTTAAATCATGGCCGGTAACGATAGCCACTCAACTGTAAATCCTATCACTCAACAAGAACTTGAAACCGGAACAACAACTAGAGTCCCTAAGTTAAAAGGTGTAGAAGATTATGGAACTTGGAAGAATCGAATGAGGTCGTTCTTCTATGTCACGGACTTCACCCAATGGACTTCTATCCAGTTGGGTCCACACATTCCAATGAGAACCACTGCCACATGAGAAGAGTTTAACCCTGATCCAATCACTTACACTGATGTCGATAAACAGCTACTTCAGAGAGACCATAAGGCTTATGGTGCCCTTACCATGGCCCTATCAAACGATGTTTATAACATGTTTGAGGAATATGGCACTGCGCATGATCTGTGGTTTGTGTTAAACGAGTACTATGAAGGGAATGAAGAAATGCGCCAATATAAGCAAGATATGGTGCAGAAAGAATATGACATGTTCGGTAGCATTCGTGGTGAAAGCTTGAGCTCGTATATCGAAAGATTCATGAGTATGTTAACCAAGATGAAGAAGGCAGGAATTCCCGTCAACAACCAAAATTCCATCAAGAAACTGCTTGACTCCCTGCCCAAAGAATGGAGCATACAATGCATGTTGATCAGAAAAGAGTATCTAGATGCTCAATCTACATTAGCTGACCTCATCAACACTCTAAAGTCTTTTGAAATGGACATCACAAAAAGAGAGATGAACCAGACTGCTCCGAAAGCTGTGCCCACCACGGCTATGAAGAATCTGGCATTAATGACTCCCGTAGGTAACATGGGTTCAAGCTCGTCACATGCATATGTGGATGCAATGGGTGGTGGTAGTTCAAGTTCGGGAAAGACAGTCTCATACTCTGACACAGCTGCTAAGACACTTAACCCACATCTTACAAAGCTTGCAAACGAACATGTTGAGCTCTTCAACACTTTCATGTCTAGCTTTGAGGCTTTAAAGACAGGTGAAATTAAGAGTGAGATGATGAATCCTGAAGACATGTATCAGGTTGACCTAGATGATATGGAGGAAATGGATTTGAAATGGCAGATGGCCATGATTACTTTGAGGGTGAAGAGGTTTCAAGATAGAACTGGTCGAAGAGTTGGTATGGGAAAAGCGGGTTTTGATTTATTCTAAGATTAGATGCTACAATTGCAAGACTCTTGGGCACTTCAAGTATGAGTGCCCCACTCTAAGTCAAGCAGAAATCAAGCCGGCAAAAAGAATGGTGGCCATAACTGATGGAAGGGAAGCGAATCAACAGAAGGCGTTAGTGGTTGAGGACTTTGATTGGGGAGAGGAGGCTGTTGCGGTTGAAGCTGATGTGAACAAGGCTTTGATGGCCAAAATCTGCACCAAATCCACACACGGCGTGAACTCTCTGGAAGGGCCGTCGGCGGAGATGCCAAAGAGTGGAATGCTGGAGAATGCAGGTCTGAAAGGAGTGCTAGTGGCCGATAAAGGAAAAGAAGCCGTGCCTGAGGAAGCACTCGTAGCTGAGAAGACCTCCACCAGCAAAGCAAATGAGAAGTTGCAGAACGTGCCCAAGACAGTTGAGGAGAGAGATCTGGTAAGTATTCCTCTTGAAATAAAATCAAAGCTGTGCTCACCAAGGTGTGTTACAGCTGTTGCTTACTGTTTGTCCCACAATAGGAAAATTTTAAGAGAAATGGATGACATCCGAAAAATCAACACTGAAATGAAAGAAAATGAGTTAGCATATCAGCGAAAGTTAAATGCAACTATAGCTGAAATGCAAACTCTAAAAGAATTTGTTCTAAGAAAAGATTTTTTAATAAATGACTTAACAGAAAAACTAGAAAAATCTAGAAATGAAACAAATCATCTCCAAATTGTTGTGGACAAATGGAATGTAAGCAAGCATGCTCATACAGATATCCTTGATTGTTCAAGGAAATCATTCGTCAAAGATGGAATTGGGTATAAGGATAAAAAGGGAATTGTAAAATCTCTGTTTTTACCTTTGAGCAAAAGTGAATATATACCCATTCCAAAACCACATCCAAAAAATGATCTTTTTGAAAAAGAATGTGTCAAATCTGAGTCAAACTCTAATATAAGTAAAAGCAGTGCAGATATGACCCAACAGGATCAGGTGGACGATGATGAGAGTTGTGGTGGACAAACGATGGGGTTAGGTCACCCAGGTGCCAATTACCCTACAGTGAATTGGTTCATCTGGAGTAATGACAAGTCTAAAACTATTTTGAATTTGGATGAATGTAATAACTTAACTAAACTGGATGATTGTAATAGTTTATCTAGGATGGATAACTGTAATAGTTTATCTAGGCCGGATGACTGTACTACATTAACTTCTAAACTTGATTTAAAGGGCGTTGTGGACCCTGATGATAGGAAGAATCCTATCAAACGCTCATATATTTGTGTTGACAATGTTATGCCAGTTTGTGTTGATCTTAATGATGCATTCTCTGATAATGAAAATGTATATAGACCATCTCCGTTTGTACCAGAACTAAAAAGAAACAGGTTCGGGAAATTTCTTACTGAAGAAATTCCAGAGTTTACTCCATCATCAACAGATATGTCATGTTCTGAAGAATCACAAAGTGAAACAGATGACTCAATTCCTGAAGAATCACAGAGTGATACAGAAAGCGACATCAGCGAGCCAGACTGCACCACAAATGAGGAATCAAGCAACAACAACATTGATGAACCATGTTCCAGTGAAAGCTCATGCTCAAGCAAGATCAAGAAAAGAGCATCACAACCATCATCATCCAGACCCTCTCCAAAGATCAAGCCAAAGCACTCAAAATGCTTTAGATGTGGAAATGAGGGTCATGTGGTTAAAACATGTCATTTAAAATTCAGTGACGTCAAAGCACTAAACTGTCTTTCTGATCAGATTAAAAACCTTCAAGAAACAGTAAAAATCTTTGATAAAACCACAAAATTTTGAAAAGACAAGAGTCAGTTTTGGGTGAAAATCACGATAGATCAAAACTAAACCAAACCTGGATTCCCAAAGTCAACTAAGTAAAGGTTTGAGTCGTGAGTGTACATAGAGTTTCTTGTATTTATATGTGTATTTCTTGTGTTTTTCTTTTGTATTTCAGAATAAGTTACAGAAATGGCTGATCGCACTGATGAGATATCTATGGCATGTTGATAGCGGGGCTTCTAGACACATGACTGGTCTAAAGGAACTCCTCAAGAACTATAGATTTATTGATGGAGAGTTCGTTGCCTTCGCCGGAAATGAAAAGGGAGGGAAGATAGTAGGAATAGGAGATGTGGTCTCTGACGCACTGACTTTAGAAGATGTGAATTATGTTCCAGAATTGTGCTACAACCTTTTGAGCGTATCACAAGTCTGCGACAAAGGGATATCAGTGCTATTCAATGACATGGAGTGCATCTTTCTGAAGCCTGGATTCATACCGCCCACCAATATGATCATGCTAAAAGCTCCTAGACAAAATAACACATATGTGATAAATATGAGAGATGCTAAGTCAGAGTGTCAAATGACATGCTTACTTTCGAAGGCATCCGAGTCAGAGTCACTATTATGGCACAGGCGATTAGGACATGTTAACTTTAAAAACATTAACAAACTTTCAAAATTAAATCTTGTCAGAGGTCTTCCTTCCAAGGAATTCCCCTTTTCTGAAAAATGTTTAGCATGTGCCAAAGGAAAACAACACAAGAAATCGCACAAGTCCAAAACAGTGAACTCTATAGACTCACCTCTTCAATTATTGCATATGGATCTTTTTGGTCCTATTAGTGTTAAAAGTTTAGCTAAAAAATCTTATTGTCTGGTGATAACAGATGACTTTTCTCGTTTTACATGGGTGTACTTCTTAGAATACAAAAGTGAAGCTGCCGAGATTTTGATGCTGTTTGTTCCTCTCATTGAGAACATAGTGAAGACAAAAGTTAGATCAATCAGAAGCGATCACGGAACTGAATTCAAAAATCAAAGCTTCGTGACTTTCTGCAACAACAAAGGAATTCATCTTCAGTACAGTGCTACGAGAACTCCTCAACAGAATGGCGTTGCTGAAAGGAAGAATCGTACACTTATTGAAGCGGCCAGAACCATGCTAATCGACTCCAAATTGCCGATCATCTTCTGGGCTGAAGCTGTGAATACCGCCTGTTATGTTCTTAACAGAGTCTTAATTGTGAAGACGCGCGGGAAAACAGGTTATGAATTGCTTTTTAAAAGAAAACCTCTGATTGACTACTTCAGGCCGTTTGGATGCTCATGTACGCTGCTAAACAACTACGAGAACATAATGAAATTTGATGCAGTTGGAGATGAGTGCTTCTTTGTTGGATATTCTTCAAGTCAAAAGGCTTATAGAGTATACAACAAACGAACCAAAATGGTTCTCGAATCTTTCTATGTTGATTGGCAGGAATCCAACTCTACTAACACAGGAGCCGGTCCTGACTGGTTCTTTGACGTGGATGTTGTTTTCAACAATTTCAGTATCATTGAAGAACAATCATCTGACAATCAAGCAGCCGATCCTTCTCCTCTCGAAGATACTCTTTACTCTTCTGAAGACGATGCTGCACCTTTCACCACCCGATTTTCTCCACTCGTAGCTGATCCAATTGTTCCTCTTCAGTCCACAAATGGTGATGCAACTGTTGAAACTACACCATCTCCTGAAAGTACTCCAGTTTCAGAAGAAACATCTTCAGCACAACAGTCTGCAAATGATCCATCCAGCTCATCAATCCCTGTCGATCACCTTTCTAATTTGCCTTCCCAAATTCAAGAAGAACCAAACATGGGATTTAAGTCATCTAAGAATCATCCTGTGGAGAACATCATTGGATCAATCTCTGAGGGTGTTCTCACTAGAAATCAGACAGATAAGCTTAATATTGCACTATCAGCCTTCTTATCTCAGACGGTACCCTTCAGCATTGAAGATGCTGTCAGAGATGCAAGCTGGGTTGAAGCCATGCAGGATGAGCTGTCTCATTTTAGAAAGCTCAAGGTTTGGGAACTTGTGGATCTACCTGAAGGGAAGTATCCTATCGGAACAAGATGGGTGTTTCGCAACAAAATGGATGAACGTGGTGTGGTGATCAAGAACAAGGCTCGTCTGGTAGTTCAGGGCTTTCGTCAGCATGAAGGTATTGATTATGAGGAAGTGTTCGCTCCAGTTGCTCGACTTGAAGCCATCCGTATCTTCTTGGCATACGCCTCATACAAGAACTTCAAAGTCTTTCAAATGGATGTGAAGAGTGCATTCCTGTACGGGAAAATCAAGGAAGAAGTCTACGTCTGTCAACCGCCAGGTTTTGAAGACCCTCATCATCCTAGCAAATACTACAAATTGGATAAGGCTCTCTATGGACTTCATCAAGCTCCTCGAGCTTGGTATGAGACCTTATCTTCATATTTGCTGCAGAATGGATACACCAGAGGGAAGATTGACATGACTCTGTTCACCAAAGAAGTCAACAAACATTCTATCCTTGTTCAAATTTATGTTGATGATATTATCTTTGGCTCCAGTGATGAAAATTTGTGCAGGGAATTTGAAAGCATTATGAAGTCTCAGTTTGAAATGAGCATGATGGGAGAATTATCATTTTTCTTAGGCTTGGAAGTTCAGCAGAAAGAAGACGGAATTCTCATCCATCAAGCCAAGTACACAAGAAACATTCTGGCGAAATACAACATGACCGACTGCAAGCCGTCTAATACTCCTTTTGTGGCCCAAACAACACTTATACCAGATCTTCAAGGCCTTTCAGTGAATCCTCACACATATCGATCAATGATTGGCTCACTGATGTATCTAACAGCCAGCAGACCAGATATCATGTGGGCGGTTGGATGCTGCGCACGTTTTCAGTCCAATCCCAAGCAATCGCATGAAACTGCAGTAAAAAGAGTCTTCCGCTACCTCAAAGGGACACCAAAACTTGGTTTATGGTATCCTAAGAGTGATAATTTTGATTTAATCACTTACTCTGATAGTGATCATGCAGGTTGTAGGATTGACAGAAAATCTGTCTCTGGTGGTTGTCAATTTCTGGGTAACAGGCTGGTGTCTTGGCAGAGCAAGAAGCAGACTACAGTGTCAATCTCCACTGCTTAAGCTGAATACACAGCTGCATCCAGTTGTTGTTGTCAGGTGTTATGGATCCAAAATCAGCTTTTGGACTACGGTTTGAATGTCATGCATACACCTATTTTCATTGATAATGATGCCTGTCGTGACATTGTGAAGAATCCAATTGATCATTCTAAAACCAAACATATTGAAATTCGGATTCACTCCATTCGCGATGCTCATGACAAAGGATATATACAGGTGTTGCCAATAGATACTGCTGATCAAAAGGCAGATATCTTCACAAAAGCTTTTGACAAAACCCGTTTTCATCAGTTGGTTACATGGATTGAGATGATAAATTTTGAATAATTAAAAAAAAAAACTTTACTTGTGCATATTAAATTATAGAAAAATCTTCTTTTTATTCAAACAAAGATTTTTGGGGGAGAAAGTGAAACCGTTTCATCTCTACTGCAAAATTTCAAAAGAATTAATTCAAGAAATGATCGAAACTAATCATATTTCGTCAGCATGTGAATAGGACCCAGAGGATGTTGTGGCCTCAAGTAACGATGTGTCGGTAGATTCAGCCTGGAATCAAGTAAACTGCTAATAGGTGATTAACAGTAAAGAGCTACACGGAAAGCTTGATTCCCACTATGCTATAGGTCTGCACAAGCTGAGTCCGGTCATACACAGGTTGAGAAACTAAAAGACACAGAAAATTTTGTGCATAGGTAAATCAAAAGACACCTAAGAGTGCAAGCTACCAATGCGGGGCTAAGAAAATTTTATCAACTGAGCAGCAAAAGACACGCAATGTTAGTGACGTGCAAACATATTTAGATAGCTCACCAAACGATCAGATGATCATCTTCTCTGCTTATGGTAACATAGACCTGAAGCTCTCATCATCTGATCAAGATAATGATCATCTTCTTTGCTTATGGTAACATAGACCTGAAGCTCTCATCATTATTTTTCAATAAACCTTGAGGATCGGTAGGCCAATACCTAGCACACTGTGGGGTCCATAAAATTTTCGTCAATATTACCAAAGAACATGATAAATAGCATCACCAAACACATGTTGAAAGAGAAAAGGCATGGATTTAATTGGACAAGCATACCGACAATTGTTCTTAGGCTACAGCTATCCAACGGGAAGTTGAAACGGGTTCTGGCAGGTATGGTTAGTATGATCTTGAATGCAGAAGGTGAGTTTTGGTGAATCCCCTCATATTAAAATGGATTTGGGATATTAAAATCTTATTGGGCCAATATTTGAACTATGCGTACTTAATTGGGCCCTACGCACTTGACTCAAGTGCGCAGGCCCATATGGCTACTGTATATATATGTCAGTAATTTTTCTTTTAACAGTTTTATCTTCTTCAAAACCCTAATCCTTTCATCATCACCGTTCATCATCTTCTTATCCCTATTCATTTTTCTTTAACTCGTTAATCTTCATAAATCATCACTTTTCAATCCATATTCTTTCTTTCTTTGTTGATTCTAATCACTGACTAAGGTAGATTTCTTATACTAATGGTTGTATTGTTGTGATTACAGGGATTATTAGAGTCTGTTAAGGAAAATCCGTTGTGATTTCAGTTTTTGAAGATGGGTTTAAATGGTTGAAGGCTGCGTACATGATGATGAACAGTGCGCACTTGTCTCATAGAGACTGCGCACTTGCATCATACTCATACAAAGCCACTGAAACCCTAAAAATGTTGCACACTTGTGCTGCGTACTAAAATCTTAAACGAAGGTTTAAGTATCTGCGTACTTGTCTAGTACGCAGATTTTGACTGTTTTGACTAGGGGTTACCATGCCCGAGTTCTTACAAGATCTGCGCACTTATGATCTCGTGTCTGATGACTGCGTACTAACCTAAGTGCTCAGTCAAGTGTGTGAGCACTTGACTGAGTACTTGTCTGAGTACTTAGATCTTTACCCTTGACTTGGACTACGCACTTAACTGGACTATTTAGACATTTTGAACGGACTGTGTACTTAGACTTATTTACCCGTACACTCAAACCTGGACGTTAATGATCTTAAACTGAAAAATCAAACGTATCATGGACACTGATAAAACAAATCCATCAAACCTTAATCCTAGGCAAAACACAATGCATGAAAAACTTAAAAGATATATATATATATATATATATATATATATATATAAAATAAGTAATACAAATACAGTCTAAGTATGTTGTCCGTCAAAGTCCATGTCTAAGGTCAGTCGTTTGGTAGTCGATTCATATTCAAGAGATCTAATTTGTTTTTCGTGCACTTGGTTTAAACAGATGGCACTCGACTGGGATCCAAGAGGAATGCACAATCAGCCGATGAATCTTGAGACCGACGATGTCAAGTTCAAAGACGTAGTGACCTGGATCAGACGTAGCAGAGTCGGATACATTGTGGAGCACAGTTTACAAGTTTACTGCTCTCACATTGAAGACTTCTGGAGATCTGCTCGAGTTGAAGTTGCTGGACGGGTCAAGCGAATCAACGTTACAGTCAGAAGCAAGGCTGTAATCATCACTGAAGATACCGTTCGGAACGTGCTGAGACTTCAAGATCAGCCAGGAACAGTCAGATTTCTGTCCAAAGCCGATGTTCACCAACAGTTCAAGAATTTCGGCTACAAAGGAGATTTTGACAAGAGAGGTGATATCAAGAAAAGTCAGGTGACCAGAGACTGGAGACTCATCAGTCACGTGTTTATCATGTCTCTGTGTCATAGGAAA
Organism: Ambrosia x helenae; assembly: GCA_030844895.1. Taxonomy (NCBI): domain Eukaryota; kingdom Viridiplantae; phylum Streptophyta; class Magnoliopsida; order Asterales; family Asteraceae; genus Ambrosia; species Ambrosia x helenae. The sequence continues at coordinate 60,253,528 of CM061225.1, forward strand.
GGAGGCTACAACGCTCTCAGCACAGAATGGTCGACTACCATGATAAAGATTTGCAAGAATGAAGCCTTCAACCTATAGGGGATGATCTTTGATTATATGGTAAAGAATGCTGAGGCTGGCTCCGGCAAATGGGCTATGTACCCCAGATTCGTGCAGATGATGATCAACGCACAGCACGAGAATCTGCCCCTTGGTGATCAATACAACTTCACCAAAGGTGCATGATTATTTACTGAGTGCAATACGCCTGACTGGGAACCCATGCTGGAGAACATGTATGCAGCACAGCGATATCCTTTGGTCATGGAGTTTTACAACAAGATTAAGAAAAGAAGGCTAGATGTAACAGAAGCTCGTCAACAATCCACTGCTGCTTCTGCACCTGGATCATCTGACCCTGCTCCATCTTCAGCCCAACCAACTGCTGAAGAGATAGCTCTAGAAAAGGCCAGGGGCAAAAGAGTGGCAACTGAAGCTGCTCCATCAAAGCCCACCAAAAGGAAGAGGCCAGCTGGTTTGTTACAAGAGGGAAGAGAAACACTGACACCTGAACAGCTTGAGACTGCTGCAGCCCTACAACAAGTTGCTGAGTTAAAGAGGGCCGAAAGAAAGAAAAGGAGAGAACAGTTACCTCAGTCTGAGATTCCTCGTGTAATGACTGAGGACGATATTGAGCAAGAATTGATCTTGGAGTCTATCTTCGGGGCAGAAGAACAACCAGGGCCATCCACAACTGCTGCTCCAGCCCCCAAAGCACCAGCTCAACGGCCAGCTGAACCGTCCTCCTCAGCTCCTGCTGCACCACGCCGCAAACCGGTGCATCAGGAACTGTATGAGAAGTTAGTCAAAGAGGTTGGAAAGACAGCTGCCAGGGAGATCTGTACCCTGAAAAGTGATGTGCATAACAATCAAGAGCTCAGAAAGAAAGTCAAGAAGCTCAAGCACAAGAACAGGAATATGGAGAAAATTATCAAGGATCAACGATACCTGATCAAGTTTCAGAATTAGGTTCAGATGAAAATGTTTAATATGTTCTGTAACACCCCAACCGATGGCGGAAACATCGGGATGTCACGTATTGATGATTGTTTCAGTAGCACATGGTATATATTGAAATTTTAAATAATTTATTCATAACATAATCATCCAAATGAAATGATGTCTAGAAATCCCAAATACGTAATATCAAATAAAGCAAACAACTTCAAATAACTTCATAGTATTTCCTCATGCATACTCAAGCCTCAGCTTCATTGTTACCTGAAACATGTTAATTTTGAAAATATTTTTGGGTCAACAAAAGTTGGTGAGAATTATATAGGTTTTGATAATCGAATAAAGCTTGTACAATTCAAGTGTCATGGCAAGTCTAGTCCATATGTGAAAACATACTATCAGGTAAATCGAGTGCATAATCAACCCTTGTGACTAGAATATTGTGGTCCATCCCATACGCTCATGGTTCACTCGATTATGTTATGCGATAACAATCACCCACGCTACCTATGTAGGAGGTACACGTATCCGGGTGGGATTGTCAGTCCAATAGATCTATCGTTGTATACCGTCGGCTGATCAATGTTAATGATTATGCTAGAATATTGTGCTTACCCTAGTCATGTTTAAGACATAATGCAACATAGAAAAACACATAGACACTTTATGATTGAATTGTATATAGAATGTTGTAACATGTTTCACCCCAAAAATAGTGAAATAGAAAAGGGGCTATGTAAAACTCACCTTAGCAAAATGTTATGTCTCGTGAAAATAGAATAAGTGTAGCCCAACGATGCCAAGTATTACCCTATAATTAAGGTAATAAATATGTCTAAGTCTTTCTAGTCTACAAATATGTTCTAGGGTTTCGAATTTGGGGATAGGTATTCGTTTGATTATTAATTACATTGTTTATTAAATAAAAGAAATTTGATAAATAAATAAACAAAAGTCTTTTTGTAGACTTTAGATTAAAGGTGGTCACATTATAAGGTTTTAAGTATAAAAATAATTTTTATAAAATTATTATCCTAAAAATTGAATATTTAGTCTATTTATTTCCATTTTGCCAAAATATAACTTAAATATTTAAAAAATATTAAAATTGAATAAATTTTAAATTAAAATTTGTATTTCTGTTCCAAATGGACAGAAATAATTAATATAAAATTTTGGTGCAAAAATATTGAAAAATGGATTTATTATGATTTATTTATGATTTAAAATAACAAAAATTGATTAAAAATATTAAATAAATGATTTTTCAAAAATAAAAATCATTTCAGAAATGTTTAATGTTTTATAAACTCAGAATAATTTTTGTGGAAATTTATATAATCGTTTTGATATTTTTATAGAATTTTATAATTATAATGGAATAAACTTGAAATATTTATTATATATAATAAATAAATAATTTTTGGAAAACTAAAAATTGTATGTTAAACTTTTCTATTAGTATAACATAGAATAATTTTTGTAGAATTTATAAAGAAGTTTTAGTATTTTAAAATCATTTTTTTTTAAAATAATAGAGAATATATAAGAAATAAAGGTTTTAAAAAAAGGAGTTTGTGTATGCTATGGCTCGAACCCGGGTCTGAGACCAGGTGGAGTTTTATCACAAGCCTAGCCACCAACTGGGCTGGACCCTAAGAACGAATATTCTAGGTTAGAAATTTATTATATAGTTAACAAATCTGTTTTATAATTGTTTTAAAGAAAAAGAAATGGACGCGTGGTAAGGGACTCGAACCCGCGTACCCTTGTTTACCAACAGACGACACAGCCACTTGATCTAGATCAGTGGTTGTGTCTGTTTTGTTTCAGATTTAATTAAATAACAAGGTCTGCAGTGATTATCCCCAATTCAAAGATGTCGAGCCCTAGTAATTACAATAAACAGATTTAACGAACAATAACCCGATTAAACATAGGGTTATTGTTGGTAGGGGGCCGATGAACAAAACCTAACAAAAATATTAAGACTTACAAAACGATTCACGCGATTATGAGCGGTCAAGCGAAAAGTCAACACGCGAGCAATTGATGCTTGTAAAGATGTTTTTAACAGAAATTTTGAGAGGGGAAAGAGTAATTGGCGAGTGTAGATTGTGGAAGAGGTTCCAATTTATAGTGGGAGGCTTGTGGGTTCGAATTGGTAATGGTTGACTCGCTTTAAAGCTTTGACGCGTGATTGATCACGATTAGGAAAGAATTGATGGTGATTTGAGCATGTATCAGACGCGAATTATTAATATCAATCACCAATCTTACCATATCAGAGATTACAACGCGTTTAGAATAGCTAATTATGGTTAATTGTCTTCACAGTTGACTTTCCAAGTCAACTGTTAAGATTCTAAGTACATTATATAAATAAAACGCGTTGGAGATTAACCAGTCATGTGGTGTAGCCCAGTTGGTTTGGTTGTGTGTGTCTATGAGTGACCCGGCCTAGGGCACGGGTTCGAATCCCGGCCCAGGCAAATATTTTTTAACAATTATTTATCTAATATAATAATAATATAAACTTATAGTATGGTACTAGGGGTCCAAATGTGTCACGAAACATTTTTAAAGGGCACGATAATGATAAAAATTCGATGTTTTATTAATAATCGTAACGTACATAAGATTTCAATGCGAAATGTTACATGTTCCAAGAGTTGAAGAAACAGTAGACTGGTGCTCCTAGCACAACATTCGATGAGGTATTTGATTTTGGGAAATTTCTGGAGGAAGAGAAAGAGAAAGAAAGAGTTGCTGATGAAAGTGAGGTGGACGAGATTAGTGAAGATGAGATGCCCGAAAGGTTTGTGGAGATGGGAATGGAAGAATAAATAGTATACGAGACGTCAGATGGCCATAAGTTGGATCCTGAAAGATCAACTTGGTTTCCTAGAAGGCCCATCACCATTCCAGCCCTGCATCAAAACATCCATCACACCAGGGAAGCTCATCAGGAGAGGATTATCTCATGGAAGTATGATGAGGAGAAAAAGTTGTTTGCTGTGAAGAGACGAGGGGGAATGATACAGTACTTCAGAGGCCGACAGGAACTGAAGTCTCTCCCTCGTTGGGATATCAGGGAACTTAGTAGAGCCCCATTCATCAACCGCACAAATGACACCACGGGGTCCATGCTTGATTGGTTTATAAAGAAGGAGTGTGAGACCGATTTCCAAATCTTCAAGCCGCAGAAACCGAGGAGACGGATCTCCAAGAGACGAATTGATCCAGCAACAGGACAAGGCATGATAACTTATGTGATTGACCCTCCTCAGGTCGTCACACGAGTTCCTATTCGATCTGAGCTTCCAGTTATGCTGAGGGACTTTAAGAAGTGGTTTTATGACAGCAATACTGGTGAAGCGGTCATTAAATTGCAGGACGATTCGGAGGCCATGAGGATCCTAGATCCGGTAGATGTGTTTGCTTTTAATCTATCGGATCTGAATATACTCTTCGCGAATCAGATCAATGTAGGTGCTGGAAATGTCCTGTTTGAAGAAGCGGTGCTATTCAGGAGAGCTGTGGATCGGGCTATGAATCTGAAAAGGGAGTTGCTTGATATAGTTGACAGGATCAATGCAGTAGACAAAGAAAAAGAAGAAAAGGAGAAAGTTGCCCAAGCTGCTGCTGCTGCTGCTGCAGAAGTTACTCAACCTGAAGCCGAAACTGCTTCAGAGGTGCAGACACAAGATCCTGCAACAGTAGCTGATCCGGAAAGACCTGCAACAGAATCTACTCAAGCTCCTCTAGTGGTTGAAGAAGATCCGGTCGCCCTGTACATTCAAGACCCCCCAGAATAGGCTGAGGGGGAGCAAAGCGACGTTGAGATTGATTGAAGATGGAAGAACTGGTAGCTGTGGTCTAGGGGGAGTATTGTTGGGTTATATTGAGACTACAGTTACCAGATCATAGACTTTTGATGGCTTGTTATATAGTTTGATAGTTAAAGGGCTAATTATGTAATTAAGACAAAGTATTATGGTGAAACCCTAGGCTGCGCACAAGGGTACGGGCCCTGCGCACTTGTGTTAAGTGCGCAGGCCCATCTGCCTGCCTATATAAGAAATGTTAGTGTGCAGCTCTAGGGTTAGGGTTTTTGGTTATCTTTGTAGCACAAGATTGAACGGTGCGTACTTGTATGTATTTCATGGTGTTTCAATGACAAATCAGTAATGAAATCGTGTTCTTATTCATCTTGTGTGTCGGTTTTTATCATATTCATCTAGTTTCTTTGTTGTAGAAGATTAATCACTTAAAACACCTAATCCATAGGTGTTTCTAAGTGATAACAATCTCTTGCACTTAACAAGATCTAGTATTTGGGACTTACACCAAACACTAACCAAACCCCCCGATTTCCCTGAGGCATCCACAAACTCATGCTCAAAACCCCCCATCACCCCAAAAATTACACAATTCTCTTCTATCCAGATCAGAAACTTCCGTCTCGTGTAATGCTAAAAAATCAACCCCAAATTTTTTTTTCAAACCCCTAACCCATCTGTTCTTACCACAACCCCTCGCCCCTCTAATATTAAGATATAAGAAATTCATTTTAAACTACCTGTACACCTTGTTGAACCAGAGATTCCTGAACCACGATTCTTTGATAATCCAGTTGGGCACCCAAAAGGACTCCCAACCTGATCGTCTGACTAATCTCCTCTTCTTCATTATACGAATGACACTCCTTGCTACCCTCTTCGAAATTTTCTCCTGCGTTAGTCTCATCCTCAGTGGCTTCCGAAGCCAATTCTTCTCCTTCGAGCCGATTGTTCGGTTTCTGATAAGAACTCAATTCCTGCTCAAGAAATAGAGACCCAATAACGTTACCACATTGCTCCGAAATACAAACCGGCTCTAAATTAAGGCCCACATTATCAGGGAGCCCATCTTCATTAATCCCTTTGGGCTTTTCCCAATCTTGTCCTTTTCCAGGCTACTAGAGTAGCTCGGATTGGGCCAGCCCATTTTAGAAATACCCTTCTTCTTTCTTTTATTAATTTGAGGCATAGAGTCAACCACATTAAATTATGTTCCCTCGTTAATATAAAAAACAAACTGATTGCCAGGAATGAAACCATCATCAAGGGGAATTTCATTTTGTAACTCCAAATTCATATCCTCATTAAATGCTCCGTTAACATTTTCCAAAATTATTGGAGTTTCCACATTTGAAATCTCTCCGGCGATAACTTCCATCCGACCAGCATCCTTCGCCGGCGTTTCATCTTCCATGTCATCTGCATTATCTTCCTCCACCGGAATGTCACAATCATTCGCTTCCTCCCCCTATGCTGAAGGAGACCGATCAACAGCGTAGAATTCCGGCTGCCATACCTTGTTATCTTCTGCAACCCAGACAGAGTATTTCCTCTGTCTCCATACCATAGTAACCTCATCTGCCACCCTCTTACACTCCCCCGTTAAAACTCCGACACAATCATAAGAAAGATTAAAATCATCATCTGAACGAGCAGGACAATGAATTATCTTTCTAAAAATCTCACCCACTGCCTTAACCACCTGTGCTGATAACAGATGTAACGGAATACCCATTATATTAAGCCATGCCAATCATTCAAACCCAAAAGTTTGACCTTCCCAAACATCAACCGAAGCGAACTTATCAACCATCGGTTTAGCCAACCCCATCACACTTACCGCCGATTCTTTATCCTCAAATGAAACTAAAACCGAAAGACCACCCAAATATTGTAATTTTCCAAGGTCAGGACATATTTCATTAAGGATAACATAGATACTTTTAAGCGCTTCTTGATCACTCATCCTGGCAATCAGAGCAAACCCATGCCTCTCACTATAAACCTGGACCTTATCATCCACCATCAGAACCTTATCTTCTTTAGCACCACCCTGTCTTCCAAGGAACATGTCCTTGAAGGAACGGCCCCCAGTTGAGAAAAAAACTTGCTTTACCTCCTTCTGAGCCCCCGAAAGTCCTTCATCCATCTTCATTGGTTTTTTATTTTTCATACCTTCCTCTCCACTACTACCCCCTTCATCGAATCACTAGGTTCATTCCATATTTCCCCTTCCTCTATCGTAAACATACCCACATTCGCCTTAAGACAACAGCTCCCCATCCGAGTATGACACATCAAACGAATTAACTCTGCTCTGTCTTTTACGTCCAGAAACAACACAAACCCAAAAAGATTACCCAACTTGTCTCTTTTCCTTGCAATGTAAATATCATATACATCCCTATAATGACGGATAAACTTTGAAAGCTCATTCCCGCTACACTTTTCTGGGAGATTCGTGATGTAACGCCCAGGAATTTTCTTTCTATTCGTACTCTTGTATACTTTGTATATTTTGCCACGCGCAACTCCATCGTGACATAAGAAACTTTGTGGACTTATGACTCTATGAGAATTGTTAGAGGACCCGGTGAGTTAAGCGTAAAAGTATGTGGATTGATTACATTATATTTATGAAGTTATGGATTTCCTTCTACATGAATGCCCACATGGTTCTTACTCTACTCAAATCGCCTAACCACAAAGCTTTCTAATACTCTAATATGATCCATACTATACAATGGCTAAGAGGTGGAGGGCCTTATAGCAAAAAAGTTGGTGACATCACCACCTTAAAAACCCTACAACCTCAACCTTAATGCCACACCATATAATTTAGTTTCTTTTGTTACCTTCTCGGCCGACAAAAGAAAACGTTTATCTTTGTTCCTCTATTTTCACGACAGGAGGAACAAATATTATTATTTCTCTTTGTTTCTTCTTTGTCGTCCGCACAAGCTCAAGAGAAACCACAAAGTAAAGCAAACAAACATGTTTTCTTTCCATTTTTTTCATTATCAACAATTCAAAAGAAAGGTGTGTATATATATATATATATATAGGATCCGGATATTTTGAAAACTCCTCTGAGTTGCGAGAACTTGAGAACTCCTCTAGACCAATCACCTAGTGACACATAATATGCTTTATAATTTTTTGTATTTTTTTAATTAAGGGTAATAATGTCTTTTGTACACCATTATTATGGGTATTTTAGTAATAGCACCCCACCCCACCCCACCCCACCCTACCCCCACCCCAACTAACCCTTTTTAAATAATAATAATAATTATTATTATTATTATTATTATTATTAATAGATCAGATTCTCTCTCCCTCTCACATACACACACTTCATTCTCTCTCTCTCTCTCTATCTCACTCACTCTCTTTCTCTCTCTAAAAAAAGAGAACGATGGTCCAAGTTTTTCAATGGTTCGAAGGTGGTGGTGGTGGATAGATCTGTTTTGCTGGTCGACGGGGGGTGGTTTTTGGTGGAGGGGTGGTGGTGGTTTTTGGTGGTGTATCTGAACGTGGTGGAGGCGATGGTGAATGGTGGGGTTTTTAAGATTGGGTTTCAGGTTTGGATGGGGTTGTGGGTGGAGGGGGTGGACGCCGGGGGGGGGGGGTGGACGGATCTTGAAGATGAAGATGAAGGTTGGTGGTGGGTCGATGGGTGGTGGGTGACGACGGTGGGAGTGGCATGGTTTTTGGATCTTGAAGATGAAGATGAAGATGACGGTGGTTGGGGCTCAGTGGTGGTGGTGGATCCGTGACGAAAATGAAGAGAACGTATGTTATTTTTTTTAATTATTATTATTATTATTAACTCTGTTATTATTATTATTATTATTTATGTTATTATTTATTAGTATTATTATTTTTCTGTTATTATTAATATTATTATTTATGTTATTATTATTAATATTTTTATTATTTCCTGTTATTATTATTATTTATGTTATTATTATTATTATTTATGATATTATTTGTGCATCAGTGTAAAATTATTAATATTAATTTTTTGGGTTTTTGTCAGGAGATGCTATGAAGATGATGATGTAAAAACACCAGTGTAAAATATGAAATGTGTAGATGCTTGAGGTAGAGATCTTTTGTAGTTTTGGTTTTTTACACTCATGTATTTTCTGTAGAAGTTTGTAGTACATATGTTGTTTTTGGGGTTTTTTTACACTAGTGTAATACAATGTATAGATGTTGGTTTTTTGGTGGGCATTTACCGTGGTGTAATACATTTACCGTGGGCATTTACACTAGTGTAATACAATGTATTTTGTTTCTAATAGTTTTGTGCATGGTAGATTTTACAATTTTTATACTGGTGTAAAAACGTTTTCATACATGGGGAGAGATGACAAATTAGCAGATGTAAAATTGTTGAATTTTGAAATTTTACACTGGTGTAAAAACGTATGAGTTGAATGGGTTTACTAAATGTATTATTTTTTTAGAAAAATAAATGAATTAAAAAAATAAATTAAAGTTAAAAAAAATGTGGTTATTTTAATAATGGAATAAAAAAATTAATATGATATTATATATTTTTTCTCTCACATGCCATTTTACTTAAATACCCTTTCATTCATTTTATTATATTAAAAAATACTAAAAAAACATGTTAAGACAAAAAAGTCTAATCATTTGATCTCAACCATTGAATCATCAAGATCAATGGCTCAAAAGAATTCCTATGGTTCTCATAACAAACTTGAAATTAAAGCCGTCCGAACCCGGGGCTCTATCCGACCCGCAATCAAAAACCGTCTCCTTAATTTCTTCCTTAGTAATTCTACGGATCAAACCCTCCACGCTTTAATCATCCAGCTTTTTAATGTTACTGCAAACCAATCCCGGTCTTCTTTTCATGCGCTCAGCAAAATGTTTTTCTAAAGTGTCTCAACACTTCTCTTTTAACCAAAGAAGGTTTTGCGATCCACTTCCGATCAATCAACAACCCAGGAATCGAATTCGCAAACCCAAAGTACTTCCTCTTCCAAATCTCTCACTTCCATTTTACCCTAGATTTCTGCTTCAAATTCTTAGTTTTGCAAATATTCAACTTTTCCAACCCCCTTCTACACTCCTCCCAAACCCAAAGTACTTCCTCTTCCAAATCTCTCACTTCCATGGCTTTTTCTAATCTTTCCCGCTCTTCTATCATCATAGCATAATCATCCCCTTCTTTACTCAAAATATCCTCCCACCAATTCTTTAAAGAACTCCTAAGAAATTTAAATTTAGACTGCAAGACAACATCCGGCGGCCCTTGAAAGTCACAATGCTCTAAATCTGATATAACCTTCTCTTCACATCCTTCTCTATTTAGCCACGAGTTGAACCACCTAAAAGGTTTTGGTCCGAAGTTTGAGTCAACCAAAGATAATAAAATCGGACTGTGATCAGAAACTTCTCTAGGTAAAGCCCTCAAACAAGTTGTAGGCCACCTGTTAAAAAACGTCTGACAAACAAGCACACGATCAATTTTGCTCATTTTAATCATATTACCTCCCTCTGTTAAACACATGAACTTATAACCCCTCATAACATACCCCTGAAGCCCCAAATCATCAATGAAAAATTAAAATCTGAAGCTACCCATTGATTGAAATTAGAATTCCTTCTTTCTTCCTGGAATCTGACAGCATTAAAATCACCGAGAAGAATACAACTCCCATCACAGCCCCTAAAAGTTACAGCAATGTCTTCCCATAACCGTTTCTTTTCCCCGCCCTTTGAGGCCTATAAACATTAAAAATATTTTAACACTGAACTATCCTCCACTAACAAACCAGTAACCAACATGAAATTTTCTTCTTCACAACCCTAAGTTTCTTGAAGGCCTTAGGATTCCAAAGACTAACCAAACCCCCCGATTTCCCTGAGGCATCCACAAACTCATGCTCAAAACCCCCCATCACCCCAAAAATTACACAATTCTCTTCTATCCAGATCAGAAACTTCCATCTCTTGTAATGCTAAAATATCAACCCCAAATTTCTTTTTCAAACCCCTAACACATCGGTTCTTACCACAATCCCTCGCCCCTCTAATATTAAGACATACGAAATTCATTTTTTAACTACCTGTACACCTTGTTGAACCAGAGATTCCTGAACCACGCTTCTTTGATTTTCCAGTTGGGCACCCAAAAGGACTCCCAACCTGATCGTCTGACTAATCTCCTCTTCTTCATTATACGAATGACACTCCTTGCTACCCTCTTCGAAATTTTCTTCTGCGTTAGTCTCATCCTCAGTGGCTTCCGAAGCCAATTCTTCTCCTTCGAGCCGACTGTTCAGTTTCTCATAAGAACTCAATTCCTGCTCAAGAAATAGAGACCAAAATAACGTTACCACATTGCTCCGAATTACAAACCGACTCTAAATTAAGGCCCACATTATCAGGGAGCCCATCTTCATTAATCCCTTTGGGCCTTTCCCAATCTTGTCCTTTTCCAGGCTACTAGAGTAGCTCGGATTGGGCCAGCCCATTTTAGAAATACCCTTCTTTTTTCTTTATTAATTTGAGGCATAGAGTCAACCACATTAAATTCTGTTCCCTCGTTAATATAAAAAACAAACTGATTGCTAGGAATGAAACCATCATCAAGGAGAATTTCATTTTGTAACTCCAAATTCATATCCTCATTAAATGCTCCATTAACATTTTCCAAAATTATTGGAGTTTCCACATTTGAAATCTCTCCGGCGATAACTTCCATCCGATCAGCATCCTTCGCCGGCGTTTCATCTTCCATGTCATCTGCATTATCTTCCTCCACCGGAATGTCACAATCATTCGCTTCCTCCCCCTATGCTGAAGGAGACCGATCAACAGCGTAGAATTCCGACTGCCATACCTTGTTATCTTCTGCAACCCAGACAGAGTATTTCCTCTGTCTCCATACCATAGTAACCTCATCCGCCACCCTCTTACACTCCCCCGTTAAAACTCCGACACAATCATAAGAAAGATTAAAATCATCTTCCGAACGAGCAGGACAATGAATTATCTTTCCAAAAATCTCACCCACTGCCTTAACCACCTGTGCTGATAACAGATGTAACGGAATACCCATTATCTTAAGCCATGCCAATCATTCAAACCCAAAAGTTTGACCTTCCCAAACATCAACCGAAGCGAACTTATCAACCATTGGTTTAGCCAACCCCATCACACTTACCGCCGATTCTTTATCCTCAAATGAAACTAAAACCGAAAGACCACCCAAATATTGTCTTTTTCCAAGGCCAGGACATATTTCATTAAGGATAACATAGATACTTTTAAGCGCTTCTTGATCACTCATCCTGGCAATCAGAGCAAACCCATGCCTCTCACTATAAACCTGGACCTTATCATCCACCATCAGAACCTTATCTTCTTTAGCACCACCCTGTCTTCCGAGGAACATGTCCTTGAAGGAACGGCCCCCAGTTGAGAAAAAAACTTGCTTTACCCTCCTTCTGAGCCCATGAAAGTCCTTCATCCATCTTTATTGGTTTTTTATTTTTCATACCTTCCTCTCCACTACTGCCCCCTTCATCGAATCACTAGGTTCCTTCCATATTTCCCCTTCCTCCATCGTAAACTTACCCACATTCGCCTTAAGACAACAGCTCCCCATCCGAGTCTGACACATCAAACGAATTAACTCTCCTCTGTCTTTTACGTCCAGAAACAACACAAACCCAAAAAGATTACCCAACTTGTCTCTTTTCCTTGCAATGTAAATATCATATACATCCCCATAATGACGGATAAACTCTGAAAGCTCATTCCCACTACACTTTTCTGGGAGATTCGTGATGTAACGCCCAGGAATTTTCTTTCTGTTCGTACTGTTGTATACTTTGTATATTTTGCCACGCGCAACTCCATCGTGACTTAAGAAACTTTGTGGACTTATGACTCTATGAGAATTGTTAGAGGACCCGGTGAGTTAAGCGTAAAAGTATGTGGATTCATTACATTATATTTATGAAGTTATGGATTTCCTTCTACATGAATGCCCACATGGTTCTTACTCTACTCAAATCGCCTAACCACAAAGCTTTCTAATTCTCTAATATGATCCATACTATACAATGGCTAAGAGGTGGAGGGCCTTATAGCAAAAAAGTTGGTGACATACCAACCTTAAAAACCCTGCAACCTCAACCCTAATGCCACACCATATAATTTAGTTTCTTTTGTTACCTTCTCGGCCGACAAAAGAAAACGTTTATCCTTGTTCCTCTATTTTCACGACAGGAGGAACAAATATTATTATTTCTCTTTGTCGTCCGCACAAGCTCAAGAGAAACAACAAAGTAAAGCAAACAAACATGTTTTCTTTCCATTTTTTTTCATTATCAACAATCCAAAAGAAAGGTGTGTATATATATGTATGTATATATATATATATATAGGATCCGGATATTTTGAAAACTCCTCTGAGTTGCGAGAACTTGACAACTCCTCTAGACCAATCACCTAGTGACACATAATTTGCTTTATAATTTTTTGTATTTTTTTAATTAAGGGTAATAATGTCTTTTGTACACCATTATTATGAGTATTTTAGTAATAGCACCCCACCCCACCCCACCCCACCCTACCCCCACCCCAACTAACCCTTTTTTAAATAATAATAATAATAACAATAATCATAATTATTAATAGATCAGATTCTCTCTCCCTCTCACATACACACACTTCATTCTCTCTCTCTCTCTCTCTCTCTCTCTTTCTCTCTCTAAAAAAAGAGAACGATGGTCCAAGTTTTTCAATGGTTCGAAGGTGGTGGTGGACGGATCTGTTTTGCTGGTTGACGGGGGGGGGGGTGGTTTTTGGTAGAAGGGTGGTGGTGGTTTTGGTGGTGGATCTGAACGTGGTGGAGGCGATGGTGAATGGTGGGGTTTTTAAGATTGGTTTCAGGTTTGGATGGGGTTGTGGGTGGAGGGGGTGGACGCCGGGGGGGGGGGGGGGGGGGGGGGACGGATCTTGAAGATGAAGATGAAGATGAAGGTTGGTGGTGGAGGGGCTGTGGTGGTTTTTGGTAGTGGATCGATGAAGGTTGGTGGTGGGTCGATGGGTGGTGGGTGACAACGGTGGGAGTGGCAGGGCTTTTGGATCTTGAAGATGAAGATGAAGATGACGGTGGTTGGGGCTCAGTGGTGGTGGATCTGCGGTGGTGGTGGATCCGTGACGAAGATGAAGAGAACGTATGTTATTTTTTTTAATTATTATTATTATTATTAACTCTGTTATTATTATTATTATTATTATTTATGTTATTATTTTTCTGTTATTATTAATATTATTATTATTAATATTTTTATTATTTCCTGTTATTCTTATTATTATTATTTATGTTATTATTATTATTATTTCTGATATTATTTGTGCATCAGTGTAAAATTATTAATATTAATTTTTAGGTTTTTGTCAGGAGATGCTGTGAAGATGATGATGTAAAAACACCCGTGTAAAATATGAAATGTGTAGATGCTTAAGGTACAGATCTTTTGTAGTTTTGGTTTTTTACACTCATATATTTTCTGTAGAAGTTTGTAGTACATATGTTGTTTTTGGGGTTTTTTTACACTAGTGTAATACAATGTATAGATGTTGGTTTTTTGGTGGGCATTTACCGTGGTGTAATACAATCTATAGATGTTTTTTTGGTGGGCATTTACCGTGGTGTAATACATTTACCGTGGGCATTTACACTAGTGTAATACAATGTATTTTGTTTCTAATAGTTTTGTGTATGGTAGATTTTACAATTTTTATACCGGTGTAAAAACGTTTTCATACATGGGGAGAGATGACAAATTAGCAGATGTAAAATTGTTGAATTTTGAAATTTTACACTGGTGTAAAAACGTCTGAGTTGAATGGGTTTACTAAATGTATTATTTTTTTTAGAAAAATAAATTAAAGTTAAAAAATGTGGTTATTTTAATAATGGAATAAAAAAATAAATATGATATTATATATTTTTTCTCTCACATGCCATTTTACTCAAATACCCTTTCATTCATTTTATTATATTAAAAAATACTCAAAAAACATGTCAAGACAAAAAAGTCTAATCATTTGATCTCAACCATTAGATCATCAAGATCAATGGCTCAAAAGAATTCTTATGGTTCTCATAACTCACATGAGTTTTCAAAGTATCCTAACCCTATATATATATAGGTGTAGGTTCTTGTACAAAACCAATTTTTTTGTGAGAAGTGTGAGAATCAATCTAGATGTGACATATGGTAGCTGATTTTTTTAACTAGAGGGGCATCGTTGTAATTTGGGTTGTTAAACTTATTTTAGGAGATAATTTGTGTAATTAATGTTGTTATTAAATAAGAGTTTTATTAGGGATATTTGTTTGAATTTACATGAATTTTACTGATTTCTTATAAAGAATCATTCTGCTCGTATTGCCATTCACATTCAACTACATCAATTTTCCAAATCTCATACTGTGGTGTTTTACGTTTATACTATGATGTTTTAAATGAATGTGTTTTTCCATTTATCATATTATGTGTTGCTTTATCCAGAAGGTGTTTTATGTTCATACCCGTGTGTTTTTATCACCATATTCTCAAGTTTGTGTTTTAACAGTCCCGTGTATTTTATCATCATCTTCTCCATAAAACACTATTGTTTGAACGTCCATATCCAGATTCATATTCACAATGTTTTTATCGAAATATCACATGAACTAAAAACACTATTGTTTGAATTTCCATGAACTTAAAACACACAAAACAAGAACATACAGCAACGTGCATATACAACCCCCAAACACAAACACTATAATATGAACCCAAAACACTATAATTTGAAAAACCATAAAACCTTGTATAAACTAAAAACAACACAAACCATCTGACAACAAACCCAACCGGAATGCTATTTTTTTATGTTTAAGGTAGATTTTTAGGTATTCTTTATACAATGTATGGTGTTTTATTATAGTCTTGTAAGTTGCTCCATCCAAAAGGTGTTTTACGTTCATACCCTTGTGTTTTATCACCATATTCTTAACTCTGTGTTTTAACAGTCCCGTGTGTTTTATCATCATCTTCTCCATAATCCAGTGTGTTTTATCTTCATCATACGTGTAACACCCCAACCAATGGCGGAAACATCGCGATGTCACGTATTGACGATTGTTCAGTAGCTCATGGTAAATAATACATTTCAATAATTGATTTAAATAAATTACATACAATTGCTCTACAAGAATTTACACATCACATGAGAAATACTAAATATGCATCCTCAAGCATTAACTCTAGTCTTCAAGCAAGCTATATCCTGAAACATGTTAAGTTTGAAAATATTTTGGGTCAACAAAAGTTGGTGAGATTTACATAGGTTTGAATATTGAATAAAAACTTGTACAATTCGAGTGTCATGGCAAGTCTAGTCCATATGTGAAAACAATACTACCCGGTAAATCTGTGCATAATCAAACCTTGTGACTAGAATATTGTGGTCCATCCCATACACATATGGTTCACTCGTTTATGTTGCGATAACAATCACCCACGCTACCTATGTAGGAGGTACACGTATCCGGGTGGGGTTATCAGTCCAATAGATCTATCATTGTGTATCGTTGGCTTGTACGGAGTTAATGATTATGCTAGAATAATTGTGCTTACCATAGTAATGTTTAAGACATAATGCAACATAGAATAACACATAGACACTTATGTTGAATTGTAAATTGATGTTGTAACATGTTTCACCCCAAAATAGTGAAATGGTAAAAGGGGCTATGTAAACTCACCTTAGGTGCTTAATGAGTTCGTGAGCTTTCTTGAGCGTGCAAACACTTAGTAATAATGTCTTGGAAAACTCGGAACTAGCTAGAGGAGATAATGATGGATGA
This sequence comes from Ambrosia x helenae, assembly GCA_030844895.1. NCBI lineage: Eukaryota > Viridiplantae > Streptophyta > Magnoliopsida > Asterales > Asteraceae > Ambrosia > Ambrosia x helenae. The sequence continues at coordinate 60,270,283 of CM061225.1, forward strand.
AAACTTTAGTATGTGGGAGATGGGATAATAATGTTTTTTTTATTGAATGTTATAAAGAGTTGAATGGTACGCTATTGTATTTATAGTGTAGAAATTGGAGTTGTAATTAGGGACTATTTTGACTAGGCTCGAATTTAGGAACAACTTTGACTTGACTAGAAGACCATATTTACTAACACTTTGACTTGACTAAGAGACCATATTTACTAACACTTTGACTTGACTTGACTAAGAGACTACGTTTGACTTTTCAGGTTTGACTAAGGGACCTTGAAAGGGTTTAAGTTTAATTGGTTTTAATTAACATCACAAAACACCAAATGGTGTAGTGGTTTGTGTGGTGTGGTTAAGGTTTAGCCCGCCAGGGACTCGGGTTCGAATCCTGGCTCAGGCAAACATTTATTTTAACGTTTTTAAATCAGAATTTTTTATAAAATCCAATTTAATATTGATTATAAGTCATTAGTTAAACAAAAAAATTAATAAAATGGATGGGAAAGATAATGTAAACATGAATCGGATGAATAAACGAGAGAGTTCTATATATATATATATATATATATATATAGGAATGGGATCATTTGAGAACTCATCCGAGTTGCGAGAACTTGAGAACTCCTCTGGACCAATCACCAAGTGACACACCATCATATTTGCATTTTTTTTGTATTTTTTTAATCAAGGGTAACAAAGTCTTTACACACAACTAGTTAGGGGTATTTTAGTAATAATAACACCCCACCCTACCCACCCCACCCCACCCCCACTCCAATATAGCTTTAAATTAATTTTTTTTAAAAAAATCATAACATCCACACACTCACACCCGTTTCTCTCTCTCTCTCTCTTCTCTCTCTTCTCTCTCTCTCTCTCTCTCTCATAAACAGAGATCAGATCTGGAACAGGAAGACGAAGGAAGACGATGGTGGGGAGGAGTTGTGGTGGTTCGACAGTGGGAGATGGTCTACGGTGGTGAGGGTTTTTGATGGTGCAGAGGGCTGGAACAGGAAGACGAAGGAATATGAAGGAAGACGATGGTGGATCTGGTGGTCTTGACCGGTGTGCGTGGTCTTGAACAGGAAGGGGGCTCTGGGTGGTGGTCTTTTTGACGATGAAACAGAAGTATGTAATCAAAATAACGATGATATGGTATGTGTTGTTTACAAGGTATGTAATGATCAAGTTTTCATGCTTATTATTATTATTATTATTGATGGTTCTTTGGCCTCTGGACAGATCTGGAGGCGGAGGGGGTGGTCTTGGTGGGGGCAAGGGGCGGTGGACGGTGGGGATGAATAGATCATATCTGTTTTTGAAGATGATGATGGTGATGGTATGTTGTTGTTATTATTATTATTATTATTATTATTATTATTATTATTATTATTATTATTATTAATTTTTTTCATGGGTTTTTTTTTTTTGTGTGAAAGAAGATGGGGAAGAACATGATATTGTTGAAGATGATGGTTTTTTTTTTTGTGTGTATAAGGTAAATAAACAATGAGTTATGTGTAGTATGGGGTGTGTAGTATGAATGTATAGATGTTTTGGCTGTTTTACATTGATGTAATACATTTTTGTTGATGTTGTGGGGCATTTTACAGTGGTGTAATACGATTGTAGAGATGTTTGTTTGGTTTTTACATTAGTGTAAAATAATTACACTGGTGTAATACGAATGTAGTAGTTTTGTGTATGGTAGAATTACACTGGTGTAAATAATTACACCGGTGTAAATCATCCTCATTAGATTTATCTGATTATTTGTTTAAAAAAAAGCAAAAAAATTAAAAAATAAAATATAGTTTAAAAAATATTATATTTTGAATCATTAAATAAAAAAATAATATAATATTATATTAGTTATTTCTCTCAAATGGTGTATTTACCTTAATATCCCTTAATGTACTTTATTAGATTAAAAAATACTTATTAATCAAGTCAAGACAAAAACTATCATCTTTTGATCTCAACCATTAGATCATTAAGATCAATGGTCCAGATGAGTTCCTATGGTTCTCACAACTCAAGTGAGTTCTCAAACTATCCATTCCCTATATATATATAAAAATTGTGTGATGTTACAGTCTCCCCTACTTTTAGGAACTTCGTCTCGAAGTTTATTAAAAACATAGGGTTGAGGATGATTAGGTAGAAATTAAGTCAACTGGGGTTTGGAAAATTTGGGTTAAGGCACGACATGAATTTATAGGTAATAGAATAATCTGTTTCGAATAATTTGGATAAAAGGTTTGATATGTGTGAGTTTTAAGGGTTGGATTAGGTTCGTCTGAAATAGCAAGGAGAATAAGAATCTAGCAAAACACTAAACTTAAGTGTTAGGAAAGAAATGCATGAGTTGATTGACTATAGAAAGACTAAATGAACTACCAGGTAACTAGAGTTTATAATTGATTATCTACCGAAAACCTTGATAGAATTTCACACTACCTTAACGTACCTGTAAATTCATGATTACGTTCCGGACCACAATCACCAATTTACCTTACATTAGGGTTTTGTGTCCTTCTATGACTCTAAACACATATGTAAGTAATGCAAAATAACCTTGTGATTGAATCTTTGTATCAATGAGTCTAATAAATCTTTGTATCAAATTACATGTATGATGTATCCAAAAATGAGTCCAACTGTTGAGCAGGAAAAGACCTCTACCAGTCAGTGAGTAGGAACCTCTACCGATTGTTGAGCAGGTGCGATAGCCTCTACCAGTCGTTGAGCAGGTTATTAGAACCTCTATCGACTGTTGAGCAGGCATGATGACCTCTACCAATCGTTGAGCAAGTTGTTAGGTACTCTACTAACTGTTGAGCAAGTACTTCATCCTCTACCAGTTGTTTGATTAAGTGTAACAATTGTTTTTTATTTAACACATAAGTTGCAAGTTCGTAATATATACATGTAAGTAAGTTTGTAAATGCATCAAGTATAGCATGCGAGTTGTAATAGAGTTGTCTTAGACAAGATTAATGACTCTAGGTGTGTTTATAGCAAATAGTTTATATTCCATGCTTTCAAGTATCATGAATAATCAAATGTTCAAGTAGATAATCAAATCCTCATGTATAACTAAGAATCAAGTTTGATGCAACGAACAATCAAGTTTTCAATAGTCTGATTATCATAGGGACCAAGTTCATGTTCCAGAAGGTGAAGAATATGAATTTAGTTCTTGAGAGGATGATGAAGAACTCAAAGCATCATCAAGGTTATGAAAGATAGTGAACGTGAAAATAGTTAATAAAGGGTTTATTTTATAGTAAGGAGATTATGTAGCAGTGTAAATCGTGGGGTTTGGATCAAAGGTTAGAATCTAGCGTATGAGAAAACATGATTGTGATAAATACCAAAAATTGTAAAAGTTCGAACAAGTTGAAAATAATTAGGTGCCAATGGAGATTAAATTTTGTTTATGAGGATGGAAAGATCTTATCATTTTTCTTTTTAAAACTGGTTTCTTATATAAAACAAAAGTTGCTAAATAGTACAAACTAAGTGGCTTTAGATCAGAATATTTTAGTTTAGTCGAAGATTTTAAACACGACGTTAGGTTTTATAGATCAAGGTGACATTATATCAAAAATCCTTTGTTATACTAATGAATAAACATTTGGATTTAGAAATTAAGTTTGAGGATATCTTATAACAAAAATATGTATTTTCCATGGTTTATAGGTGATGAAAATTTTGACAATATTAAGAAATCTTTAGTGTTGGGCTAGGGTCTACCCAGGTTATGAGGTTACAATTTAGAAATATGTAACATGTTGAAAAATGAAATAATATGATTTGGGGAGGGTGTTGAAAATAATCAAACATGTGGCTAAGATGGTAAGATGAAATGTGATTGTGAAATCCATATATGATTAGGAAATGGGATTGATTTAAGCTGTAAAATTTTGAGATTTTAGAGCTTAGTTTTAAGGAAAGTGAGTGTAATCATTTATTTATTAATTGAAACGAATAAACGAAAACGTTGACTTATCAAAGCTTCTAGATTCTAATAACATAGTGAAGACATGCTTTAGCCTATAAGTGAACACTCATCCCGAGAATTCCCAGGTAGGCATCCGAGTCCCTCGTCTGATTGGGATTTATGCGCAATGCCAGTCCTAGACAGAAAACTCAGAATACAGGCGTTCACCCTTCCAGATTGCACGTGTTCGTTATTAGAATATAGAGCTTCGACGAGATTTATAAGGTATTTCAGGTTAGGATCTGAGAATTTTGTTCCAGTTATGGAGAGCAAACATCTTGTAGGGACTAAAGTAGGGATAAGAAGTAGGATAGAGGTAGAGAATAGAAACAAGTAGAGTTGCAAGTAAAAGGAGCAAGTACTGGTTATAATCCTATGGTTATAGACTAGATTATTTTTCTAATAACCTAATTCCCTATAACCATGGCTCTGATACCAATCTGTAACACCCCAACCGATGGCGGAAACATCAGGATGTCACGTATTGACGATTGTTCAGTACCTCATGGTAAATAATACATTTCAATAATTGATTTAAATAAATTACATACAATTGTTCTACAAGAATTTACACATCACATGAGAAATACTAAATATGCATCCTCAAGCATTAACTCTAGTCTTCAAGCAAGCTATATCCTGAAACATGTTAAGTTTGAAAATATTTTGGGTCAACAAAAGTTGGTGAGATTTACATAGGTTTGAATATTGAATAAAAACTTGTACAATTCGAGTGTCATGGCAAGTCTAGTCCATATGTGAAAACAATACTACCCGGTAAATCGTGTGCATAATCAAACCTTGTGACTAGAATATTGTGGTCCATCCCATACGCATATGGTTCACTCGTTAATGATTATGCTATAATAATTGTGCTTACCATAGTAATGTTTAAGACATAATGCAACATAGAATAACACATAGACACTTATGTTGAATTGTAAATTGATGTTGTAACATGTTTCACCCCAAAATAGTGAAATGGTAAAGGGGCTATGTAAACTCACCTTAGGTGCTTAATGAGTTCGTGAGTTTTATTGAGCGTGCAAACACTTAGTAATAATGCCGTGGAAAACTCGGAACTAGCTAGAGGAGATAATGATGGATGAAAACTTTAGTATGTGGGAGATGGGATAATAATGTTTTTTTTTTATTGAATGTTATAAAGAGTTGAATGGTAGGATATTGTATTTATAGTGTAGAAATTGGAGTTGTAATTAGGGACTATTTTGACTAGGCTAGAATTTAGGAACAACTTTGACTTGACTAGAAGACCATATTTACTAACACTTTGACTTGACTAGGAGACCATATTTACTAACACTTTGACTTGACTTGACTAAGAGACTACGTTTGACTTTTCAGGTTTGACTAAGGGACCTTGAAAGGGTTTAAGTTTAATTGGTTTTAATTAACATCACAAAACACCAAATGGTGTAGTGGTTTGTGTGGTGTGGTTAAGGTTTAGCCCGCCAGGGACTCGGGTTCGAATCCTGGCTCAGGCAAACATTTTTTTTAACATTTTTAAATCAGAATTTTTAATAAAATCCAATTTAATATTGATTATAAGTCATTATTTAAACAAAAAAATTAATAAAATGGATGGGAAAGATAATGTAAACATGAATCGGATGAATAAACGAGGGAGTTCTATATATATATATATATATATATATATAAATTGTGTGATGTTACAATACGCAATCTGTAACACATTAAAAAAACACACTAGACGCAGTGTTTTATCTTCATCATACATAATTCAGTGTGTTTTATCTATATTACCACTTCATCACTAGGGCTGTTCAAATCGCTCGTCGCTCGTGGATCGCTCGCCGCTCGTTCGGAAAATTCTCGAAAAATGCTCGTTCGATTGCCCGCTCGGTTGTAAATGAGCTGATCAGCTCGGTTCGGTTTGTAAACGAGCCAAGCACGAGCAAAGGTCCGCTCGGCTCGGTTCGGCTCGAATAAATTATTATTTATTTATTATATATATAATTATATATATACCCCAAAATCATAGTAATATTTACAGATTTATACATAACATTTGGCCCAATATATGCAAATAAAATATGAATAGTTCGCTTTATCAAATAAAAATTTAATACTAAGTTTAATAGTAAAACCTTAAGTCGTAAAATGACAACTTTGACTTCTTTATGTTATTAGTCGTCCACCCCTAGTCGTCGTTTGATATCATCTTATGTTACAAAGCGACAATTGTTCTCTGTAGTATGCTCATTGCCTAAACCTAAGCCTCATTCTTGGACACTCGGACCTCAATATTAGTGTCCTCATTGGACAGTTACACCTTAGTTGTCACTCGACAACGAAAACATTGAAGATAACATTCCAATTTCATGGTTGTCCAAATTACTTTTCGCTCGTTTCTCGCTCGACGCTCGCTCGAAAAAATTGCGCTCGAACAATGCTCGCTCGTTTTTCAGCTCGGTTGTAAACGAGCCGCTCAGCTCGGTTCGGTTTGTAAATGAGCCAAGCATGAGCAGAGGTCCGTTCGATTCGGCTCGGCTCGTGAACAGCCCTATTCATCACTGACATTCTTCATCCTCTTGGCTGAATTAGAAAAAAAAAATCAACTATATTGTTCTATGGTATATGCATAACAAAACCATATTCCAATGTTTTAGTCTACCATAAATGATCAAAAGGTTGACTTGACTAACAATTTAGAGTAAGATTACTAGAAAGAATAATTGGCATTCAATTAGTTTTAATAGCATTCAATTGGTTTTATTCATATGCTCATTTAATGTGGGTGCACAAATTACACTAATACCCCTCAGCCTTGTATTTTATTATTAACTAGAAGGAATGCCCGCGCGTTGCGGCGGGTGTCTCGATTTATATTATATTCAATTATGATGTTGATTACGAACCACAACTCGGGTTTACGACATTTTACTTTATTCAACAAAATATAGTATCAAAAATATTAGCACAACAAACCAAATAAATTTTTGTAGATAATTATAGTGGCAAAAATATTAGTATCATCTAGAGATTGATTTCCACTGCTTGGTGCCATAGTTCCTTTTTTTTTTGTCATCTTAGATTTAGATAGCCAATAAAAATCACCAAATAATAAAAACGAAAATAGGAAATATGATTACTGTAGTTATGCTAAGACACCACATGAAAGTGAGATTGTGAGAGTTCATTAAATTTTATAGAAACTACAAATATATGCACACCGGGTTGATGAATCAAAAAATAGAAATTAATAGCATCACTTAGCACAAGACAATCATTAACTACTATAAAAGGTATAAAAAATCGAACAACAAACGAATAATCGAATAATTCACGTTGATATTAGCAAGTAAATCTAGGCATCAAACCTGCTGGTTGCAAGAGAATTCCTTTGCCAATCTTATGCGCATACTTCATGAAAAATTGCTTTTATAATCATCATTCGCGTGTAACGCATCCTAGAGGGCCCAACCGCCGCAATACTCGTAAATTAATAATCGTTGACCATGCTCAGAACAAGTAACCCATGAGTTCTACAACATTCGCATGCCGAATTTTATCAAATCATTAATAAGATCAATAAACTCTTCCTCCTTTTGTCGACTGATTACCTTTTTGTCCCAACTTCTTCACAGCAAGCAACTAAATAAAAACACGAAATACAAAAGTTTTACAGCTTTAGATATGAGATCAAATGTGTAAAAAAAAAAAAGAAAAGAAGTCAACAAATTAGAAATCAGGTCAAAGAGTACCTTATACATGTTTTTTGTAACCATCTTGAAATTCTGCACCCATCTTGAAATTCTGATTTATGTAAATCCCTTAATACTGATTGTAAAGGTACCTCATACATGTTTTTTGTAACCATCTTGAAATTCTGCACCCAAATTAGCAAAAACAAAAAAAAAACTTTAAATTAAATATAGATATAGATAATATAGATATGGTTTTTTTTAGAAGCAAAGAATTAAGACGGTGATAGGAAGGGGCTGAAAATTAGGCTAGGGGCCTATAAAAACAAAAAAAAATCCACTAAAGGTTGAATTATTCATTCACCAATATTATATTAAATCAATTAATTATTTATGTAGTTAAGCTAATAAGCTAACCTCTCTGTTGTTATTTATGTAGTTGAGGGACGATCTTCAAGAATATGTGTGTATATTCTTCAAGAATATGTGTAGTAGGTGCTAGTGGATTAGGCTGTGAACTTCTCAAAGACCTTGCCCTCTCCGGTTTATCAATTCCTTTTCAGGTATATCCTTCCTTTCATTGCCATTCCTCCAATTGAATCAACTTCTTCTTCTTAAAAACAAAAAAAAAAAAAAAAAAAAAAAAAAAAAAAAAAAAAACCCAAGCCAAGCCATTTAAAAAATCTATAGGCTCTTCACATTCTTACATTTAAGAAATTTATTACATTAATGGTTTTTTATCAATCATATACCATGGGGTAAGGTTGGAATAAGTTTTTAAGTTGTGAATAAGAGGTTATGATAAAATTACAATTTTAACCTTCTAAGTGTCTTAATTGTCACAATTATGTCCAAAATACCCTTAAATTTTTTGCTTAAGTATGTTGTACATGTTGCTTCTTAAGTTGTACGGAAATGTAAATGACAATCTTGATCATCACTCCTCCTTAATAAGATAATATAGATAATTAAACACTAATTACCAAAATGTCACACATTAAATCTAAACCATTGATTAAGATGATCTAACGGCCAAAACACTTTCTCACACTTCTCACAAAAAAAAAACACTTTGTATAGGATCTTGACCCTATGTATATGTGTGTATATATATATATATATATATATATATATATATATATATATATATATATAGGGTTGGGTTATTCTACAAAGACTACAAAAATTGAGAAAGGTGAGAAGCCACTAGAAAATGACATGTGTCCAAAGGATTAACAAGTGGGAGGGGTAATTTTGTCAAAAACATATGCACATGCAAGTCACATGTCATTTCCACCTTCATTTTTAAATGTTCGTAACTTTTTTATACGTCATCATTTTTAAAAAAAAAATTATACCATAAAATTGAGGGTCTTTTTATCTTTAATATGAGTACCATATTGTTATACTTTTGAAAAAAAAATTCAAAACTCACTTGCTTAAGACACAATGGAGTGTAAAACACAATGAACACCAATTAAATATAAGGTATAAAACACAATCAAGAGTCTAGTAAAACACAATGGACGACATACTAAAGATACAATGAATAGAAGACTAAAACACAATGAATACTTTTGAAAAAAAAAAGTTGAAAACCTAGTTGCGTAAAACACAATGGATGACATACTAAAGACACAATGAACAGAAGACTAAAACACAATGAAAACTTTTGGAAAAAAAGTTGAAAACCCAGTTGCGTAAGACACAATGGAGGTAACGTAAAACACAATAAGTACCAATTAAATATGCAATGAACAATAGGGTATAAAACATAATGAACAGTCTAATAAAACACAATGGACGACATATAAAAGACACAATGAACAGAAGACTAAAACACAATGAATAATAGACTTAAACACAATGAACAACATAATAAAACACAATGTACACCTAAATACAAAACTCATTTGCGTAAAACACAATGAAAAACATACTAAAAACACAATGGACAAAGTTAAATTATGTGTAGACTAAAAAAACATAAATAACATATTTATAAAGCATACATGCATACTATAACACAATGAACGAGTAGAAGACACAACGGAGAAGAAAACCCATTCAGCACGATTTTTTTTTTTCAATTTTAATGTAGCAATGTGGTACTCATATTAAAGATAAAAAAACGCTCGTTAATATGGTGAAATTTTTTTGAAAAAAAAATGTCGTATGAAAAAGTTATAAACGTTTTAAAATGATGAGGGGAATTGGCATGTGCATTGCATGTGGAGAGAGAAAGCCAACAAATGTGGTTTTTCCTTTATGCCCTTCCTCTATTTTTTTTTTTTCAAACAAACTAATCTCAACCCTTCAAATATATGATCAATTGATCACAATCCTTCTCACCCTTCCTAGAAAAAATGTCTTGTGTATTTGATCCTAACCCTATATATATATATATATATATATATATATATATATATATATAGGGTCAAGATCATGTACAAAGTGCTTTTTTTGTGAGAAGTTTGAGAAGTATTAAAAATTGATACTTAGGCATCATTTTTTTAACTTAGTCGTGATGTTTTGGATTGTTTTGCCTATAAAAACACCAAACATAACAATTAAAAACCGAAAACAATATATTTTAGGCTTAAAACTTAAAACACCATGCTAAGAACATTAGCAGTGTGTTTTAAGCGTTAACTAGTGTGTTTTAACTGTTTTTTAAATTTAATGACTATAATACATTGTATTGTGTTTTAGATTGTTGTGTTTGGTGTTTTTCAAGTTAAAACAACCTAAAACATCATTCCTAAATCCAAAACATGATGTCTACATGTCAATTCTTAGTCCTTCTCACACTTCTCACGAAAAATGTACTTTGTACAGGATCCTAAACCTATATATATATATATATATATATCAATTCTCCATAATATTTCCTTGATGTTTTGTTATTCGACAACAACAAACATCAAACTAATTATATCTCCTTCTTGCATTCATCTACAACCAAAAAAGAAAAAAGAAAGGAATGGAACCACCTTACTATCATCCCCATGCCTTCGACTTGAAGGACAAACCACCGCCTTCTGCTTCTTTTCTTGCCGCGACCAGAATAAGAACGGGAATAACCATCCTTCGGCTGATGCATCTTCAGGTAATATTATAATACCCTAAACCGTTTTCTTCGCGATCTGATTATGTATCATCTCCAACTAACGGGTCGGGTTTTGTTTAGGATCTGACGGTACTCTACCGTAGCCTGGGTTCACCGTTCATAGTCAGGGATCATCCAAGGGTTCTGTTACCATACAACCACCGGTGTTGAAGTCGTTGGTTCTGAATCCAAGAAGTCATTCCAGGTTTGTCAGGAACTCTGCGAACTCATGTTAATATGGGAGTTTTTTTGCTGAAATGGTAGTTTTTCCAAGATTGTTTGTGCCAAAGGTAGATGTTAGAAACCAATTTTGAAAAATGGAAGACCCGCAATCTAAGATTGCGGGAGAGGTACATGTTTCTGCCACCGTGGACTCGAATGCAGACATGGACGAGATGGATATAAACCAAGGCAGACGTGGACGAGTGACTGGATCAGTCCCGCAATCTAAGATTGCGGAAGTCGGGTCTTAATTTTGCAGAGGTGTTTATACATAGATGTTTGGCTTGAGGAGGTGGCATGTGGTTGGTAGCAATCTTGGAGACAACACTTCCGCAATCTAAGATTGCGGAAGTCTTCATTTGTTTTTTTGGCTTGAATGATATTATATATAGATGTTATGAATGAAGTGTAAAAATAGAACGTTAAAAATCAATCGTCCAGGAATCCAACATCTACAGATACATTACCACTTTAAATCATTTACCCTATTAATTAATATGGTATCTCTAAACCCCGGTCCTTGCAATAATCCACTTCTTTGGGCTCAACCACAACATTGTACTGCGAAGCTGTTTAAAGGAAATGGCGAAGAGGGTATATTGGATTGTAGATGGGGCGACCAACCATTTTGGGGGGCAATTGACAAGCATCCGTTAGATCCACGCATTCAAGAATTGGTGCTGATCGTTGGTTTTACTGGAGTTCTTGAGTGCGGATACCGTAAAATTGACCGGGGGCTAATAGCTGCCCTTGTTGAAAGATGGCGTCCTGAGACCCACACGTTTCACCTAAGAATTGGTGAAGCCACAGTGACGTTACAGGACGTTAACGTCCTAATGGGTCTGCGGTTAATGGTGCAGCGGTCACAGGACCCGAATTCAGCATGAGAGATGATGCGGAACGGGTAGAGTATGTCGCAGAAATGTTGGGTGTAGAAAGTGAGCCCCGCAATTTCTGCGGAAACACTTTGGAATCCAGCATAATTGTAGAAAAAATAAAGGCTCCGTTACCCGCTGACGCCAATGAGGGCGAGATCACACGACGTGCACGATGTGTGATCTTAATTATTTTGTCATTTTGTCTCTTTCCCGACACAAGCCAAAGTTTAGTGCCGTTGTCATTTTTACCACATTTGTTGAATCTTCATCAATGTGGGAGGTTGAGTTGGGGGAGTGTTGTGTTAGCATGGTTGTATCGCAACTTATGCAAAGCAGAAGTAAGGACCACAACCACGGTGGCAGGTCCTATGTTTTTGTTACAACTGTGGGCCTGGACCAGAATCCGGGTATTATCCCCCAGAATTAAACCCCAGTTCCCAGCTGGAGTTCCATTTGGTGTCCTGTAAGTATTCTGTGATGCCTACATAATATTTAGTAAAACTTGTTAATTTAACTAATTATTGTTTTTATAATTATATTTATAGTTGGCGTGTGAGACATGACTTTACGGAGACCGCGTCACACTCCTTAAGCCAAATTCGTTCAGAGTTACAAAATCTTCATGAGGAGTCGGTAAGAGTTAATCTACATTGTGTTACTGGTTAAATTCGTAACATGTGTTAATAATATTTTTTTTGTGAACCAGTTTATTTGGCGACCATATGAAGAAGCGTTTGCGTCTTTGCCGGATTACTGCAAAGACGGGGGGATTCATGGTGTTGTGAGTCTTACATTGTGTGGATGCATGTAGTTGAATACCACTCACCATCGAGGGTCCTTAGAAAATTCGGGTTCTGTAAATTGAGACCTCAGGATCCTCCCCTTACCCCTGAAGTCCACCATAAATTGCATGAAATGAAGCATACCGGGAGAAGACGCACAAACTGGACATATCAACATGACTATATCTCTTCCTAGGATAATCGCAGAGCCAATAGGGTGGACGGGGAACGGACGATAGTTTCCTCCGAGTCTCCAGATTACATGACTTGGTATTTGGAAAACACGTTTGGATACGTCACCAACCCGATGAATAATCCGGTACCACAAACCAGATCCCGAGATCATGGGTCGGTTACCGCACTACTAGTTTGTATATCACTTTAATAATTATGAATAACTTTATAATGAAAAAAACTATTTTAATATTTGTTTTTTTTTTAATATTATTGCAGCTGGAAGGGTATACCGAGATACATAGTCTAGCGGCTCGGTATATGGCAAGCGCTCCTGCACAACTTAGAGACATTCAAAACACTGCCAGCGCAGTGTTGTCTTCAATTCACGAAGGAGATCGTGTGAATTATCCTTCACGTCTTCAATTCGCGAATCGGAGATGTGTTGATTATGACGAAGCAGGGACGTCAACACGTGATGATGATGACGAAGCAGGGCCGTCAACACTTCCAGATACTCCCTTGTATAATGATGTGGACTATGCTGAGTTAGCAAGGTTGCTTAATGATGATGATGAGAGTGTTATTTTTACAAGGGCTATTTCATTCACATCCATGTTAGGGGGGTTCATTCCACAACACTATGGGGGGTCATACCTACTCCTCACGAGTCTATTACGTGTACCCCCCCCCCCCTCCCCCACCCCCTTATAACACTCAGGAAGCTTCGTCCACTCGAGTTGTTCAAAGTGAACAACCAGCTCGGAATGTGGGTCGACCCCTATGTGGTGCCGGTGGTAGATATTGTAATCTACCTAGTTGTGGTGGTCCTGGTTTTTGTAATAATCCTGCATGAAATTGTATTATGTTGAATTTCAAACTTATGAAATGGAAATGGAAATGGAACACGAAAATGTAAATAACGAGTACTAAGGTAAACCGATAACATACAATATCAAAGCAACACAAAATAGTACTAGTACTACTACAAACTAGCATAGATAAAACAGATCATAAGAAATCACTGTTGATGGAATTGGCAGCTCTTTTTATTGTGCCCAGTCAACTTACAAATGCTACATTTAGGGCGTGCTCTTGGTTGGTCTTCATGCGTAACATCCATCTTGTTATGTATCCTCCTTTGCTTCAACCTCCCACGTTTGACGGTAATTTGTGACGGGTTACCACGAATTCTCCATGTTGCCTCACAAAAAGCCCTGGACCTCATTTTGTGTATCTACTTTTGAGTTGCAAATAATAATTTTAAAAAATCCGGATGAAAATATAAAAAATCGTAATGTTGAAACTAGCCCAGGGAGCCCTTTTGGGGCCCCAGTATCCGTCTCCCGGGCCGGCCTTTACCGGCACCGGGCTGTCGAACGTGGCATCCTTGGAAGACATAACAGCGCCGTCGCTGGTTTGGGCGTTACGAGACTGTCCATGACACGATCCTGGGCCTCACAAAAAGCCCCGGACCTCATTTTGTGTATCTACTTTTGAGTTGCAAATAATTATTTAAAAAAATCCGGATGAAAATATAAAAAGTCGTAATGTTGAAACTAGCCCAGGGAGCCCTTTTGAGGCCCCTGTATCAGTCTCCCGGTCCGGCCTTTACCGGCACCGGGCCGTCGAACGTGGCGTCCTTGGGAGACATAACAGCGCCGTCGCTGGTTCGGGCGTTACGAGACTGTCCGTGACACGATCCCGGACCTCACAAAAAGCCCCGGACCTCATTTTGTGTATCTACCTTTGAGTTGCAAATAATAATTTTAAAATTTTTTCAACTCTAGGTTTCTCGCACATTTATTACATTTAATTTTTCTAATAACTAAACTATTTAGGATGGTTACATAATCGTCCTCTAGTACCACATGGAGGAGGACGTCGAGTGCGGTCTGGATTCTGACGCGGCTCATTGGGGAACTCGATAGGTACTGGTGTGTAGAATACATTGGACGATGTTCCTTCGTCACCTTGATTCGGGGCCCAATAGTCAATTGATGACTGACCGGTGTTGATGGGTGGGTTCATTAGGAAGTTAGTCTGTGTCGGTGTCACAAAACTTTGATCATCAAATGGGTTGAATTGACTGTTTAAAAGGGACTCCATGATGTTTTGTTGCTCGGTGTTCATCTGGGAAGGCCCCGGTTGGAGATTTGATGTAGCTTGGGGGGGGTACCGAACTGACCAGAAAAGGAAGGCCCCGGTTGGAGATGTGATGTAGCTTGGGGGTACCGAACTGAGCAAAAAAGGAGTCAACGTCAATTCCAAAGAATTCATTAATTGGCGTATTTTGACTATCCATTGTCACTTATTCTTCTGTTTGAACCTCCACATGGCTTTGATTCCGCCTTCGCCTAGGCGCTCTTTGAGGACGGCTTCTGTCTGCAACCGAAGCAGCAGGTCTACCTTGAAGCCGTGAGGGGTAGTTCAAACGATCACCCACACCAAATTGTGACATCACTGTTTCGGCAATGCTTTGAATCACCCCGAGATTGGAGCTAAAGTCGGCAGGGACGGTCGCCATGATTTGGGACACTTCCCGGTGAATCTGCGTGTATCCTTCCATCTATAAAATTCAAATACTTAAATATTAAAATAGTTATCATTAAAATGTACAATTATATATATTTGAAAATAATTCATATATATATACCATCACTTAGGCAATCCCAGCATCATCTCTGAAACCCGGTTGTGATACCGGGATGGACATTGGGTTGGTCATGTATCCCACGGTTCTTCTAAGTACCATTCCATATAACTGGGATACACGGAAGGAAATGGCGTTTCTTCCCCGCCCACTGTTCTATTTTTTTGGTCATTCCACGACTGCACATACTCGCTATGAACGTTTGCAAACCAGGATTCATATGGTCTCCAAGAACGGGTTTTTTTATGCAGTTCGGTGTGGACTTCGGGGGTAAAAGGTGGTCCCTTAGGAATCCATTGACGTAATCCAAATTGTCTTAGGACCCTACTGGCTTGGTGGTATTCCGAACGCCAATAATCACTCCCCTCTGTGCAACTTTGCGGCAATATCCCTATGCATTGTGCAAAGGGTCTCCAAATGAACTGTTGCAAATTTTTTTTAATAAGAAACACTATTAGTCTCATAATGTATTTTACTTGTAACACAACATAAATGGTCTCATACCTGTTCCGCATGTAAATTTTGTAGCTGTGATCTGTCTTAACGACCGCGAGGCAACCTCCTTTAATCCGTGCTTACCTTTCCAGCTGTAAAAAAAACGAGTTAGTTTATTTAACAAATAATTATTTTATATAATATAAGGGTAATGGAGAAAATACATACATAGCACCATAAGGTTTTCCAGGGATCAACCAGGTTGAACACTTGGGGGATAGCTGATTTGTGTCCAGGCCCACAACTGGAGTATATTCATAGGTCCTCCAATTGTTTTATCAGTGGAGACTGCGGCTTTACACATATTTCTGTACAAACAAGACAATGCAGCACTCCCCCAACTATATTGACCACATCTTTCTAACGATTCAATGTGCCTTAAAAATGTCAATGATGTCAAACCATTAGAAGAGTCAGCAAACAATGTGTTACCCACAATAACCAAGACCACATAACGTGCTTGTTGTGTAACATGTTGTGTAATCTGATTCATATCTTCCCCTTCGGGCAGTACTTCTTTTAGTTTTTTCTAAAAGGTATCTTGTTTTAATAGAATTTCCAGTCAACATTCCCTCCTCCGCCTCTATGCCCAATGTAACACCCCAACCGATGGCGGAATCATCGATGTGCCACGTAGTGACGATTGTTCAAAAGCTCATGGTACTAAAATGTAAATATTTGATTATAGAATATTGTTTTACAACATGTGAAATTTAAATACAAGACAACAAAAATAAAGATAATTGATTGATTTAATCTAAGTCCAAAGTCCTATGTGAAGCGTCAAGCAGCTTATCCTGAAACATGCACGAAAATAATTTTGTCAACATATGATGTTGGTGAGTACTACTTAGTTTTATACGTATAGTATAAGTTTGAAAAGTAGTACAATTCATGTGTCTAGTATCACCAAGGCATTATGTAAACACGCAAGTAACCAAACAAGACAAAGATCAAATGTAAAGTTTGTACAATGAAATTAATAATGAGCACCTCAACACGTGTGAGTCTAAAAGAGCACCATAACATAAGTTATGTCTAAATGAGCACCGTAACATAAGTTACGTCTAAATGAGCACCGTAACATAAGTTACGTCTGAGTGTAAAGAGCACCATAACATAAGTTATGTCTAAATGTATGATTTTGTATGTAAGCTACGTTCATGTTCAAGCATAAGCACAAAGATAAACAAGACACGTATATGAATTGTAAATGAATAAAATGTATGTGTAAATGAATACGAAAGTTTTGTATACTTGTGCATGAATCACCCCAAAAGTTGTAAAAGCGGAAAAAGGGGATAAGTAATACTCACCTTAGCAAGGTGGCAAGTCTTGTGGAATTGAAATAAGTGTAATCCAACATTTGCCAAGTATCACCCTATGTATAATGTAACAAATGAGTCTAAGTCTATTTGGTCTATAAGTATTTTCTAGGGCTTCGAATTGGGGATAAGTATTCGTTTGATTAATAAATAAAATGTTTAATTAAAAGAAATTTGATATTTAAATAAACAAAAGTCTTTTTGTAAATTTTAAATTAAAGATGGTCACAATATAAAGTTTTAAGTCTGAAAATAATTTTTATAAAATTATTTTCCTGAAAATAGAATATTTAATCTATTTATTTCAATTTGTCAAAATATAACTTTAATATCTAAAAATATTAAAATTAAAGAATTATTTATTTAAAAATTGTACTTCTGTTCCAAATAATCAGAAATAATTTATGTAAAATTTTGGTGCAAAAATCTTGAAAAATGAATTTATTATGATTTATTTATGATTAAAACTAACAAAAATTAATTAAAAATATAAAATGCATGGTTTTTCTGAATTAAAAATAATTTCTGAAATGTTTAAGGATATACAAGTTTAGAATAATTTTTGTGAGATTTATTAAAATCGTTTAGATATTTTTATAGAATTTTATAATTTTAATTGAATAAATTTGTAATATTTATAATATATATTAATAAATTATTTTTGAAAAACAAAAAGTTGAATATTAAACTTCATCATAAAACTGACTTGGAATAAATTTTGTAGAATTTATAAAGTTGTTTTAGTATTTTAAAACAAATTTTAAAAATGCAAGTAAATATATATAAGTTTAAATGTAAAAAAAAAAGATTGTCAATGCTGGGAATCGAACCCTGGTCTGGGACCGGTTCGAGCTTAATCACAAGCCTAGCCACCAGCTGGGCTAGACCCTGAGAACGTTTAATCTGGGTTCCATTTAATTATAAAGGTTTCTGACATGTTTAAATAATTGATTTAGAAAAGAAAAGAAAAAGAAACGCGCGAGTGGGATTCGAACCCTGGCCTACGGCCGGTTCAAGTTTTAAACTCAATCTCGTTACCAACTGATCTGTGGATCAGTTGGTTATCTGTTTCGTTCTGCAATATATTTATATACTGCCTGCAGCGAGGTTTTATCCCCAAATCGTTAAACATAAACCCTGATTATCAAATCTTACAATTCGAAATCAATAGCCCCTGTAATCATGGGGCTATTGTTCGTGACATGACGAATAGTAAAACCAACTAAGGGATTACGACTTACAAAGCTTTAGAGGCGTGATTGATCGGGTCAAAAGGAAACGTCAAACTTGAACGATTGCTGGTTTATCACAAGGTTTTGATAAAAATTGAGAGTGGGAAGATGTATATCGGCCACTAGGAACTCTGGAAGAGGGTTCAATTTATAGGGATAGGGCTAGGATGATCGAATTGGTAGGTTGACTATGTATTGATGGTGTTGACGCGTATTAGTCTAAAATTGGTATGGATTAAATGTAATTGCAGCTGTGTTTGACGCGTAACGGTCAAAGGGATTCAATAACATTCCATTATTGGATCAAATACGCGTGTGGATGGTTGATTGTGAGGTACGATTGTTGCAGTTGACTTTATTGGAGTCAAACGTGCAGATAAGGAAGGTTTATAATTATTTTGTATTGGGGTTTAACCAAGGAAGTGTCATAGCTCAACTGGTTTGTGCTCGTGGTGGTGCTGACCCGGCGTTTGACTCGGGATCGAGTCCTGGCATCAGCAGATATGTGTTTTTTTTTTTTTTAAACAGAGAAGGGGCAAGGGGAGATGGGCCGGCTATTGGGCTTCAGTATAATGATTTGGGTTTGGGCTTTGTAGAAAGGTTTCAAGGGATTTGGGTTTGGTTTGGGTTAATGGATTAGGATAATGGTTTATTAAGTCTAATGTTTAAATCTAACATCATATATATATATATATATATATATATATATATATTTAATCATCATTATTATTATTATTATTATTTATAAAATAAAAGAAAAGTGACATATGTCACACCCAACAAACCCCCAACTAGCTGCAATCGATCTTGGGATGACCATTTTTCCTCTGGTCCTGCCAATGGTGGACCGTTGACTCGCAATCCCAAGAGCACATTCACGTCCTCTAAAGTCACCGTCGTTTCACCAAACGATAGGTGAAACGTGTGAGTCTCTGGACACCATCTTTCTACCAACGCAGTTATCAAACCATGGTCATTAAGTAGGTATCCAACATCAAGAACCCCACCAAAGCCTGCCATTCTAACCATCTCTTCAACATTGGGGTTTAACGGATTTTTTCGAATGGCAGTAAATAATGCCTGGTCGCCCCGCCTAATATCAAGCTCTGTGGCATGGCCAACATCATCTTCGAACAGATAAGCCGAACGATGTTTTGGCTGCAGCCATAGAAGCTCCTTGTTTCTTGGACGCGGGTGTAAATGTGCCATAGTTTTTTTTTAAGATGATACTTGTGCTTGTGAATTTTATTGCTTTGTGTATGTTCAAAATAGTTATGCTTTCACTAAACATGTATGTTCATATATATTGCAAGCAAATGCATGCAGATTGTAAGTTTGATTTGATGTTAGCTTGGTTACTATGCACACTATTTGCAATCAGAGAATCAATTCTCTTCTACTCACACAACCTACTAAAATCACTACCATTACAAGACATGCACTCAATCAATCTCACAAGTTTGCCTGCAAAAATACTATTCCAGCCTGCTCTCATGCAATCTCACATTGCGAGACTTCATATTTTATTACACATGTAGCAACATGGAGCCAAAACACCCTCTGCAAAAGTGAGACCCGACTCCCGCAATCTAAGATTGCGGGACTGATCCAGTCAGCAGTAGCCTCCAGCTTGGTTGAAACTCACTCGTCCACGTCTGCCTTGGTTTATATCCATCTCGTCCACGTCTGCATTTGAGTCCACGGTGGCAGAAACATGTACCTCTCCCGCAATCTTAGATTGCGGGTCTTCCATTTTTCAAAATTGGTTTCTGACATCTACCTTTGGCACAAACAATCTTGGAAAAACTACCATTTCAGCAAAAAAAACTCGTTAATATGGAGGGTTCGGTTTGTCAAGTGATATGGTGGGGATGGTCAGGTTGTTGGTCCGAAACAATCACCCTGTTGTGGCCGGGTTATAACTAACGCAATGGATCTTGGTTGTAGGGTCTAAACCGTGGTGATGACAAAGTTTGTGGCCGGTTGCGATTCGAAAGCGGCTACAGTGGGAGTCGGGTGACACACTTTGGTTTGTTGATGAAGCTAACATTAGGGTGCAATGGAAGGGAATGTATGAGTTGAAGCGTTGGGTAACATCTAGGTGGTGGTTACATGTAGCCATGTAAGTTGTGCTATGTGAATGGTTTCATGCACTCATGCATAACGTTGGGTCTAATATCATATGGAATGATTGGTCTAATAGGATACTGTTGAAATGATAACTTACTCATGGAAAGTATCTTAATCATACTAGGATTGGGAGTAAATCAATTCGCTTTGGGTGTGAGTTTCATTACGGTTCAATTGCTTCTCGAGATGGAGCATCTCTAACAAGTATTTGATTGTGCGGGTAGCCTCTCAGTCAATTAGCTTGTTAAGTACTTGTTCCCGCATTTCAGGTGAATTCATGTGCCATTTTTACTGTTTTTTTTTTAACATTTTGGGCTAATATGCATGTCTTGAAAGTGTATGTGAAACCTTGCTTGTTAGATCGGGATTTGCCTTAATTTATACTTGATTAGGTTTAATGCTTTATTATATATATATATATATATATATATATATATATATACATACATATATAAACTGTGTATGACGGTTACTTAATATTATAAACGGAGCTATGATAGTTATATAATATGTCGGCTCTGATATATATTTATGGTTTGAGTCTTAGTAGGCGATATGCTTATGTAGACTTGTTGTAGTTTTGTGACAAATAGGTGGAATGCGCTTATTGTAGATTTAAAATAAAGTCTTATGTTAAGTAGGCGGATTGCGCTTATTCTAGACTTTACACATGCTTAGGGAACATATAGGCGGATTGCGCTTAATGTAACTCTAAGGTTAAGTATTTTGTTAATCTTTAATTGACAATTTACTCATTATTTAAGAACTTCATAAAACTTGAATTCACTCAGCTCGTCTGACTTTGCGTGCATATTAGCTTGATTTCAGGTACATTGAAGAAACAAAAAGGGATGCCTTGGCTTGCTGTAGGACTACTCAGAGACGGTTGACATTTCGAAATAATGTGTCTACTCTATTTATTTGAAAACTATTTTTTTTTTCTAAACTTATTGTTTTATTCTACAAATATGCTTTCACCCGTCATGGGAAATTTCATGTTTGGATGACTTAACTATTTACTTTTCCGCTGCGTGTTTTCTGATAATAAATAAGACTTCTTGAGTATTAATTTATGATTTTAGCCTTTGAATGCCAACTGTTTGACCCGTCGGTTTTGAGGGTCTTACACGTGACAAATATCTTGGTTATACGACTTTGAATGTTTGCCGGAATAGTATACCGGCGAGGGGCAACCATACCGAAGAGAGAGAAATTTTTTTTATAGATTCTCAGATAGTACAAAACATATAAATCATTAAAAGAGGCAAAAAAAATAATAATATCTCATACTTAAATTCAAAATATTAATAAAAAATAACCTGCTTTGAAAATAGCTGCGCAATGCTCAATGGTAATCCTCGGAATTGATTTAGCATGAAAAGCTCATACCTGATATAAAATCACAAACAAAATAGAAACTCAAAACCTAATATAAAGCTGATAGAAAGTGATATATACAGCAAATTGAGACTTTCAAATTTGAATCTAGCAGTTCAAAAGGAATGCACAAATGTTGTTGATATACAAAGTAATCATAAATTCAAACAATATGATTTTTATCCTCGGGATCAAATTTTTTGTTTAACTGACAATCACAAGAAAATAAGGCGACATAAATAAATGATTACCGTCGATCCATTTTAAATTCAAAACGCTAGCCAAAACTAAATATTTAGTACCGTTGTCAATATGGGAACTTCAACCAACGCTTGTCAATATGGGTTCGTACTTACAAGAAGCTGATCTGAACCATAGGTTCTGTTTATGTCGTCGCTTGAGCACCACCGAACGTGTTTATTTTGGGACATCGAAACCTTAAAATATTGCGCCGTCACCGTGTGTGCTACCACCAGTATCACCATGGTTGACCTTCTTCTCTCCTCTCATATGTGTTCTCTCTCAGTGTACTCTTTATTTCTCACACCAACTTGAGATCCACTGATTCTGTTTTTGGCGACCAGAACAGGGGAGAGCTGAGCTTGCAAAAGAGAAGATTCAAGGTATAGCGGTTTTAGTGAAGAGATGAGATAGAGTTTTTGTACATGAGGGTGTTTGATTTTTGAAATTTGCTTTGCAGATGAGAGAGATAGAATGAGATGAGGATAGTTTGAATTTGAAGAGTTGTTCATCTTTCACGTATTCAGGCTTTATAATATAACTGTAAAACCTCCTTTTGTGAACTTTGCTTTTAGAAGCAATTTTATAGTGTAAGTTGTTTGACACTAACTAAAAGACATATTTACTCTTAAAAAAAACTTTATTATATGCATTAAGTGTTGTACCTTAAGCAATTATATTTGTATTACTTAAAATTTAAGAAGTCCTTATCTCATGCATTATAATATAGTATTAATATAGATAAAATGCAATTATCACTTATACATAAGACATTCTTGCTTGTACATTTCAATCCACACATCAGTATTGACTACGACAAATATCGAAACGTCGATAAAAATGAGCCGGTCGTCATGGTATTTTCGAATGTTTTTAAAATATAATAGTTTTAAAGTTATGATAGAATTAAATAAAAAAAATTATAATTTTGTAGGGGAGGTGAGGAAAATTTAATTACTAACTAAAAATTAGGGAATTAAGTGTAAATAAGATAAAGTATTAAAGTGTAAATAATGTATAAATGACTATTTTATCCTCATTTTAGGGTTATTAATGAAATATTAGTTCTTAAATTTTGGGTATCTTAAAATACCCCTCCCTCATACATTCTAATATAGTATAGATACGTTTTAACCTATTATTTTTTCAATAATTTTCGTTCGCTAAGTTCTTTCTAATAAAACTAAGGGGCTGTTTGGTTGATTAATCATTAAGAGGTCTGAATGGTTAAGAGGCTCTGAATTGAATGATTAAGTACTGAATGGTTCAGCTATGCACCAAGTTTGAATGATTCAGCTCTTAACCATTCCATTCAGAGCCTTTTTTTTTAGGTTGAAATAAAAAGTCTGAATGTTGAAGTGTTGAACCATTCAGAGCTGAATGGTTCAGAGCCTCTTTAAGAGGCTACCAAACAAGCCTTAATTTGTTGTTGACCTCTTTGAGTTTCTAAAGTTCCGAGTTTACCCCATCATTAATTTACTTTAAGAAACTACTTTTTATATGTGTATTGTCATATTATGTTACTTAATGCCTTGTAAGTTAATTCATTTCCTTTTGACGTGCAAGTGCAAGTGTAACGGTATATGCCGTTGGGCATAGAACAATCTTGAACATATCTCTTTTAAACTACATAGCTTATTTTTTAAAGAGCTTACGTACGTATCTAAGGTTTTGTTATTATTGTGTCACTGTCATGTCTTCATGTAGTGTCGGTTAGACTATAAGGAGTGGGGGGGCGGGAAAGAGGGGGATGAAGCGCCATGTGGCACTTGTGGGGCCCTTGTGGGGGGAAAAATAATTGTGGGGAGTGGAAGGGGGGAAGAGGGGGGGAAGGAAATAATATTATATTGTGTTAAAGTTAAAAAAAAATAAAAAAAAAAAGCTGGCCCAATTACCTCGCGCCACGTGTCCCCCATCACTCCCCCACGCCGGTGAGATCCTTCCCGCCCCCTCCCTCCACGCCACTTCCACGCCGGCCTGCGGCGGTATTCCTCCCCTTCCCGCCCTCTCTCCCGCCCCACTCCGTTTAGTCTTACTGAATGTACAAGTACGAGCAACGAACCACATCCATGAATCCAGCACCGCCTTCACTAACCTTCTGCCACGTGTCCTAGTTTTCCTAACCACACGCCACGTACACATAACACCACTCCCTAACCATGCCACGTACCACCTAGCTGCCACCCTAATCCATTATAAAATTACTAAAACACCCCTATAAATTAAAAACCCCAAACCATCATTTTCTTCAAACAACAAAATTTTTAATCTTTTCTTGTCTGATTGACCTATTCTGCTTTTTATTCTACGCTAGCTTAAACGATGACAATCGGAATCCCGATATGCGTGCAATGCGGAACGAAGAGCAACCCGTGTCGGTGTAAAGTGGTGGGACCCACAGTAGGGTTTTTGGCGTTTGCGGCCGCGGCGATAGTGGAGTGGCCAGTGGGAGCTTTGGTGTATTGCTTCAAACACATGAAAGGCCGACGTATCATGGCTCACCCTGCTACCGTCGTCTACCCCACCGTTAACAGAGCTATTCCTATATAATTAGGATATATGATCTCTTTATGCCTGCGTGACAAATGTTTTAATAATAACTTGTTTTTGTTTTTGTTTAAATGTACGTGTACCATGTTCTTATATAAATCCAATGATCAACCTTAAGGATGTCTGAAATAAGCTACTAAATTTTGATCAGGAGTTAGGACCGACTGCCGACATATAATCATGCCTCTATTATAGACCTTTACTTCTTTTGTTTTCAACAAAATCACTCGTTCATTATGGAAATGTTTTTATCTCATACAACATGCTTCTTGATTATAAAAATTATTAGAGAAAGGAAAGTGGTAATATTTAGGATTCGTTTAAGAACTTTGGATCGGTTCATGGTCATCAATTTATATCCGGCCTTGTTTTCACCTTTTACAGTTATTCTAGATACAACTTTAGACTTTACGCCTTTACGGTATATATCTTCATGACTTCATCACTTGCAATGCTCTATCATCAAAATATATCCGGCTTTGTTTTTACCTCACTACAACAATCTGGAGATGAGAAATTGAGAGATGAGAGATCGAGAGAAAGAGGAGAGCAGAAGTACATTTTGAGTGAAGGAAAAAGGAAGAGAGGGAAAGAGGAAAGAGGCGGGTAGTTTATAATTTTTGGACCTTTAGGGACGACCGTTGCCTCTAAAGGTGTCGCCCCTAAAGCTTATAACTACGATAAAACGTGGGTCGTTGATCTGTTCGTTGATCCGACAGCTGGGGATTGGATTGACCTTTAGGGGCGACCAAAAAGCGGGTCGCCCCTAAAGCCCAAAATTCTTGTAGTGGGCCTTTCGAGTCATTATAGATATTACATTTTATATCATATTATATCTGGCGTTGTTTTCACCTTTTTCAGTCAATTTACATCACATTTTATAGATCGCCTATCTATGTCACTTGCAATGATTTATAGATTTATAGACGCGCCACTTGCAATGATTTATAGACACGCGTCACTTGCGATGCGCCATTACATTTTATAGATCGCGTATCTTTGTCACTTGCAGTGATTTATAGATGCGCCACTTGCAATGATTTATCATTCAGTAAATGACTGAATAATGATCTATTACCTAAAACAAAAGCCCAAGGTTCTTTCTAAAATCTTGAAATGCTTATATTGTAACTTTTAAGCTCGAAATGGTTTTGTTTGGGAAGAAAAGTTAATACCTAAAAGTTGATAGTTATCATGGTGTGTGTGGTAAATGTCTTTAGGTTAGGATGTAATGTTTCGATTTTAAGCTTTCAAAAACCGAAGATGTGAAATCTATTAAGTATGTGTTTAACCTTATTTATTATCATGTTTCTATTTTTGTTTCGTTTATATTGTATAATGTACTATAATTTTTTTTAACACTACCCTTAAAATTTTAGTTTAGATCTGTCACTGCCGCTAAATATAACCCAAGGCAAGTAACCTTACACCAATTACCTATCCTCCATCATACCCCCCTGGCCAATCCAAACGCACCAATAAATAATCCGAACAACATAAATCACAACGTGCTCATGTAAAAACAAATAAATTTAAATCAGTGACACTAATAAAACCATATATTGATAAGAACTTAAATTCACTTATAGAGCTCTTTAAGAGCTGAGCCGTGCAAAACCTTACATATCTTAGCTTATTCTTGGCTCATTTACAGACGGAATCAAAACAATCGACTCATTTACAACTGAACCAAAATTAGTCGGAGCAATTTCTAACATCCCTATAACCCACTCAAGAGAAGAAAAACATTAGTTTACAAATCTTGAGAGCATGTTTGGGATTGAGTTTGAAAACAACTTATTGACTTATTGGCTTTTTAACATTAAGTCATTTCCAAAAGTCAGGATTTGATACTTTTTCAAATGATTTATTGACTTATTGGTTTTTTTAAGAAGCTAAGACTATTCAATGTGGAGACACCAAACCCCATGTCTCTCTCTCTCCCTCCCTCCCTCCCTCTCTCTCTCTCTCTCTCTCTCCGTCCCAAATACCACCCCCTCATCATGTCTCCGTCTCTCATGTCCCTCTTGAGACATATGGGACGAACCAATAGCATTAAATTATTATTATTATTTGTTATTTTGAAATATAATTAAAATTAATGGTAAAGTAAAAAATAATAATTAATTAATAATAAATGAGGAGGGTTGTCTTTACATCTCACTCATGTCTCAAACAAAAGAACATGACTATTATCCTAGTTGACATCCTATATGGCAATGAGACATCCCATTTTTAATGTCTTCACACCCACTAGCCTAAGACTATCCGTTGTGGCTAGAGGTGAGCACAAGCTCTATTCTCTCATATTGCGCCATGTCAGCGCTCAGTTGACAGGGTGATAAAGCTTCTGCTTACTTGCTTGATGCTGTTGTAGCTAGAGGTGAGCAGCAGCTTTTGATGCGCGGTTGCACGCATCATGTTTATTTGCCAGTTTTGTATATTTTTTAGTCGTTTAGATAATATTTTTATTAGTTTTAGGTCTGTACTCTATTATTTTAGTATTATATATATATTTTATTACTTTTTGGTTGTTTTTTCTATTAATTTGTTTGTTTTATATTTTTGGTAGGTGATCGCATAGAGCGGGGCTAAAACAGTACAAATTATATTTGAGACCTGAACACCCGAGTCTAGAGCACGGGGTCACAATACCATTAATAATAATAATAATAATAATAATAATAATAATAATAATAATAATAAATTTGGAAACGTGATCTTGTAAAGGAAAGGGTTTTATGAATTCGAGAGGAAAAAAGGAGGTAATTTATTATTCATTGACGGTGGAGTATTCTGGGAAAAAAAAAAAAAAAACAATCGCATATATTATCAAAGAAAAGTAGATCGCAATTCTTTGAGGGCTTGGGACAGAGGACGCACACAAGAAGATTAGAGATCCAACTTTTGAAGAGTCAAGCTTCGTGGTCATAAGTGGCTAATCCTCTTGTATCACATTCGGGATGTAAATTTTTGATATTTAGGGTTAAAACACATTGGGTATTGTTTTTAAACTATTGTTTATGTTTTTGTGTGTTTGAATTAACTGTGTTGAATTGTGATTAACCTTATGTTGAACTCATTTTAGTTAATTGATCTTGTGCCAATTTCTAGTGATATGAACATGGTTCCTTGCTTTAACACAAACATAGGATTGTATGTTCTAGGTAATGAAGTATAGTTTAATCTATCTTTGATATTTATAAAACTTGATACCTAAGCCTATTGAACAATCACTCCGTTAACACCAATCACATTATTATTGTTTACCCAGTTGTTGAAAACCTAGTGTTCAATTGTTGAATCCCTAGTGTAATCTTTTTAATCAAATTGTTTACAAACATCATTACTTTTTATTCTTATAATTTCAATTAAATTCTTGGCATAATAAACAACAACTTTTCAATCAAACTCTTAAATGATAAACGGCAATCTTCATAATTAATTTAGCATCTTCATAATTAATTTAGCATCTTCATAAGGACCGCTGTTTAATCAACTAAATAATATTCACTAACCACACGCTCATTGGATTGATACCCTATTTACCCTATCTACTTGGGTTAATTGGGTTTTGTATGACCCGTAACGACCGACTCATCAGCTTTATCCAGTTTTTCTTTATTTTTTATTTTTTTAGACTTTCTAATTTGTCAAAACTATATTAATACAAAAATAAACTTAGCTAAAAAATAAATTAATGTTTACAATAAACTATAAAAACAAAAAACTACTCTAATATAAGATCATCGGGACGTCTAGCCCACAAATGCTCGACTAATTCATGGCGTAGGTTTCCGTGTATCTCACGGTTCTTGAAATTCCTTATGTTGTCGAGTCTTTGGTTATTATCGATTGTCGACTCGGCACATGGGATATCGCCTTGGTGATTTTGACATATCGCCATGCCTCGGTCCTCCAATACCATGTTATGTAGAATAATACAAGTGTAGACGACGTCCATGATCCTCTCTCGTGTCCAAAACCTTATTGGGTTGGCAATCAACACAAATCTTTTTTTAAGAACGCCAAACGCTCTTTCAATATATTTTCTTGCCAACTCTTGTTTCTTTGTAAAGTACCTACGTTTGTCTTCAAGTTGAGATGAGTAAGCTTGAACAAGTGTCGACCATTCGTTATAAATATCATCGACCAAGTAATAGCCGTACTTGAAATTTACATTATTAGCGTAAAACGATTGGGGCGGCTCAACCCTGTCGATAAGGTCATCAAATAGAGGTGATTGGTCGATGACATTTAGGTTGTTATTGACCTCGCCACTGCTTCAAGTATAACACTCGGTCCAGAATAATCACCTCGATGAAACTGACCTCGCCAGGCCGTAGGACACATAGCCCAACCAACATGCGTACAATCGAGACTACCAAGCATGCCGGGAAAGCCATGTTTTTCACCATGAACCTCGTATATGCGTTGGATATCACACATGGTTAGTTTACGCAAATACCTTCGTGAGTAAATAGATATGATCCCTACGCAAATATTTATATATATATATATATATATATATATATGTTAAATGTTGGAGTGGATGATTCTGATTAGGGGATTGGTTCGGATGCAGAGCGGATGCCGAGGGGAGTTAATGTTGGCTTTAATACGCCTAACTACCAGGTATTTATAGTAGCACTGGAGACGGCGCATTAATGGCGAGCCATACCCTGTTCGGCGTGAACAGTGGCAGATGTCACTGTTCAGCCTGATACGATATGACTTTAATAATATTTAATTGTATTACCCGTTGGTTAGTTACTGTTGTGATTAGGGACCGATGGTTATCGGCCGCCTAATCTCCGTCCGGGGGTTAATATCTATTTTAAACAGATCCGATGGTTAATATCCAGTGTTCGTGTTTTGTCCAATGGTCAATGTCCGGTTTCTGAGTGCTTGTCCTTCGGCCCATCCGTTCAATCTATCCTACGGTTCGTCCATTTTACTCGTTCGGTATGTTCAGTTTTGTTCGGTCGGTTGTGTGTTTAGATCGGATCGGTTTTGGCCGAGTCATTATTTTTCCTAATTATCTTTTATAATGTCTAATTTTAATTATTACCCATCCTATGTTATCAGCCCCCCTAGTTTGATGAGTGTTTTCACTAGGAAGACACTCATTAAACTATGTTGAACTTTCTCGGGTTTTGGTTTGGGTCGGTCGTGCCGAGCCGAATCGTCGCCATTGTCCGTTGGATCGCATTAATTACCAAAGGTTTATTTTAAGGTTGACACGTGTCAGCCTCGGATTGGTCGGGAGCGTAACCGTCACACCTTTTAATGATGTGACGGTTTGTCAGTCCTCGGTACCTTCCCAAAGCCTCCTATAAATACCCCATTCATCGGGTAAAAAGGTTTTTACTTTTCTTGATCGGTTGCAGAGCATCTTCCGTTTCCGATTAATCAGGTTCGTCTTTTTCTTTTATCTATTTCCATCAGTATGGTAGGCCGACGTGATATGCACATTCATACATCTGTTCTTTCCGAGCCTTCGTTAACGAATTTCTGTAGTAAATACTTCGATACCTCTATATATAAACCGATCGTCCCCGATGTAACATTTCGCATTTAACTATTTATACGTTACGGATTAAAACGACAAGCCCTATTATTTTTTGGTGATATCTTGAACCCCTATACAATGATAATTGTATATCTATATGTGTATATAATAATAATAATAATAATAATAATAATATAAAAAAAAAAAAAAACAAACCAAGACAAGCCCAAACCACCTTCTCCTTGCCTAGCCTTTAATTGATGCACATCCAACCCAAGCCCAAGCCTCAGCCCAATACCTCAGTCCAGCACCCGGCCCACAGCATGGCAAGCCCAAACATCCCTTCCCCTTTACCTTTATTAAAAAAAAAAAAAATGGTTTTTGTCTATGCCGGGTATCGAACCAGGGACCCTCGCACACAATCACACAAACATAACCAACTGGGCTGGGCCATCACATTGTTTAAACCCAGACGCACGTTAAATATATACACACATTTAAAACCTCACAGTTGACAAGGAAAGTCAACTGTGGGTTGCCTTGATGATCAATCCAAAGTTTTAACGCGTAATTGAACTAAATTTGGTAAATTCGTGTAAGGACCGGCCTATTACAACACAATTACACGTCAATAACACATCAATCATTGACCAATTTTATCAATTAAACGCGTATATATTCAATTATAAGTCAAACCTTCCAATTAACATTAACCTTAATTCTCAGTATAAATTGAGGCATTGCGAACCTTGACAAATCGCTCACAACTCTCTCTCAATCTCTATATCTCTCTAATTCACTCTGAAATTGATTATTATGTTCGTGGTTTGACTTTCTCATTGACCCGTCTAATAACATAAATCCATCACTGTGAGTCCTCGTTTTTTTTTGTGGGTTATATTCATCGGCATTCAGGCAACAATAGCCCTAACAATAATCGGGCTATAGTTGCCTGAATCATTCAATTGTAAATCTAGGGTTCGTCGTGTTAATTTGGGGATAAATCTGGAATTGTATAACGTATTTAGTTATTTTAAAACGGAGGATATCACAACCACCGGCCTAGGCCAAGTGGTTATGACCCTGGTTCATCACTATGGTCACCCGGGTTCGAGTCCCGGCTCTGACCGGTTTTTGTTCTTTTCCTTTCTTTTCTTTTTTGAACCACAAATATAATTATATATATATATATATATATATTAAATCCTATTAATCATTTAAATTCTTTTTAAAATACCAAAACTATTTTATAAATTCTAAAAAAATTATAATTGTTTAATCTGATATAAAAGTTTTATTTGTAATTTTTATTTTCCAGAAATTCATTTATTTAATAATTATAATAATTAAATCATTTTTATACTATTATATTTATAAAAATCCATTTATATATCAAAACAGTTTTATTAAATTCCCCAAAAATTATACTAACTTTTTATAAAGTTAAACTTTACTGAAATAATTTTTAATTCAGTAAAATCATTTATTTAATATTTTTAATCAATTTTTGTTAGATTTAATCATAATTAAATCATATTAAATCCAATTTTCATCATTTTTGCACCAAAATTTTATACAAATTATTTTTAATCATTTAGAACAGAAATATGATTTTTAAAATAAAAATTCTTTAATTTCAGTATTTTTGAATATTAAAGTTAATAATTGGCTATTTATAAATAAATAGATTTAAAAATCTATTTTAAATGAAATAATTTTATAAAAATTATTTTATTGCTTCAAACACTTTAATGTGCACATTCAAAATCCAAATTTTATAAAAAGACTTTCTTCCATTAATTATTAGATTTTCCTTTATTAAATAACATTTTAATTTAAATTTCAACAATTGATTATCCCCAAATCAAAACCCTAGGATACACATATTAGTTAATTAGACTTAGACTTATTATATATTACCTCATTATAGGGTAATATTTGGAATCTTTTTGGGCAACACAATTATTACATCTTTTCAACAAGTTAACATTTGCTAAGGTGAGTTTACATAGCCCCTTTTATTTATCACCATTTTTGGGGTGAAACATGTTATAACATTATCATTGCAATTCAATCATCAATGTGTCTATGTGTTTTCTATGTTGCATATTGTCTTGAGCATGATTAGAGTAAGCACCATTCTAGCATAATCATTAACATTGATCAGCCGACGGTATACATTGATAGATCTATTGGACTGACAATCCCACCCGGATACGTGCCTCCTACAAAGGTTACGTGGGTGTTTGTTATCGCATAACATATTCATTGGGACCATAAGTGTATGGTATGTATCATTTTATAACAGTCAGCAGGGTTGATTATGCACTCGATTTATTTCTAATATGTTCTCACATATGGGCTAGATTAACATGACACATGAATTGCACAACATTTTATTCATTTTATCATCAAAAACCTATGTAATTCTCACCAACTTATGTTGACCCAAAATACTTTCAAAATTAACATGTTTCAGGTAACAATGAAGCTGAGGCTTGAGTTAGCATGAGGATTTTACTTGAAGTTTATTTGAAGTCATTGAAGTTATTATTTGATTTTATGTATTTGAATTCTTAGACATTATTTCACATTTTTGGATATTATGTTTGAATAAATTATTTAAAATTTTATATTATACCATGTGCTACTGAAAACAATCATCATTACGTGGCACCCCGATGTTTCTGCCATCGGTTGGGGTGTTACAGATTGGTATCAGAGCCATGGTTATAGGGAATTAGGTTATTAGAAAAAAAAATAATCTAGTCTATAACCATAGGATTTAACCAGTACTTGCTTCTTTTACTTGCTATTCTCTATCTCCCTCCTACTTCATATCCCTACTTTCATCCCTACAAGAAGGTTGCTCTCCATCACTGGATCCACTCTTAGACTAATAAGGCAAAATCCTCAGGTTTAACCTGAACCCCCTTGAGATCTCGTCGAAGTTCTAGATTTTAATAACGAACACGTGCAATCTGGAAGGGTGAACGCCTGTATTCTGAGTCTTCTGTCTAGGCTGGCATTGCGCATATATCCCAATCAGACGAGGGACCCGGATGCCTACCTGGGAATTCTCGGGATGAGTGTTCACTTATAGGCTAAAGCATGTCTTCATATGTTATTAGAATTTAGAATCTTTGATAAGTCAACGTTTTCGTTTATTCGTTTTAATTAATGAATAAATGATTACATTCCTTATATAAACTCTCATTCATTTCATTGTGTCTATTACAGATCATGCCTCCTCGTCGCAGCACTCGCAACAACAATGGTGAGAATCACGAAGAAGGTGGTGATAACCATAACCACAACCATGACCAAGCTCCTAACCACAACAACAATGGGGTCGATGCTCAACTGGCTGCGATCATTTCTCAACAAATGGCACAGCAAATCGCAACTCTGGTTCCCAATTTACTTGCTCAGGTCATCCAATTGAACGGCAACGGGAATGGTCACAACAATGGGAACGGAAATGGCAATGGTAATGGACCCCAAGCTTGCACCCTTAAGCATTTCAACTCTTGTAACCCTCCAAAGTTCAGCGGTGAAGAAGGAGCTACTGGACTCCTACAATGGTTTGAGGGCATTGAAAATACCTTCATTAACAGTGAATGCCCCGACAACTTTAAAGTCCGTTATGCCATGAGTGTTCTTCATAAGCGAGCACTCACTTGGTGGAATGAAGAAAAACGCACTCGCGGGGCTGAAGCTGCACTAGCCTTAACCTGGGATCAAGCTAAAGACATTATGAAGGCAGAGTTCTGTCCTCGTAATGAAATCAAGAAACTGGAAGACGAATTTTATGATCTTGCTCAAGACAGTGGGGAAAACCTTGCTTACAACACTCGCTTTCACGAACTTAGCTTACTGCTACCCCACAAAGTCACTCCTTTGCCATTGCGATCGAAAAATACATTGGTGGCTTACCGATGCAGATTCAAGACACGGTGTGGGGAAGGAACCCTGCTACTTTGGAAGAAGCAAAGCGTTTGGCCGCCACTCTAACAGATAACCATGTGAAGGCAGGAACCCTAACTCGTAAAGGGGAAAAGAAGAAGGATACTTCCCAACCTGCCATTGACATCAAAACTGAGGCCTCAACCAACGGGAAAAACAAGGTCAGGAATTTTGCAATAGACACCACTGCCCCACCCACCAAGAAACAATACAATGGGAACCTACCTAAGTGTGACACCTGCCAGTATCACCATCCAACTCAAGTACCCTGTCGACAGTGCACCAATTGTCAGAGGTATGGGCATCTTGCGGAAGCTTGTCGAATCCCTGCTACAAACGCTCTTGATGCTCCAAATAATCCCGCTTGAGACCCTCCAACTGCTCAACATCAAACCCTACCATTTGAATAATATCTACTTTCTCCTTAATTTCATGTATTATCACTTTTGAATCAGATAATAAATTCAAGTATTATCATAACATCTGCGTGCATACTTGTTTGAATATGAATTAATTGCTATATCTACTTGCTTGCTTGTACAACAATTAGTTAACTACCAAACAACCTACTTAACGATTGGTAGAGGTCATCATGTCTATCCAACAGTCGGGAGAGGCCCTACCACCTGCTCAACGACTGGTGAGGACTATCAGACCTACTCAACAATCGGAAAGTCGTAAAAGGACACAAAACCTTAATGTAAGGTAAATTGGTTATTACGGTCCGGAACGTAATCATGAATTTACAGGTACATTAAGGTAGTGTGAAATTTTATCAAGGTTTTCGGTAGTTGGCCAATTGTAACCCTGGTTTTCCCTTAACTTCGGGACGAAGTTCCTAAAAGTAGGGGAGACTGTAACATTTCGCATTTAACTATTTATACGTTACGGATTAAAACGAAAAGCCCTATTATTTTTTGGTGATATCTTGAACCCCTATACAATGATAATTGTATATCTATATGTGTATATAATAATAATAATAATAATAATATAAAAAAAAAAAACAAACCAAGACAAGCCCAAACCACCTTCTCCTTGCCTAGCCTTTAATTGATGCACATCCAACCCAAGCCCAAGCCTCAGCCCAATACCTCAGTCCAGCACCCGGCCCACAGCATGGCAAGCCCAAACATCCCTTCCCCTTTACCTTATTAAAAAAAAAAATGGTTTTTGTCTATGCCGGGTATCGAACCAGGGACCCTCGCACACAATCACACAAACATAACCAACTGGGCTGGGCCATCACATTGTTTAAACCCAGACGCACGTTAAATATATACACACATTTAAAACCTCACAGTTGACAAGGAAAGTCAACTGTGGGTTGCCTTGATGATCAATCCAAAGTTTTAACGCGTAATTGAACTAAATTTGGTAAATTCGTGTAAGGACCGGCCTATTACAACACAATTACACGTCAATAACACATCAATCATTGACCAATTTTATCAATTAAACGCGTATATATTCAATTATAAGTCAAACCTTCCAATTAACATTAACCCTAATTCTCAGTATAAATTGAGGCATTGCGAACCTTGACAAATCGCTCACAACTCTCTCTCAATCTCTATATCTCTCTAATTCACTCTGAAATTGATTATTATGTTCGTGGTTTGACTTTCTCATTGACCCGTCTAATAACATAAATCCATCACTGTGAGTCCTCGTTTTTTTTTTGTGGGTTATATTCATCGGCATTCAGGCAACAATAGCCCTAACATTAATCGGGCTATAGTTGCCTGAATCATTCAATTGTAAATCTAGGGTTCGTCGTGTTAATTTGGGGATAAATCTGGAATTGTATATCGTATTTAGTTATTTTAAAACGGAGGATATCACAACCACCGGCCTAGGCCAAGTGGTTGTGACCCTGGTTCATCACTATGGTCACCCGGGTTCGAGTCCCGGCTCTGACCGGTTTTTGTTCTTTTCCTTTCTTTTCTTTTTTGAACCACAAATATAATTATATATATATATATATATTAAATCCTATTAATCATTTAAATTCTTTTTAAAATACCAAAACTATTTTATAAATTCTAAAAAAATTATAATTGTTTAATCTGATATAAAAGTTTTATTTGTAATTTTTATTTTCCAGAAATTCATTTATTTAATAATTATAATAATTAAATCATTTTTATACTATTATATTTATAAAAATCCATTTATATATCAAAACAGTTTTATTAAATTCCCCAAAAATTATCCTAACTTTTTATAAAGTTAAACTTTACTGAAATAATTTTTAATTCAGTAAAATCATTTATTTAATATTTTTAATCAATTTTTGTTAGATTTAATCATAATTAAATCATATTAAATCCAATTTTCATCATTTTTGCACCAAAATTTTATACAAATTATTTTAATCATTTAGAACAGAAATATGATTTTTAAAATAAAAATTCTTTAATTTCAGTATTTTTGAATATTAAAGTTAATAATTGGCTATTTATAAATAAATAGATTTAAAAATCTATTTTAAATGAAATAATTTTATAAAAATTATTTTATTGCTTCAAACACTTTAATGTGCACATTCAAAATCCAAATTTTATAAAAAGACTTTCTTCCATTAATTATTAGATTTTCCTTTATTAAATAACATTTTAATTTAAATTTCAACAATTGATTATCCCCAAATCAAAACCCTAGGATACACATATTAGTTAATTAGACTTAGACTTATTATATATTACCTCATTATAGGGTAATATTTGGAATCTTTTTGGGCAACACAATTATTACATCTTTTCAACAAGTTAACATTTGCTAAGGTGAGTTTACATAGCCCCTTTTATTTATCACCATTTTTGGGGTGAAACATGTTATAACATTATCATTGCAATTCAATCATCAATGTGTCTATGTGTTTTCTATGTTGCATATTGTCTTGAGCATGATTAGAGTAAGCACCATTCTAGCATAATCATTAACATTGATCAGCCGACGGTATACATTGATAGATTTATTGGACTGACAATCCCACCCGGATACGTGCCTCCTACAAAGGTTACGTGGGTGTTTGTTATCGCATAACATATTCATTGGGACCATAAGTGTATGGTATGTATCATTTTATAACAGTCAGCAGGGTTGATTATGCACTCGATTTATTTCTAATATGTTCTCACATATGGGCTAGATTAACATGACACATGAATTGCACAACATTTTATTCATTTTATCATCAAAAACCTATGTAATTCTCACCAACTTATGTTGACCCAAAATACTTTCAAAATTAACATGTTTCAGGTAACAATGAAGCTGAGGCTTGAGTTAGCATGAGGATTTTACTTGAAGTTTATTTGAAGTCAT
Organism: Ambrosia x helenae; assembly: GCA_030844895.1. Taxonomy (NCBI): domain Eukaryota; kingdom Viridiplantae; phylum Streptophyta; class Magnoliopsida; order Asterales; family Asteraceae; genus Ambrosia; species Ambrosia x helenae. The sequence goes on from CM061225.1 coordinate 60,307,944, forward strand.
TGAAGTTATTATTTGATTTTATGTATTTGAATTCTTAGACATTATTTCACATTTTTGGATATTATGTTTGAATAAATTATTTAAAATTTTATATTATACCATGTGCTACTGAAAACAATCATCATTACGTGGCACCCCGATGTTTCCGCCATCGGTTGGGGTGTTACACCCGAACCTCACCATCGTATCACCGATTGTCCGAAGGGGCACGTAGGGTTTTATACACGCCATTTTGATTTTGCATCGGTCCGGTTACCCTTATCGGTCTTCTTTCTTGAATTTCTGCAATATTATAAGTTGGACATTCGCCAACTTAGTCCGTTAGGGGCCATAAAAGTCATTCATTTTGAGGTAGCTTGTCGCGCCTTTGGGGGGGAGCCCACCCTCGGCCTGTTTCGTCAGTTTTTTCATTTGACAACGGCCGGTGATTGGTTCACCGTGGGCGAGCTTTCTAAGAAACGGTCAATGTTAAAAGAAACATATTCTAGTCTTAAGAACTGGAAGAACCGGTTCTTTTGGATGAAGGATAACGTAGTTCCCTACTTGATGCCATGGCACGGTCCTAAGGAAACCCTGAATCCACCTCTTGAGGAGCCTGATACGTACGATGGTGAGCTTTTCGACAAACTTCTTGCATCTCCGACCCCTCTCCAAGTGTTTCCAGAACAAATTCTCGTTTTATGCGGCATCAGCCGAATGTGGCCGTTCCAGAGTGTTGAACCTATAATTAAGAAAGGGAACAAGGGTACGGCCCTTCTTAGAACCCTCTTCTTTAATTTCTTATTACTTATTGCTAACTCTTTCATCTGGTTCTTTGTGCAGAGATGAGTGTGTTGAGCTTTGTGAAGCAGAAGGGCGAGGGGATGAAGCTAACATCCCGGGCCAAGCGAGATGATGAAGATGATGTTTTGGACCGGACACTCGGCGTGACGTACGATATTCCTGTAACAGAAAAGGACGACGTTCCTGGATTCATTAAGCCGATTTCTCCCATCCATCAGACTCCTCCCCGTCCGAGTCCCATAAAGGATACTGGCGAGAGGACCCCTGGTTCGGTTGATCCTTCTCCCCAGGTTGTCCGGTCTCCAAGCGGCCCTTCGGTTGATGTTACGGGCACCTCTTCTGCTGCAAAGGTTGTTATTGGAGTTGAAGCGAGCAAGAGTGTTAAACGAAAGGAGCATCATAGGAAGAGGAAGCAGGTTGAAGAGGAAGCGGATGCGATGGCTGAGTCTAAGTCGAAGAAGGCGAGGGTGAATGATGATGCGGAGGAGTCCAAGGAATCTTCAGAATCGTATGATGTGGAAGAGACTTATATTCCAAGGTGGAAAGTTAAGAATGGCGATACGCTATCTGATCCGCTCGTATGCCACCAGATTCTTCACCACTCCATTCCTCCTGGTGAGATCGATCGGCTGAGCCAACTAGGTGAGGAACGGGCTGCTGAGATGGCTGGTGTATCTACCGTTCGGACCCTCAGTTCCGTTTCTGAACTTATCCAGAGTTATTATAAGAAGGTGGCCATCGAGAAGAAACTGCGGGGCCGAATAGAGTTGTACCGGGCCGAGATAGGAAAACTCGAGACCAAGGTGGCGAAAAGAAAGAAGAGCGAACGTTCCAGTGCGAAGAAAGGGAAGGAAGCTGTAAAAGCTATGGGTGAGATGAAAACTAAGCATGAGAAAGAAGTGGGCATCCTCCGCTCCGACCTATCTGATCGAGACAAGGAGATTTTAGAGCTGAAGGAGAGTTTGCGTTTATCGGAAGAGAAACGAGCCGGCCTAGAGGTACGTTAGTGTCTATGACAGCTTGTATTTGTTATATTATTATTTTTTTTATTCATTTCCTTTATCGTAGGACACGGTGAAGCAAGCCGTTGAAGAGAAGAAAATGTGGGCCGTTTCTAAGGAGAATTATGACAAGGCTCTGGAAGCTGGGGATGAGTTAATCACCGAGCTCCGTGCTGCTCTGAAGATGGTCGAGGACGATAGGGACCGGGTCATTGTTGAGGGAATCCCTATGACTGTATCTAAACTGATGAAATCAGTCGAGTTTCTGCAGCCGCTTGGGGAGATGGAATCCTTGCTGTATAATTCAGCTTATCATGACGGCATAGTGGTTGGGTTTAAGGCAGGCAGCTCGGGGTGGAAATAGACTCAGTGGACGGCTATGACCCTCAAGCAAACAAACTGTACGAAAAGGGCGCTAAAGCGTGGGATGCTACATCGTACGAGTTTGTGGAGAATTTCAAGTCTATGAAAGGCAAGACCTTTAAGCACGTTCAGGAGGCCACCCCTTCCGGAGTCCTTCCCGCTTAACTTTAACGTTTTATGAACATGATTTCGATATGGTTGTACTAATATTACAATACTTTTAGTTGAATCGGTGATCCGATTGATTTTGTATTTTCTTTGCTTATGCTTTTTGACTTTGTTATTTATGATCCATCTCGTGCTTTATGCTTATGAACATATTTTCGTTTGAATCGGCCCGGTGATCCGGTTGATTCTGACTTTAGGCAATTTATGAATGTTAAGCGGCCTGTATCTTTATTCATCATGATACGCGTTATTTAGAGGGATTGATCCCTTAGTAGAGTAATTCGAAGGGGCTCCCCCTGATATCGAGTTATTGACTCGATCAGCCATGTTCGTAGGGGCTGAACCTCTATTTGTTACGGCTTTTAGGAGGGGCCGGCCCTGACACGTGTGTTACATTATTATGCCATACAAAGTGTATTGCAAGAGACCACAAAATACCATTTCATTAGCTTTGATCGTGCAAGTCCCCTTGGGGAGCATATTACAAAATGGTCGTTTTATTGTTGGGCCCTAAGTCGGCCTTACTATTATAGCTTAGATATAATATTTTTTCAGCTGGGCCAGATTCCAATGCCTTGGAACGGCCTTCCCATCCATGGTAGCTAGTTTGCACGACCCCTTCTCATGTACCTGCGTGACCTGATACGGTCCTTCCCAGTTCGGTCCGAGTTTCCCAGTGTTTTCTTTTCGGCTTGCCTCGTTCAATCGGAGTACCAAATCTCCGGTAACAGTGTCATTCCCTTCACCTTCCTGTAGTAGTACTTCTTCATTTGTTGTTTGTACCTTGCTTCTTGGACGGCTGCGCTCATCCGGTATTCTTCTAAATTGTCTAAGTTGGTCAGCAGCTCCTCTTGGTTAAGGGTATCATCCATCGCAAGCACCCTTTTAGTGGGGAGACCGATCTCTGCTGGTATGACCGCTTCCGTTCCGAACACCATGCTGAAAGGTGTCCGTCCCGTGCTTGTCTTTTCGGTCGTCCTTAGGCACCACAACACGCTTGGTAGCTCCTCTAGCCAATTTTTGCCATATCTTCCCAACCTAGTCTTCAGCCCGACCAGGATGCTTCTGTTCATACGTTCCACCTGTCCGTTGGCTTGCGGATGTGCAACAGAGGTAAAAACTTGTTGGATACCCAAGGTTTGGCACCATGCTTGGAACCGTTTATCTGCGAATTGCGTACCATTATTAGTTGTCAGCTTCCCGGGTATCCCAAAGCGGCATTTCAGGTTCTCCCACACGAAGGTTGTGATCTGATTACTGCTAATACTGCCGATCGGCTTGGCCTCCACCCATTTTGAGAAATAATCAACAGCGACTAGCAAGAAATTGAGTCCTCCCTTTGCTTTGGGGAACGGCCCTAAGAGGTCCATCCCCCATTGATAGAAAGGCCATGGTGAGGTGATTGGCACCAACCCGTGCTTCGGTAGCCTCGGTACCGGGGCATGTATCTGGCATGATTCACATCGCTTGACTAGGTCTTCGCTGTCTTGTCTCATGGTCGGCCAGTAATATCCAAGATTGGTTGCCCGTGTGACGAGGGACGCAGCTTTCATATGCATTCCGCATAAGCCTTCATGCAATTCTTCAAGCATTTTTATCCCTTCATACTGGGAAACGCATCGGTACGAAGGGGATAGAAAGCCTTTCCGGAAAAGCACCCCATCAATGAGCTCGTAAGACTTGCTTCGTTGCACACTTTGTTCTTCTGAATCCTTATCCGCCTCTAAGGCTTCTATTATCGGCTCTCTCCAGTCCGCTGTTCTTACTTCGAGGATTCTCTCCGGCTTATCGACCCCCACGGAAGCTTCATTTACTTGTTCGACCAGTACCATTTTTGTTAAATGGGCAAAGGCCACCGAGGCCATCTTGCTCACTGCATCAGCCCCTTTGTTTTTGCTTCGAGGGATCTTGATTATTTGGCACATCTTGAACGTGGTGATGACTTCCCGAACTGCTTCTGCATATAACTTCATGTTTTCGTCTTTTGTCTCGAAGTCTTTTGCTACTTGACTGGCCACCAGTTGAGAATCAACGAACACTCGGATCTCTTCAATATTCATCTGTCGGGCTATGCGCAGCCCTGCTAAGAGAGCTTCATATTCAGCCATATTGTTAGTGCACTTGAAATTGAATCGGAGAGCGTAAGCAGTTTCGATTCCCTGTGGGTCGACCAGAATGAGACCTGCTCCGGCCCCTTCACGGCTGGAGGCTCCGTCGGTATATAAGCACCACCCGTCGTACGTACCAGAACTTTCGGGCTGATCATGGACCAAATCAACAGCCATCGGTTCTTCCGCATGACACGTGTTTTCAACTAAGAAATCGGCCAGAACCTGTCCCTTGATAGCCATACGTGGTTTGTACTCAATTCCGAACGTCCCCAATTCTACAGCCCATTTGGTCAATCTTCCGGCCACATCTGGCCGCCCCATGACTTCCCTTAAAACTGAGTTCGTTAACACTACAATGCGGTGGGCTTGAAAGTACCTCCTTAATCGTCGGGCCGTGTGAGTTAGAGCTAACGCTAGCTTCTCTATCGGAGAATAGCGGACTTCTGCGTCTCGGAGACATCGGCTTACGAAGAATATGGGCATGAGTCCTTTAGAGCGGCTGGCGCACAGTACACTGCTGATTGCTTCGGCTCCGGCGGCCAAGTATACGAACAAAGTTTCTTCGGGCTCTGGCACTACCAAAGATGGTAAACTGCACAGGTGTTGTTTCATCTGTGTGAAGGCTGCTTCCGCTTCGTCGGTCCATTTGAAGTCGGATCTTTTGGTGTATCCTTTCAATGCTTTGAAGAAAGGTAGTGATCTTTCGGCCAGTTTGGAAAGGAATCTGTTAAGAGCTCCCAACCTGCCGTTCAAGCTTTGTAACTCTTTAATCATTCTCGGGGAGCGCATTTCTTGGATGGCACGCACCTTGTCTGGATTAGCCCGGATCTCCTTTTTAGCGACTATGTGCCCCAAAAAACGTCCCTCTTCCATACCGAAGAAACATTTCGCAGGGTTCAATTTCATGTTCACTCTTCGTAGATTACGGAAGGTCTCCGCGATATCGAGGAGGAGCTGTTCTTCGTCCGGACTCTTGATTACGAGATCGTCCACGTAAGCTTCCATGTTCCTGCCGATTTGTTCCTTGAACACCTGATCGATCAGCCTTTGATAGGTAGCCCCGGCGTTCTTGAGGCCGAAGGGCATTTTTCGGTAACAAAATAAACCTTCGTTTGTATGGAATGCTGTCTTCTCCTCATCTTCCCGGGGCATTTGTATTTGATGGTACCCTTGTACGCATCTAAAAAACACTTGTATCGGAAGCTGGCTACCGATTCTACCTTGGAGTCGATCTCAGGTAAAGGGTAATGGTCTTTCGGACAGGCTCCGTTGAGATCTCGGTAGTCGATACACATTCTCCACGATCCATTGGCCTTTTCCACCATCACAGGATTCGATACCCAAGAAGGATATCGCACCGGCTTCATGATCCCGGCTTCTTCCAGGGCTCTCACTTCCTTGACCACGATGACGCTCCGTTCGGGGGCCAATGACCGCTTCTTTTGCACTACCGGTGATCGGTTGGGATTTACATTCAATCGATGCTCGATAACGTACCGAGGGATGCCTGTCATGTCGCTAGGTTCCCATGCGAACACGTCAATGTTCCTTTTTAAGTAGCCGTACAAGTACTCTTTGCATTCTTCGCTAAGTGTCTTTCCCACCATGACGGGCTGTTCTGGATGGCATTCGTTGATGTACCATTGCTCCGGCTGATCTTCATCAGCGTCCACGTATCCGATTCTCTTTTGCCGACACATTGTCTTTAGGGTGGCGATCCCTTCTAATGTGGGGAATTTGATCAAGCCATGTTTGCTGGAGGTTACCATTCCAAAGGTCCGGATTCCGGGCCTACCGATCAGCATGTTGTGAGGCGTACGACCAGGGACCACTATGAAGTTTAGCATTTCTACCCTTCTCCGAGGTTCTTCTCCGATGCTTACAAAGAGTTGTATCTGCCCCTTAGGAGAAACTTGCTCCCCGGAGAACCCCACCAAGGGATATGACACTGGAATGATTCCTTCTTGAACATAATCGGGCAGCTGGTTAAAACAATGCTCGTAGATTATGTCTGAGGCCGCTCCTTCGTCTATGTACACCCGATGGACAAGCTGTCCTCCGATGCTGGCCTGGATGATTAAAGGATCTTCTCTTTCGTCTTCCGTCTTGATGGAGGGGAAGCCGATAGGAATTTCGCTCCAATGCATTGTCTCCCCGCTAACTTATAGCATTATTCGAGGTCTCTTCAGTGCTATCGCCGGATGGACCATGAGTACTTCCTTTCCCTTCTTATCATCACTCTTCCGTTTTCGGTTTCGTATATCCTTGACCAAGTGGTCCAGTCGTCCAGCCTGTACGGCCTCTTCAATTTGTTTCTTCAACTGGAAGCATTCATTGGTGTCATGTCCCTTGTCTTCATGGAATTCACAGTACTTTCGGGAGCTTTGCTGCTTTGCTGTCTTTTGTAAGGGGAAGGGCGGTTTGAATTGGATGTTGGCTGCTTTTGAGGCCAGAATCTCTTTGGGAGTTTTGATTAGTTCCGTAAAGATAAAACCCTTTCTTTCATTGGTTTTTGCTCCTTCGCTCTGATCCTTCCTACCGGCCCGGGAATTGTCATTCTCTCGGTACCTCTTTTGCGAGTATGAATCCCTTCTTCCGTTATTTTGATAGGCCCCTTTTCGGCCGTTTTCTTCCGGTTTTCTTTTGAACTCTATCGCCTGGGCCGCCTCTTTCCCTCTTACAAACGCTTCGGTTCTTTCTATGGCTTCTTCCATGGTGGCCGGTACCCTGGCGTTGAGGTCTTCCACTAACTGCTTAGTTCTCAGCCCATGTAGGAAACCTGATATTCGTATCTTTTCGTCCGCATCTCGCACTTGCAACGACTCGTCTTTGAACCGGGACACGAATTCTTTCAGATTCTCCCCTTCTTTCTGCTTGATATTGTGTAGTTCCACTGGATCCTTCATATGCCTTCGCTGTTGCCTAAAGTAGTCCAGAAATCGGATCTTCAAATCCTGAAAACTATCGAGGCTTTCTGGAGGGAGGCCATTGAACCAGACTCGAGCTACTCCCGACAGAGTTTGTACAAACATGTGGCACCAAGAGGGCATCGGCCACCCTTCCATCCGGGCCGCGCTATCAAACAGCAGAATGTGATCTTCTGGATCGGCAATTCCATCGTATATTCTGACGTTGGAAGGCATCTTTATCCGAATCGGGGGAACAAAGTTGGCTATTCGGGGAGTGAACTTGGACCCCTCGGAGGGTCAGTATGGTCGGGCAAGGTCCTCTTCTGGAGTACCAGGGAGTGGTGCGGTCAGCATGCCAGGTTCAGCGACATGTGTAGTGGGGGCGGTTACGGCAGCATGAGCTGTGCTCGGGTTTATAGAATTTGTAACGCCCAGCGTTTTCGAATAATATAATAATAATACTTTATTCATAAAAAAAAAAAAAAAAACGTTTCATTAATTCGTTAATAATAACATATCGTTACCGCGAACACATTCCTACTCGCTAATAACCATATCTATTTAGTTATATAATGACGAAAATAATAATCACTAAACTTGCCAAGTAACGAGGAACAAGTTAACTCTTAAAAACTTTAACGCGACTATGTAAAATTAATCTATAGTCCAAATACTCGTTTTGAATTGTTTTATATAAACGAATTTCATAAATAATTATCCTATTGATTAGACGAGCTAAATCCTAAACGAGACCGAGTCAGTAACTGGCTCGCATACGCGGTTGACGTCCACTTAACCCACCTAGCTAACCCTACCTATTTAAACACCTTAACCCCTCTCTTCTTCTTCTTCTTCATTCAACCATAAAACCCTAGCCACACTAACCTACAACCACTATAATACACCACCACCACCACCATTAGACTCACCCTTCCTCTCCAATCCTCTTTCTCTACACTTCTTACCCACACAACAACTATCACCATAAAATCTCCCTTTCCCTCTCTGAATGACAGCAGCGACGAGGACAAGGAACCACCATCTTAACCCCCTCTCTCTCGCACCCTAGGCAGACACGCCGCCGCCAACCACCACCCGGCCCATCTTAGCCGCTAACCACCACCCGAATCCCCACTCCAGACCAACAATCACCACCACTCTTTACAAATCATTTCCCTCTCCTTCTGTAGAGCAGCGGCAATAACCACCAAGCCCCACCATCGAGCCACCACGTTCCTCCACCATACTCCTCCCCATCTCTTTCTCCTCCGGTTAAGTAGCAGGCCGGCCACCACCTTGTTTGGTGGTGGCGGCGCAAGGGATTAAGCCCGAAATGGGCACAGTGACGGGTACCATGGGTGATTTCAGGATTGGAGTCATGTCCTCTAAGCAAAACAGGTTGAGGATGGGTCAAACGTGAGTCACCCGATCAGGTTCAGTCAACATCGGGTAAACATCCCAGATCTGGTCGCGCTTCTGGCGGCGTAACAGCAATGGAGCCTTTCTTATTCGTTTTGTCCGGGTTCGGATCTGTGACTGATGGCGGGTTCATAGGTGTTGGATTCGGGTTCGGTTCTCATGGAGTTGTTTCGGGGCTAGGTAGTGATTGGACTTGGCTGGCCTGTTTGCTTCTCGGGTCAGTTTTTGAGTTCGATTATACCCGGTCAACCGTAGTCAAACCTGGTCAACGATAGTCAACAGCCCAACCTGTCCAGATCAGTCGGCGTCCGATTCGAGGTGCGCCCGGTTTGCTTCGCGAGCTTATCTCCGGGAAGGTATATCGCGCACTCGTTTTCTTTTTGTTGATTTAATTCAAGTATATAATTAAAAGTGTAAATCGAACCGAACCGACTAAATGCTTAGAATGGTTATAAGACGTTTGTATAAAAATGGCTAACCTATATATTTTTAGGCGCATATTGCATTCATATTACGAACTACTCAAGCTGTTGAAGTATTTATGTGAACACATATCATTTTTTTTCTTATACAAGCACAACATTATAGTATCTAGATTTTTAAAGTTTTAGTTAACTTATGTCGCTTGTTTGAAAAACGAACTATATATATATATATATAATATGTAAATTACTAATTCAAAACATATAGTTCTCGTTTATTACAATCTTGATAACTTGAACTTTTTGTCGCGTTTAAAGACTATAAATTGTATTGGTTTTGTTTGGTTTATTGTTGTTTTGGGATAAAATAGACGACTTGCGTTGTCTGGTTTCTTACAAAAACAGAGGAAACTCTGCCCAATTTTTTTAAAAAAATATAAGAAACGTATCGGATGGTCAAACCTATTATTTCGTACAAAAGAGGCTATGCTTTACCAATAAACGCTATTCAAACTTTATTTCGTCATGATATAAAAGCGTGCATAAATAAACATAATGCATATATTATCCGGTCTTCAAACAAACTAAAAAGCGAATCATGTTACGCGTACATTATTTTCACTAGTCTAAATGCTCTTTTTACAACTAGTCTCAAGTCGTGAAATCCTGAATATATCATAATAAAGTATATATTATATATAACTATACCTTCACATATATTTTCTAGAAACTAAACCAAGCACAATCGGTTCGTTAAGTTATACACATTAAGACACGTATTGTTTACAATACGAGTCTAGGTAGTTGAATCAACTATCTTTACAACTAAGATGCGAAACAAGCTTATTTGCATTAGAATTTAAGACGTCCTTTACTTGTAATAGGACACAAGAGTTCAGTTAAACCAAGTTCGGACTTTATCTTGCTAGTATTTACACAGTGAATTTCAGGTGAGTTTACGTAATCCTGTTTATGCGATTCTTTATACTTGCAACAATTTTAAGCAATTCAACATATATGTCTAGTAGTAAACCTTATTGCCTCATGTATTAGTCAACAGTTTCAACGAGTTTCAACGAGTTTCAACATTTACATAATCATTAGCTATGGCCAAGCCGGCGATACTCAATAATAGATCTATTGGATTGACAACCCCACCCGGATACGTGTACCTCCTACATAGGTCACGTGGGTGATTGTTATCGTTCAACATATTACTAAGGTGAACCGTAGATGACGGGATGGACCTAAACTAGTCGGAGGTTTGATTATGTCAACATATTATACTATGCATGTAGACTTAAATTACGATAGACATACGAATTGCTAAACTTTTATACTTAAACTATATGCTTAACATGGATTATGTATTCTCACCAACTTCTAGTTGACCCCCCCATTTTTCCAAACTCAACAGGAAATACTGATGCATGAAGTCTAGAGCTAGCATGAGGAGATATTTGAAGTTTTAAGCTTTGTTTGATTATTTGTTGTAGACTTTAATGTAATTCAATATTGTAATGTAATAAAGGATTATTTAAACATATGTATTATCATGAGCTACTGAACAATCATCAATACGTGACATCCCGATGTTTCCGCCATCGGTTGGGGTGTTACAGATTGGTATCAGAGCCATGGTTATAGGGAATTAGGTTATTAGAAAAATAATCTAGTCTATAACCTTAGGACTTTAACCAGTACTTGCTTCAATTACTTGTAACTCTACCTTATCCGTATCTCTATCTCTATCCTCATCCTTATTCTTAGCCTAACTTAGTCTTGCCTACTCTCTTTCACTTACTTGGTACTATCCTAACGTACTTCTAGATTATTAGGGCAAATTCGTTGGGCTTAGACCTGATCTGTTTTGATAAGCCAACATTTTCGTTTATTCGGGGTTAGATATTTATAATCTTTGTGTTTCATTTTCATTTATACCCCTCCACTCTCGTATAAAATCTAAGTTTTGAATCTCAAAATTTCTACAATTCAAATATATTTTCTTCTTATATAATTCCCTCATTAGTTTAAACTTCATGAATCATTTCTGGGTTTCACAATCCTAATTCGTTTTACAAACTTATAATATTACCCATAAGTCTAATTATTTTTAACATCTAACCCAAATCATATGTTTCCCTTTACATCATACATAAATCTATTATCTTTGATGTTTCTGGCCAATTTTATTTTAAACTCCCTCTACATTTTTTTATGTGTATATATATATATATATATATATATATGTATATTTTGAAGATACCATCAACCGTAAAATTTCATCACATTCGAGATTTTAAAATCCTTGTTTAAACTGTAACCTTATAATCTGTGTATAGGAGATACTGTAGCACCAAAGCTAAAGAGTACTGAATTTTGTCAAACTTTCATCACTTGGGAATTTCACAAACTATAACAAATAAATATATATATTTTTTTTAAGAGTCTTTTATTTCCACAAACCTATTTGCTAAATTTCAAATTTTTATTGAACAATTTATTGGTGTAACAAATGATTTACGATAAAAATGTTTTAATCTATTAAGAATGACTTCTTTTATGTACTACTCGAAGCCTATTATACAAAACGTCTGAACAAATTCTTGATTTTTGAAATCCGACATCGTGTTTAAAACCTACAACTCATCGAAATATTTTGATCTAAATTAATCTAGTTGTACTATTAATGACTTTTGCTTTACATACAAAACCAAATTTTGAAAATAAAATCTTTCCATCCACAGGAACAAAATTTACTCTACAATTTTTCCATTGACACCTACTTATTTTAAACTTGTTCGAACTATTACAAATTTTTGGCAAATACCACAATCATGTTTTCTCATACGCTTGTATCTAACCATTTATTCAAACCCCACGATTATTCTGCATGATCACCTTACTATTTGCGTCTTTTTGAAACCCTATAAATTAAACCCTTTATCAACCATTTACACGTTCACCATTTTTCACAACTTTGATTTTACTTTGAGTTTTCACTATCTCTCAAAATCCAAATTCACATCCTTTACCTCCTCGAACATGAACTGGATCTCCACGATAACCACACTATTGAAAACTTAATTGTTCGTTGCATCAAAACTTGAATATTAGTTATACATGAGGATTTGATTATCTACCTGAACAATTGATTATTCATGATACATGAAAGCATGGAATATAAACTATTTGCTATAAACACATCTAGAGTCATTAGCCTTGTAAAAGGCAACTCTATTACAACTCGCATGCTATACTTGAAACTTGATGCATTTACAAACTCGCTACATGTATATATTAACAACTTGCAACTTACGTGCTAAATCAAAAACAATTGTTACACTTAATCAAACAACTGGTAGAGGATGAAGTGCTTGCTCAACAGTTAGTAGAGTATCTAACAACCTGCTCAACGATTGGTAGAGGTCATCATGCCTGCTCAACAGTCGGTAGAGGTTCTAATAACCTGCTCAACGACTGGTAGAGGCTACCGCACCTGCTCAACAATCGGTAGAGGTTCTTACTCACTGATTGGTAGAAGTCTTTTTCCTGCTCAACAGTTGGACTCATTTTTGGATACAATTACAATGTATATGACTCAATAACAAGGTTAATTGCATTTTTACATGTGTGTTTAGAGTTATAGAAGGACACAAAACCCTAATGTAAGGTAAATTGGTGATTGCGGTCCGGAACGTAATCATGAATTTACAGGTACGTTAAGGTAGTGTGAAATTCTATCAAGGTTTTCGGTAAATAACAAATTATGAACTCTAGTTACCTGGTAGTCCATTTAGTCTTTCTATAGTCCATTAACTCATGCACTACTTTTAGGATTCCTAAAACTTAAGATTCTTATCCTCCTTGCGATTTCAAGACTCTTATCCAAATTATTCGAAACATATTATTCTATTTATGTCGTGCCTAAACACAAAATTTTCCAGACCACAGTTGCCCTAAATTCTATCCAATCATCCTCAACCCTATGTTTTTAATAACTTCGGGACGAAGTTTCCAAAAGTAGGGGAGACTGTAACGCCCAGCGTTTTCGAATAATATAATAATAATACTTTATTCATAAAAAAAAAAAAAAAAAACGTTTCATTAATTCGTTAATAATAACATATCGTTACCGCGAACACATTCCTACTCGCTAATAACCATATCTATTTAGTTATATAATGACGAAAATAATAATCACTAAACTTGCCAAGTAACGAGGAACAAGTTAACTCTTAAAAACTTTAACGCGACTATGTAAAATTAATCTATAGTCCAAATACTCGTTTTGAATTGTTTTATATAAACGAATTTCATAAATAATTATCCTATTGATTAGACGAGCTAAATCCTAAACGAGACCGAGTCAGTAACTGGCTCGCATACGCGGTTGACGTCCACTTAACCCACCTAGCTAACCCTACCTATTTAAACACCTTAACCCCTCTCTTCTTCTTCTTCTTCATTCAACCATAAAACCCTAGCCACACTAACCTACAACCACTATAATACACCACCACCACCACCATTAGACTCACCCTTCCTCTCCAATCCTCTTTCTCTACACTTCTTACCCACACAACAACTATCACCATAAAATCTCCCTTTCCCTCTCTGAATGACAGCAGCGACGAGGACAAGGAACCACCATCTTAACCCCCTCTCTCTCGCACCCTAGGCAGACACGCCGCCGCCAACCACCACCCGGCCCATCTTAGCCGCTAACCACCACCCGAATCCCCACTCCAGACCAACAATCACCACCACTCTTTACAAATCATTTCCCTCTCCTTCTGTAGAGCAGCGGCAATAACCACCAAGCCCCACCATCGAGCCACCACGTTCCTCCACCATACTCCTCCCCATCTCTTTCTCCTCCGGTTAAGTAGCAGGCCGGCCACCACCTTGTTTGGTGGTGGCGGCGCAAGGGATTAAGCCCGAAATGGGCACAGTGACGGGTACCATGGGTGATTTCAGGATTGGAGTCATGTCCTCTAAGCAAAACAGGTTGAGGATGGGTCAAACGTGAGTCACCCGATCAGGTTCAGTCAACATCGGGTAAACATCCCAGATCTGGTCGCGCTTCTGGCGGCGTAACAGCAATGGAGCCTTTCTTATTCGTTTTGTCCGGGTTCGGATCTGTGACTGATGGCGGGTTCATAGGTGTTGGATTCGGGTTCGGTTCTCATGGAGTTGTTTCGGGGCTAGGTAGTGATTGGACTTGGCTGGCCTGTTTGCTTCTCGGGTCAGTTTTTGAGTTCGATTATACCCGGTCAACCGTAGTCAAACCTGGTCAACGATAGTCAACAGCCCAACCTGTCCAGATCAGTCGGCGTCCGATTCGAGGTGCGCCCGGTTTGCTTCGCGAGCTTATCTCCGGGAAGGTATATCGCGCACTCGTTTTCTTTTTGTTGATTTAATTCAAGTATATAATTAAAAGTGTAAATCGAACCGAACCGACTAAATGCTTAGAATGGTTATAAGACGTTTGTATAAAAATGGCTAACCTATATATTTTTAGGCGCATATTGCATTCATATTACGAACTACTCAAGCTGTTGAAGTATTTATGTGAACACATATCATTTTTTTTCTTATACAAGCACAACATTATAGTATCTAGATTTTTAAAGTTTTAGTTAACTTATGTCGCTTGTTTGAAAAACGAACTATATATATATATATATAATATGTAAATTACTAATTCAAAACATATAGTTCTCGTTTATTACAATCTTGATAACTTGAACTTTTTGTCGCGTTTAAAGACTATAAATTGTATTGGTTTTGTTTGGTTTATTGTTGTTTTGGGATAAAATAGACGACTTGCGTTGTCTGGTTTCTTACAAAAACAGAGGAAACTCTGCCCAATTTTTTTAAAAAAATATAAGAAACGTATCGGATGGTCAAACCTATTATTTCGTACAAAAGAGGCTATGCTTTACCAATAAACGCTATTCAAACTTTATTTCGTCATGATATAAAAGCGTGCATAAATAAACATAATGCATATATTATCCGGTCTTCAAACAAACTAAAAAGCGAATCATGTTACGCGTACATTATTTTCACTAGTCTAAATGCTCTTTTTACAACTAGTCTCAAGTCGTGAAATCCTGAATATATCATAATAAAGTATATATTATATATAACTATACCTTCACATATATTTTCTAGAAACTAAACCAAGCACAATCGGTTCGTTAAGTTATACACATTAAGACACGTATTGTTTACAATACGAGTCTAGGTAGTTGAATCAACTATCTTTACAACTAAGATGCGAAACAAGCTTATTTGCATTAGAATTTAAGACGTCCTTTACTTGTAATAGGACACAAGAGTTCAGTTAAACCAAGTTCGGACTTTATCTTGCTAGTATTTACACAGTGAATTTCAGGTGAGTTTACGTAATCCTGTTTATGCGATTCTTTATACTTGCAACAATTTTAAGCAATTCAACATATATGTCTAGTAGTAAACCTTATTGCCTCATGTATTAGTCAACAGTTTCAACGAGTTTCAACGAGTTTCAACATTTACATAATCATTAGCTATGGCCAAGCCGGCGATACTCAATAATAGATCTATTGGATTGACAACCCCACCCGGATACGTGTACCTCCTACATAGGTCACGTGGGTGATTGTTATCGTTCAACATATTACTAAGGTGAACCGTAGATGACGGGATGGACCTAAACTAGTCGGAGGTTTGATTATGTCAACATATTATACTATGCATGTAGACTTAAATTACGATAGACATACGAATTGCTAAACTTTTATACTTAAACTATATGCTTAACATGGATTATGTATTCTCACCAACTTCTAGTTGACCCCCCCATTTTTCCAAACTCAACAGGAAATACTGATGCATGAAGTCTAGAGCTAGCATGAGGAGATATTTGAAGTTTTAAGCTTTGTTTGATTATTTGTTGTAGACTTTAATGTAATTCAATATTGTAATGTAATAAAGGATTATTTAAACATATGTATTATCATGAGCTACTGAACAATCATCAATACGTGACATCCCGATGTTTCCGCCATCGGTTGGGGTGTTACAGAATTCCTTCGGACGCTATCAGCCAACCAAGAAGCGGGGGTTAAAGGTGTCGAGGTAGGTACCGGGGTGGAAAACGGTAAGGGTTGAGGATGTCCTGATGAGGGTTCTTCGTCAAACGACAACCTAAGGGCCAATCCTTTGGCTCTCTCCTCTCTGACATACTCGTTCATCAACTGCCGTATCTGGAGGAAGTTGGATCGGACTAGCTCCGGAGAGACGACCGGAACGGTCTCTACGGTGGAACCCGCGAGGGTATTCCCACTCGCGGGTGGGGTAAGGTTATTGGGTGGTGGATCGGTAGAAGACATGTGTGGGGACAAGGTATCCTTCGTTGGTTGTACTTCGGCCCCACGGTGGGCGCCAAATGTTAAATGTTGGAGTGGATGATTCTGATTAGGGGATTGGTTCGGATGCAGAGCGGATGCCGAGGGGAGTTAATGTTGGCTTTAATACGCCTAACTACCAGGTATTTATAGTAGCACTGGAGACGGCGCATTAATGGCGAGCCATACCCTGTTCGGCATGAACAGTGACAGATGTCACTGTTCAGCCTGATACGATATGACTTTAATAATATGTAATTGTATTACCCGTTGGTTAGTTACTGTTGTGATTAGGGACCGATGGTTATCGGCCGCCTAATCTCGGTCCGGGGGTTAATATCTATTTTAAACAGATCCGATGGTTAATATCCAGTGTTCGTGTTTTGTCCAATGGTCAATGTCCGGTTTCTGAGTGCTTGTCCTTCGGTCCATCCGTTCAATCTATCCTACGGTTCGTCCATTTTACTCGTTCAGTATGTTCAGTTTTGTTCGGTCGGTTGTGTGTTTAGATCGGATCGGTTTTGGCCGAGTCATTATTTTTCCTAATTATCTTTTATAATGTCTAATTTTAATTATTACCCATCCTATGTTATCAATATATATATATATATATATATATATATTGTAAACGACATTTGATAATAAAAGTGTAAAAAATATGTGAGTAAACTATATATAGATGTATACCAGAGTCACACACAACTTTTTCGGACATTGCAATATACTCGTCCATTGCGTCCGACGCAAGCCCGTAGGCTAGCTGCCGAATAGCGGCCGTACATTTTTGTACGGAGGTGAACCCGAGTCGGCCCCTTGCGTCCTCTCTTTGTCTTTGTTGAAAAAAAGGATAACGCTCCGACAAATCATTTGATAGCGCGCATGAATAATTGTCTGCTCATTCGAAAGCGTCGCCAAAAATGATATTCAGTATAGATGGGATGCGGGCTGAAGTAGTGTCGGTACAAAGTTCGTTTGCTCCCTCTCTATCACGGTCTAGTGCCGGTTGTCGGGTTAGGGCCGGAGTCCTTCGTCTTCGAGACTGGGCCATCAAGTATTCAATCGTTATCCTACCCACTTCCATAAACAACTCGTCTTCTTCGGACGAGTCGGACAAAGAAAAATCGTTCCATGCCAAAGCCATTTTGTAGAGAGTGAAATAATTTTTTTTGATAGTTTGTGTGGTGTGGGATTTGGAATTTGAATGCTTGCTTATTTTTTTTATTTTTTTTTTGAACGACCAACGAATCAATTTCCGAGCATTCTCGGGCACCTTTTGGCGAATCAGGTACTCGAGAGTACCCGGGCCACCAATTGCCACCAATTGCCACCAATTCCCGGAAAACCCAACCACTCACCCGCCCGAAGGCACGACAGTGAAATAATCGGTAAAACCAATCGGGATCAGGACTCGAACCCAAGCCAATGGCCGGGTCATCCCTCATTTCCCCTCCACCAATGTCCTTCAAATGTAGCTAGTGGGAATTAAACTCAAGCCTCCCATAGGAAACTTTAGGCTCTCAACCAATTGGGCTACAAGTGTTGAACAATGCTTGCTAAAAATAAACAATGGCTGCTGACCGTCGGTAGCCAACGGTCATTTTTTGACCTTTAACGGTCAGATTTGACTCGCTACCACACACAAGTGTGGTAGCTTTGGCTGGCTCTAACTAGTCAATAAGCCATTTTTTAACTTAGAGGGTGTTTGGGATTGAGTTTGGAGATGCAAAAGTGCTTTTGGTCAAAAGTGTTTATTGGCTTATGACTTTTTGAAAAGGAGTTTTAAAAAAAATGTTTGGATTAGCTTTTGGGATAAGAAACGTTAAAAAGTCATTAAATTGTTGTTTTTTTAAGTGTTTCGCTTAACTTATTGTGAATATTGGTTGTATATGTGGTATATTTGTAATTTTTTTCCAAAAGTCAAAAGCCAAAAGCCAAAAGCCAGGATTTCTAACTTTTCAAAAACAGCTTTTCCACCCTTAAAAGCCAAAAGCCAAAAATCAAAACAGAAAGTGCTTTTGGATTACACAAACAGCTTATTGACTTATTGGCTTTTTGGAAAAGCCAATAAGTCAATAAGTTGTTTTCAAACTCAATCCCAAACACCCTCTTAATATCAAAATATCACTTGACTCCAAAAATTTGGGAATCAAACCTGATTGATAACCGTGAACCATCATCGTCTCAATTGGCGTCTTGTCTTCCATCCAAGTACCCTAACTCAATTTCGATTCCCCTATAGATCCAATCCACCTACCTTACTTGACCACTCAAAGTCAAACCACCACATACTCTCCAAACAAACCCTCCCTAGTCCCTACTCCATCAAACCAACCAATGGCCGAACCATCTCCAACCATCGACTGCAACCTCCTAGTCGCCAAAACCCTCGCCTTAGCCAACATCACCCACATGTTCGGTGTAGTCGGTATCCCCGTCACCTCCTTAGCCACCCGAGCCGTAACCCTAGGCATCCGCTTCATCGCCTTCCACAACGAACAGTCAGCCGGTTACGCCGCTTCAGCCTACGGCTACCTAACCGGTCGACCCGGTATCCTGTTAACCGTTTCTGGACCCGGTTGTGTCCACGGTCTAGCCGGTCTCTCCAACGCCTATATTAATACTTGGCCTATGGTTATGATTTCGGGATCGTGTGACCAAAACGACGTCGGTAAAGGTGATTTCCAGGAACTTGATCAGATCGAAGCAGTTAAACCGTTTGTTAAGTTTTCTGTTAAAGCAAAAGATATTAATGATATTCCTAGTTGTGTGTTTAGTGTTATTGATCATGCCGGGTCGGGTCGACCCGGTGCGTGTTATTTAGATATTCCTTCTGATGTGTTGCATCAAACTTTAACTGAATTAGAAGCTAATAAGTTGTTAGAAGATGCAGAGAGGATTAGGAAGATGGAATTGGTTAAAGTGAGTAAAATTAGGGTAAGGAATGAGGATATAGCGAAGGCGATAGCGGTTATTAGGAAAGCGGAGAGGCCGTTGATTGTGGTTGGGAAAGGGGCAGGGTTAGCTAGGGCTGAGAATGAGGTGAAGGATTTGGTGGAAAAGACGGGGATACCGTTTTTGCCGACGCCGATGGGGAAGGGGTTGTTGCCGGATACGCATGAGTTGGCGGCGACGGCGGCGCGGTCGCTTGCGATTGGGAAGTGTGATGTGGCGGTGGTGATTGGTGCGAGGTTGAATTGGTTGTTGCATTTTGGAGAGCCGCCGAAGTGGTCGAAGGATGTGAAGTTTGTTTTGGTTGATGTGGATGAGGGTGAGGTTGAGTTGAGGAAGCCGTATGTAGGGTTGGTTGGGGATGCGAAGGAGGTGGTTAAGGTGTTGAATAAGGAGATTAAGGATGATCCGTTTTGTTTGGGGCGGACGCATCCTTGGATTGAGGCGATAACGAATAAGGTTAAGGAGAATGTGTCGAGGATGGAGGGGCAGTTGGCTAAGGAAGTTGTGCCTTTTAATTTTTTGACGCCGATGAGGATTATTAGGGATGCGATTCTTGGGGTGGGTAGTCCTGCGCCTATACTGGTTTCGGAAGGGGCTAACACCATGGATGTTGGGCGGTCGGTTTTGGTTCAGATGGAGCCCAGGACTCGGTTGGATGCAGGGACATGGGGGACAATGGGAGTTGGTTTAGGTTATTGCATTGCTGCAGCAGTGGCTTCACCTGATCGGCTTGTCGTTGCTGTTGAAGGTGACTCTGGATTTGGGTTTAGTGCTATGGAAGTCGAGGTTTGCTTTCTTTATTCCCTTTTACGTAATAATAATTGTTTTGTAGATGTATCAAAATGGGCAGGTCAGACGGATTGGGTAGCTAAGTTCGGGTTGTAAAAGGTGTTTAATAAGCACAAGAACTGTAACCATTTTACAACTAGGTATTGTATTAGATACAAGGGAATTGTTGAGAAAGGACTGTGGACTTTAGTAGCATTCACATATAAATAACTAGAAATAGTTTCTGAATGACTGAATCGTTTTGGAATTTAGCGAAATAGTCCTTATATAAAGTTTGGGGACTTGATCATCTTAAAAATGATCTTTTCATTATTTCTTAAAGAGTTGAAGGATTTAATCATGCAAAAAGTGAAGGCTTTTTTGAAAAAAAATAAATAAATAAACAAAATGCAAGGGCTTTATTAGATCTCATTACCAACACAATGTTTAATCAATATTATTTGTTTACTTCATATAAAACGGTTTAAGAGGCAGGCTGTGAGCATTAGATTTACACTTGAGACTAGTTTCAGCTTGTTGACCTGTTTCCTTTATAGCAAAATTCTTTGATTTGCCTCATTTAACTTGCGGGAGATAATTTGTAACCCATATCGTCCCATTCATAAGTAAATCTATCAAAATTACCACCTCTACTTTATTTAACCTACCATTTTATACGGCGCTATATAGTGATCAACCCTCCATTGAAACGTGTTGGTACATTTGCAGACATTGGTTCGTTATCAGTTACCTGTAGTGGTGATTGTGTTCAACAATGGTGGTGTATATGGCGGTGACAGAAGAAACCCTGAAGAAATTACTGGGCCCTATAAAGATGATCCGGCCCCCACTTCATTTGTCCCCGGTGCAGCATATCATCTTCTAATTGAAGCTTTTGGTGGAAAGGGTTATCTTGTTGGGACCCCAGATGAGCTTAAATCTGCTTTAACCGAATCTTTTTCTGCTAGAAAGCCTGCAGTTATCAATGTCACGATCGATCCTTATGCTGGTGCAGAAAGTGGCCGGATGCAACACAAAAACTGAGGTATGTAAGTCATTTTGCGTACATATGAAAGAACATGCATAATTTAATCTTTTTTTTTTTTTTTTTAATTGAAAATAAGCCATTGAAGGGTTACATTGTAATGTTTTTACTTTAAAGGTTTATAGAGACCAGATTCTGATATTAGACCGAATATGCATACACTGAAGAAGTTGTATCAAACCGTTGTAATCTTATCACTTTGAAGTTTAATGGTCGGGTCAGGTTTTTTTAACGGATTAAACTCCGCAGTGACGGCGGTTCTGGGGGTTGCACAAGTAGTTAACAAACATAGAAACATTATCTATGACAAATATCACAAGAAATACTCTTAACTTGGACATGACTATAGCTACAATCTCAAAAGGCCACTATAATAGTTAACTAAAAACCTTCAGTTTCTAAGGCATATATGGGTTTTAGACAACTCTTGGACCGAAGTACAAAAATGCTTTTCGGCATTGAGACTCTGGCCATTGTGCTGCATGAATTGGTTTGGTCTGATCATGCTTTTGCAACTGACATTAGGAACTCTCTCCCCATGAATTGTTTAGCAATTTATTTTGCGACTTACATTAGATACTTACCAATCTAAGTAGCAGATGTTATTGTGTTCAAATAACTAATCTGCAATGAATGGCTTACAGAATTATATAAGGGAACTAAATTGGACGAAAAACCCCAAAGATGGTGGCTGTCAGGTTGAAAGCTAAAGGAAGTTGAAGTTCTAGACTGGATATATAAAAAAAGATAATAAGGGTTTCAAACAAAAAAGGCTCTGATGATGTATGTCTCTTCAGTAAACGACTGTTTCCCTCTAAAGATAAGAATTCTGTCTATTAGATTCATAATTTCCCTCGAGTACCTTCTTAATTTGTATGTATTGCGGCTTCTTCTCGCCGATTAAAGCAGATATAGATATACAAATTTACAGATTCTAAGTATGAGAAATTTGTGTATTAAGTATTGAGTTATCATACTTATTAGACAATAAGTCTATGTTCTGTTTTTTCTCACATTTCTGTAATGTTGTACCGTATGTTTGTATAATTTAATAAAACTAAGTTGATGTTTTGTCCACGCATACAATGTACTTTTGGAATCGTTGCACCTTTGGTCTTTATTTGACCAACTAAAACATCTGGTTTGCAGTGAGTGACACCACTCCTAAAGTTTCTGGTCTTTGATCATAAACTATATCTTCCTCTTCTATTCTATTCGAGTAAGGATTTGTTGCTTTCTTACTTGTTGTCATGTTCTTTGTTGCTTAGCTTCTTACCTAATTCCTATTACTTCAAAGCTGCATAACTTCAAATTAGCCATCTACTATTAGATCTCTCCGGAACACTCAAATCATTCTGCTTTCCACCTCGTCTTTTCTTATACAACACTAATATCTTTCAAAACTTAATTATTTAATAGGTTGCAGATAAAAAATTTGACAGGAGAAAAACAGAGGTTGAATAGGTATGTTTCAATTGAAATAGTGTAAGGAGGCAAGTATTAAGATGTTGATTTTCATTTTATATCATTGATGTTGCTTTGATACTATACCTTCAACTAATGTAATTGCCGTGCGTTTTAATTTTAGTTGTTGCTTTGATACTATACCTTCAACTAATGTTTTTTAAATCAGGCTGGTCAGTTGGGTTAAAAAAAAATAGAAGACTTGAAGGTCAAGGGTTCAAGCCTTTAAAAAAACAACATAATAATACTCTTATAATGTATGTATGTTTGTTAGCCTTACCAAAACCATGCATCATAGACTTTATAGCAGCATAATCACTGGATTATATTAATAAACCGAAACATAACCGATAGGTTTATTTGTGTAAAAACACACTCAAAACCTTCTTATCTAAACAAGACAAACTTATACATTTAAACCGAGTTGAGTGAGACTCAGCTCAAAGTTGCAAACTTGATGTGCAAATTAAGCAGAAACAAAGAGTTATGTAAGAAAAGGTGAAAACCGAGATCAAGAACTATAACTGGATTGTGAGAGATAGACTCCATTTCAACATGCAGCAGGGAAGTCGGGGTTAAGGACTGCGACAACTGTCTCTTTTCATGCAAGACTTGAAGAAGATGGCGTAATAATCGACCATTTTTTGTTTTTTACAAGCATCCAGCAAAAAAATTTCTACATTTAAAGACCACCAACTGTTACTAGCACCAAACATGACAGAATATACCACAAACTTAAAATATCTTGGCAACTAGCTCCAATTCCTACAGCATATAAGATATCATCCACAAAGCCAGACAAATGCTGAGGCCAAACACTTGATAAAAACTTACAATGTAGAGACTAGAGAGGTTACTACGTTCATGATCAAAAAATCATCACAGTTTGCATCCTCTGAACAAATTTCGCTAGCAAACTGCAAAAACAGATCGTTTCACGCTAATCACTATATACTCCTAATTACAGATTCTAAGTTCTAAACCATAATCATATGGCAACAAATAACACCACCTCTGATCTCCATTATAATTATGCCTTTGCAAACATTGTTTCAAACACCAAATGCAAGAATTGACAACCATCAAGCTAGTCACTATACATAATAATATCTACAAAAATCAAATCTGACCAATCCTGCTCCCAATTCTAGACTAGATTCATAAACCAACAACTTTCAAGCTAGTCACTATACTATAATCCTCCTAATTTGCAGATCCTAAATTCTATCCATAATGCCTAAAATTGTATTGCAAATTTCATAAAATATCATCTCAACCAACAATTCAATCAACTACAATTTACCAGCAACTTAAGCATACTAGAAACAGCCGCAAAATCTTCCGTGCAGTTAGCAAATATTAATGATTCACATCTTGTTATATCATAAAAAAAAGAAAAAAAAAAAAAACTAGTTCCAAAAGATTATACAAGAATCAAGACTCGGAATCCTGCCCCATTTTCTACACTCATAAACTGCAAAAATCGACATCTTCAAGCTAGTCACTATATGCTTCTAATTATAGAATGTAAGCTCTAAAATTCTGATAAAATTTTAACAAACTGTCATTTCAAAATCCTATAACAAAACAATGCAAAAGCATATCATATAAACTACAATTAACCAAAACATAAGTTAATCGCATTACCATCAACAACAAAAATCCTCAAAACAACATAACATAACGCGTATAATAATGATATATTAATAATAAACCAAAACACTAATCAATCAATCTCCTGAAGAGAAGCAACATCATCAACACTAAACTTCCCCTTGGCCTTATCATTTCCTCGTCCCTTAGCCTTCCTTTGAAGCAACGACTTCCTATCCTTATCAAGTTTCAGCTTGGTAACAATAACTTTAGACGGATTAACCCCAACATTAAGGGTTTGACCGTTGACTTTCTCACGAGTAATACGTTCGATGTGGATAACCCATTTACGACGGTAGACTTGGAGGACCTTGCCTTCACGGCCTTTGTAGGTGCCACGGATGACTTGGACCTCGTCGTCTTTACGGACGGGGATGGAACGGACGTTGTGTTTGGTACGGAGGTCGGTGGAGAGGGGTGCGCTCATTAGGACGCGACGGACGCTTGATGGTGCGCTGAAGTGGGCTTTTCTGCATTTGCGACGAGAGCTTGTCACCCGTGGGTTGTATTTCATGGTTAGGCTTTGGGTGGGTTGAACAACGGCGGTAACGAGGCTTGATTGATATAGGGGTGGGTGGATTAGGTTTTGGTATGGGCTTTGTTGTTGATTTATGAGATTGGACTTGAATTTTTTTTGGTATTAAAATTCAGTTTCTTGCTTAAAAAAAGTCTAAAAGTTAAATTTTATATAGTTTGTATGATTTTAAAAAGTACGTACTGAACCGGAATGGAATCAAAACCGAAACTGAACCAAAATGGGTAAAAAAAAACCGATTCATGGTCGACCAAACTGGGACGGAACCGAACTGAAACCGCTTCATGAAAAAAACCGATTTGTTCACCTCTACTTGTGCACCTTCCCCAAAAGAAGTTTTAAGAGTAGGTTAAAACGGTAAAAGCAATGGTTTCGGTACGAGACCAAATGTGAATTGATATTTTACTGGTCTGGTCTGCTGGTTGGACTGGTTGTAAGAATTGGATGATGTTGTAAGTATTATAAAAGTAAATAGAATAGAATTTGAAGAATTGAACCAACGTTGGTCCGACATGTTGGAGATGTTGCCTTCAGCCCACTTATAGGCCCAGTCGTTTGAAGCCCGGTATGATTAACTTGTTGAGCAAGATTAACATAGGGTTTAACCCTAATTTGTGCCTATAAATACTCTCTTGTACTTGTAATATTTGTATCACTCAATAAAAGAATACCCCAGTTGCCCTCGTGGACGTAGGTCAGTTCAGACCGAACCACGTAAATACTTGTGTTCGTGTGCGTGTGTGTTCTACGATCCTAACAACTGGTATCAGAGCTCAGGCTCTAGATCAGATCAGAAAGAACACATACCTACCTGTAACCTCAGATCCGTCACCCACCACCCACCTCCGCCATCCGCCGCCACCCTCCTCCCTGCACCGCCGCGCGTCACTCCTGCAGCCACGTAACCCTTTAGCCGCCGCCACTCCCTAGACTCGATTAGGGTTTTGGTTGTCCACCATCTTGAACCGATTAATGTTTCAGTTAGTCACCCATACTTACCGTCATCTCATTAAGCTTTGTGAGGAGCCTTGTTTCTTGTGCCATAAAGAGAAAGAAGAAGACAAAGAAAGTTTATTTCTTTTGTTGTGTTCTCGTTAAATACATAAGACTAAGGGGTATGGGATCGGTGGAGGGGATCGGTGGGTGAGGTGTACACCTCTGCCGACGGGGAACACCGCCCCCCCCCCCCCCCGATCGGTGCTCGGCAAAAACGGTAAAATCCCACCGATGGTGCCGTCCCACTTCCCAATGCATCTTTTAAATTTTTGAACGTTACTTTACCGTTGAAAATTAAAAAAAATAAAAAAAATAACCTTTTTTACTCCTATTTAAATATCCAAACCCCACATTTTACCCCACACTTTTTATACCAATTCCAATCTTTTATACAAACTTTATAAAAATCTTCATGGATCCAAGGCGTCCTTTCTTCCCTAACACACCCGGTAACCCCTCAAACCAACCCCCGTTCGGATTTCCTAACACACCCGGTACTCCCGTGACTCAACCAATATCTTTTGGCGTGTTTAACACCCCTTTGAATCCATGGCAATTTCAACAACCATGGCAAATGCATCCACCTCAAATGCAACCACCTCAATGGCAACCAATACCCGAAACACAAACACAACACGAGCACGATTTTGTTTCTTTGGCCTCGCACGATGATCACATACCCGAAACCCAACCGGAAACCCAACCGGCCCCAAGCAAAAAAACCGTCAAAAAGGGGGAAAAACGGGCCAAAGATGACGGTCCTAGTACCAAGGCCGATTCCATTCCTTGGAATCCCATCGAGTTGGAGGCGCTAGCACAAGCTTGGGTTATCGCTTCTACGGACCCAATACTAGGTAAATTTTATATTTTTTTTATAAATGTTTCGTATATATATATATATATATATATATATATATATATATATGTATATATTTTTTTTAAAATTTCGTTTTTAATATTTGGGGAATTGGATTTTAATAACCCAAACTATCTGAAATTGGCCACTGGCACCCCCAACTAAAAAATTGGCCATATATAACCTGAACTATTAACTTATTGGAATCTAGCACCCAGTTGACTGACGGCGTTAGTTAGCTTGCTGATGTGGCACCAGTTGCTGACGTGGCATGCTGACTTGTCAATCCACTTGGCATTTCATTTAAAAAAAAAAAACCTGAGATGAAGGCCACATCAGCATCATCACTACCATTAATTTATTAAACAAATTAAAAATAAAAATAAACCCCACCAAAACTTTCTTCAATCGAACAAGAACGAAGATGAGAAACCAGTGATTCAATCAAATCTAGCAAACATCATACAACAAACTAAACAGATTCTAAATCAAATGTGAATCTTTATACAACACATTGAATCTTACCAAAGTCAAACCAAAATAAAACTACCATCCCAATGTCCTCGTCCTCTATTAAAAATCAAAACCCTAACCACCCCTCACCTTTAAACTCAACAAATCTTTGGTTAAAGAACGATTAGCTCTTAACCACGTCATGGATGGTGGTGGGTGGATGTTTGGATTGGAGTTAGGGTTAGGGTTATGGTTCGAAAAGGAAGCAGGGGCGTGGCTGGTTTCAGGTTCGGGTTTATGATGATGAAGATGATGTTTGTGGAGGTTTATTTTAGGTTTGGGTTTGATGTGCAGGGGTGAAGGAGATGTAGTTGTTGGTTTATGATTATGATGATGTTGAAGATGATGTGAGTTTGGGTTTATGATGATGAAAATGATGTGGGTTCAAACGTGATTATCAGATCTGGTTTTTTTTTTTTTTTTTTTTTTAATTAAAGGCACACGTGGATGATGATGATGTGGATTTTTTTTTATAAAATACACACGTGGATTGACACATCAGCATGCCACATCAGCAATCCTTGCCACGTCAACAACCACACTAACGGCGTCAGTTAGTTGGGTGCTAGATTCCAACAAGTCAATAGTTCAGGTTATATATGGCCAATTTTTTAGTTGGGGGTGCCAGTGGCCAATTTCAGATAGTTTGGGTTATTGAAATCTAATTCCCCTTAATATTTTATAAAAACTAACTTTTTTTTTATATAATTGTAGCAACAAATCGGAAAAGAGACGGGTTTTGGAACCAAGTTGGTAAGGAATTTTTCAAGTTGTTACAACGTGAAGAATACCGTCGGGTTCACTCCGTGAGTACCAAGTGTCGGGACTTGATGACAAAATGTCAAGCTTTTGGGGGTTTTTTTATCAAAGAGCTTGGAATAATCGTGCGTCCGGGCAAAGTGATGAGAATGTGTTGAAGGTGGCTATTAAAGCATACACCGACAAGCACGGGGCGTTTGGGTACATGAAAGCGTATGAGATTTTGGTGAAGTGTGAAAAGTTCAAACCGGTGCCTAATGAGGTGGAACAAGCGAAGAGGTCTAAAACGAGCGCAACGGGGAGTTATAGTGGTGGTGGGTCGGATGCTCGTTGTACTATCAATATAAACGACGACCCAGAGTTTGAAGACGAGGCTCCACCAAGTGAGAGTGAGAGGCCGATTGGTAGGGACCGCGCCAAGAAAGCGGCGGCCTCTAAAGGCAAGGATGTTGATACCGGCCACGAATCGAGAGACAAGGTGGTGGAAAAAATTGAAGAGTTGCTAAAAAACTTTAACGAATTTAAACAAGAGCAAACGGAGAGGTACTTGGAAAGAAAGAAGGAGAAGGAAGAAGCGGCGGCGAGGGATTTGGCGAGGCTAGAGATGGAAAGGAAGGAGAAAGAAGACGCCGCGGCGAGAGACTTGGCGAGGATAGAGTTGGAAAGGGACCGCCTCAAAATGGAAATGTCGAGACAGGAAACAACCGAATTCGCCTTGATGAGAGAACCTCTCGATAGCCTTGATGAAACGGAACGTGCGGTGGCGGCGAAAATAAAAGACAAAATCGCCAAAAAATGGCTTGGAGGAGCGTTTAATTAATGGTTTTTTTTATTTATTTCCGGGTTTTTATTGTATTTTCGTTTTTTTTTTAAATTTCTATGTAATTTATTTTATGTTTAATGAAAAAAATATTTTAATGAAAATCTAATTTATAAAATAAATAAAAATGAAATTAATAAAAAAGGGAAGGGGGAAGGGGGAACCATTTCCTTTGTTTTGGGGAGGGGAAGGGGAAATGACGTGGCGCTTACGTGGACAAGGGGGAAGGAAGGGGGAAGGGTGACCACACCCCATAGCCTAAAAGAGAAGAATTGTTTTGTTATTTCTTGAAAGACTAAAAAGAATTATAATATAAATATCTTTTGTAGAGCTTTTCTTTTGGTCAGTGCACACAAGAAAAAAAATGTGTTGGCTAGTTTCCTATATATTTAGACAAGGTATAATGTCTGAAGAAGGAAAAGTCAAGGTAGAGAAGTTTGATGGGAAGAATTTTGGTTGGTGGAAGATGCAAATCAAGGATTTGCTTATACAGAAGGAGTTAGATGCTGCACTAGACCCTCCCCCTGAGACCATAACGAAAGAATGGACGAATCTTGACAAGAAAGCACAGTCAACGATTCGGCTTACTCTCTCCATGAATGTAGCTTACAACATTCTGGAACAAACCACAGCGCGTGGGATTATGGAAGCTTTGTCAGACATGTACGAGAAGCCGTCTCCTGCTAACAAAGTGTTTCTGATTCAGGAGTTAGTCAATATTCATATGAAAGAGGGAAGTTCTGTTACTGAGCATATTAATTTATTTAAATCACATTTGACACGTTTGTCTTCTGTGAATTTTAAGATAGATGATGAATTGCAGGCTTGTCTATTGTTATCCTCATTACCTGACAGCTGGTCAGGCACAATCACAGCAGTCACAGGGTCAGTTGAGACTCTCAGTTTTGGAAGAGTTCGTGATTTGTTACTGAATGAGGATTCCAGAAGAAGGAACAATGGAGAATCAAGCTCGTTGCTCAGTACTGAAGGAAGAGGGAGAAGTAGTAATAGAGGAGGAAATAAGGGTAGGTCAAAGTCAAAACGCAGGAGCAAGTCAAGACCTGGAAAGCCAAGGAAAGACATACAGTATTGGAACTGTAAGGAGTTTGGGCATTTCAGAAGTCAGTGTTCTGAACCTGCGAGAGAAAAAAAATGAGGTGAATGCTACTACATCCTCAAATTCAGAGGATGCTCTTATTTGCTGTATTGAGAGTTCTGTTGAAGAGTGGATTATGGATTCAGGAGCGTCTTTCCATGCTACTTTTAGCACGAAGAAGATGAAGAATCTACGAACAGGTAACTTTGGTAAAGTTCATTTGGCTAATAATCAGAGTCTTGACATTACAGGAATTGGAGACATAGACCTTTAAACTCCATTGGGAACCATTTGGACCTTGAAGAATGTTCGGGTCATTCCTGGTTTGAAGAGGATGCTTATATCCATCGGTCAGCTTGATGATCAGGGATATGATGTTCACTTTGGTAGTGGACAATGGAGAGTTGTTAAGGGTAGTATGGTAGTTGCTAGAGGCAAGAAGAGAGGTAGTTTGTACATGGTTGAAGCATCAGCTGATGCAGTGAACACAGTATCGAGTGACCAGAGTCAGACAAAGTTATGGCATCAAAGACTCGGGCACATGAGTGAAAAGGGGATAAAGATGCTTGTTGCCAAGGGAAAACTTCCAGAGTTGAAGAAGGTCGAGTCAGGATTTTGTGAACCGTGCATCCTAGGCAAGAAAAAGAAGGTGACTTTTGTGAAGACTGGGAGAGCACCGAAAGCTCAGAAATTGGAGCTTATTCACTCAGATGTATACGGACCGACATCAGTTGCTTCACTTAGAGGTTCTCGCTATTTTGTGACCTTCATAGATGATTCAACACGCAAGGTATGGGTTTACTTTCTTAAACATAAATCTGAAGTTTTCGATACTTTTAAGAAATGGAAATCTGCTGTTGAACTTGAAACTGATTTGAAGGTGAAATGCTTGAAGTCGGATAACGGTGGTGAATATATCAGCAAGGACTTTACAGATTATTGTGCTGGTAGAGGGATCAAGATGATAAATACAGTTCCAGGAACTCCGCAACAGAATGGAGTTGCAGAGAGGATGAACAGAACATTGTGTGAAAGAGCCAGAAGTATGAGATTGAATGTAGGGCTCCCAAAGATGTTCTGGGCCGATGCAGTTAACACAGCAGCGTATCTTATCAACCGTGGACCCTCAGTGCCGTTAGGATTCAAGCTACCTCAAGAAGAATGGAAGGGTAAAACAGCTGAGTATGATCACTTGAGAATCTTCGGGTGTAGTGCTTATGATATCAACCCAGAAGGTGACAAGCTGGATACTAAAGCAAAGAAGTATATCTTCATTGGATATGGGGGTGATCAAATGGGCTACAGGCTTTGGGATTCTGAAAGCAGAAAGGTAGTCAGAAGCAAGCATGCTGAATTCAATGAAGAAGAGTTATACATGGATAGAAACTTGGATAAGTCAAAGGTTCAGAAAGAAACAGTTGAGTTTAGTGTTGAGAATCAGAAGAAACAATATGTCACAGGGCCCGTAACAGAATCTGAAGATGACACAGAACCTGAGACTGAAGATGGTGAGAATGAAGAGTCAGTGGGAGTTTCTGACAGTGGGAGTTCAGAGTCTGAAGACGAACAGTCTCCACAGCAGCCTGACCAGTCTGATACTTCGGTCAGGAGATCCACCAGAGTTTCTAAAGCGCCGGACAGGTACAATCCCAGTCGTACCGGTCCCTCAGTTAATTATATTCTCTTGACAGAAAATGGTGAACCAGAGAGCTACTCTGAAGCAGTCAAGATGAAGGACTCGTTCCAGTGGGAGCGAGCAATGAAAGAAGAAATGAGTTCACTAAACAAGAACAAGACTTGGGTTCTTGTAAAGCTTCCGCAAGACAAGAAAGCTCTTCAGAATAAATGGGTTTTCAGGGTCAAAGATGAACATGATGGTTCTAAACGGTATAAAGCCCGTTTAGTGGTCAAGGGATTTCAGCAGAAGAAAGGGGTTGATTATGATGAGATCTTCTCTCCAGTGGTGAAGATGACCACCATCAGGTTAGTTCTGAGTATTGTAGCAGCAGAGAATTTGCATCTAAAGCAGCTAGATGTGAAAACAACATTTCTACATGGTGACCTTGAAGAAGATATTTACATGGCACAGCCCGAGGGATTCCAGGTTATTGGAAAGGAAAATTGGGTGTGCAAGTTGAAGAAGAGTTTATATGGTCTGAAACAAGCGCCAAGGCAGTGGTACTTGAAGTTTGATAATTTCATGGTGAAGTCCGGTTACAAGAGACGTGAAGCCGATCACTGTTGTTATCTAAAGAAGTTCAAGAGTTCGTATATCATTCTACTTCTGTATGTAGATGATATGTTGATTGCAGAATCAGATATGAATGAGATAAGCAAGTTGAAGAAGCAAATGTCCAAAGAATTCGAGATGAAGGATTTGGGTGCAGCTAAACAGATACTCGGGATGAGTATCACCAGGAGCAAGAAAGATGGATCTTTGACACTATCCTAGGAGAAGTACATTGGAAAAGTGTTAGAGAAATTCAATATTAACAGTGAGAAGACCAAGCCTAGAAACACGCCCTTATGAAGTCACCTCAAGCTTACCAAAGATCAGTGTCCCAGAACTGAAGAAGGAAAAGCTGATATGGCTAGAGTTCCGTATGCATCTGCAGTAGGTAGTTTGATGTACGCTATGGTGTGTACAAGACCTGACATAGCACACGCAGTCGGAGTTGTCAGTCGGTTTATGTCAAATCCGGGAAGAGAACATTGGGAAGCAGTTAAATGGGTGCTTCGTTATTTGAAGGGAACGTCAAAGATGGGTTTATGTTTCAAAGGGAAGGATTCAGTTCTCAGAGGTTATACAGATGCTGACCTGGGTGGCTGCAAAGAGACATTTAAAAGCACCACAGGTTTCGTTTTCACAGTGGGAGAAACTGCAGTCAGTTGGATGTCCAGACTTCAGAAAAGCGTGGCTTTGTCCACAACAGAGGCAGAATACATGGCTATAGCTGAAGCCAGTAAGGAGCTAGTATGGTTGAAAGCTTTTCTGGAAGAGTTAGGGAAGAAGCAGACTGAGTACTTGTTGCACAGTGATAATGAAAATGCAGTGAAACTTGCTAAGAATCCTGTGTATCACAAGAAGACGAAGCACACCGGGATAAGGTATCACTTCGTGAGAGGATTGGTTGCTAATGGCACAATCAACTTGAAGAATATCTCAGGTGCTAAGAATCCAGCAGACATGTTTACTAAATGTGTGACGTTGGATAAGCTGAAGCTGTGTGGAGCTTCAGCTGGTCTCCAGGAATAATGTTGAGGAGATCGGGGTAACTGGAGGTGCATTGAAGATCAAGGGGAGATCTTATCTACAGAAGTACAGAAGAGATGGTGCAGTTTGTGGTCCGAAGACACCAAGTGGAAGATTGTTGGAGATGTTGCCTTCAGCCCATTTATAGGCCCAGTCGTTTGAAGCCCAGTATGATTAACTTGTTGAGCAAGATTAACATAGGGTTTAACCCTAATTTGTGCCTATAAATACTCTCTTGTACTTGTAATATTTGTATCACTCAATAAAAGAATACCCCAGTTGCCCCCGTGGACGTAGGTCAGTTCAGACCGAACCACGTAAATACTTGTGTTCGTGTGCGTGTGTGTTCTACGATCCTAACACGACAAGTCGGTCTTAATGACATCGGTAAAGCCCATTATAGTTGGTTTTTAATGTAAAAAAGTAAAATCATAATCTACCAATCTAATAAAGAAAAAAATAGCATCTTTCTAAAAAGAAATTGAAACAAAAACCTACGTTGGTCGTATGGATTTCTTTGCCGACAAGATAGTTATGACATCTACATCATCTACTGGCCTCTTGGTTTGGCGTTAGGTGTTTGTCCACATTGAAGTTGTGTCAGTTCAAGTCTGGTAAAATGGGCAATATATAGATTTAATGGTAAAAGAGAAGTGTGTTAAAAAAGAATGAAAAAAAAAACCGTCTCCTTCGCTTGTGATTGGCTCCCAAAAAAAGTTGCAGGTTCACGCCCTATTTGGGCGTTAGTTTTTTCACGCCAGAAGCCAAAAATGCTTCATAACGCCCTTGGGGTGGTGTGCACCAACGTTTTGAGGCGTTTTTTGCCCAATCCATACCCAAAAGTTTTACCACTACAAATGGTCTAACTAACATTCAGTAGGTAATATAGTTTGGGCCATTGATGTGTATGGGTTCCCGAGGTGGATAATTGGGCCCGCCAATATATTATATAAATTTCATTCAGCACTTGTCAACCAATTGGTCATAATTTTGAAAAACAATAAAAAATAACAGGGGAAACAATACATACTTAATCCCTATATAGTTTTATAAATATAGCAGTTGGTTAAGAGTCCATCGTAGAACCAGATAGCATTTTTGCTCGTTTTCATGATACATTTGTAGTAGTGTTAATTTAGCGTTCGTTCTTTAAATATGGTCAGTTTTGCCACTTACCCGAGCGATTACCTGTCAGTTGTTTTTTGTAATTGGTTGTTTTGCCCTTCTTCTGTAGACAGGTAGAAAATACAAACAGATTAAAAATTTACAACCTAAAAGTAATGTACACCCTGAGTAGAATATACAAACAGATCAACCTAGTCAGTCTTCTAAACACATACATCATCACTACTGCCTACCCGATTCAAGATCCTCTATCGACATATCTGAACCATCAACCGAACACATCATTGCCGGATTGTTATCCCTCACGAATCCATTATCACGCGTCGGGGGAAGCTCAGAAACTTGAGCGATTGCACACGAATCCTCTAATGCTCGGAAAAATGCATACGGTCCCCAACCTTCACTGTAATATGGTGGTGCAAAGAACTGCAGATAGCAAAATACTGCCATTGTGATACCTGCAAGACATGCGCGCTTTATTATATACGCGCAACACGAAAGGTTGTTAATTATAACTTATAAAACCGTATATCGAAGAATGCACCTATAAGACCTCCACCAACTACATCCTGCCAATGGTGCCGATAGTTATCGATTCTAGAAATGGCAACAAGACTTGCAACAAGCAATGGGAAGAAGACTATGCATAGCTTTGCAGCATGGCCTTGGCGATCAAACGCTTTTATTTTTCCAGATAAATAAAGTGACAAAAACCCGAGACCAGCAAAAGACCCTGCAATGAAATCACAAATAAAATTGTATGCGCAGTTACTTAACATAAAGGGTAAATAAGGCGCTTACACGAAGAATGCCCACTCGGGAAACTCTTGTGGCCTTGTCTTATAACGTTGATATCGCCATGACATATAACCTCTCCCCATTTATCGTATAGCTATTCAAAAAAAAAAAAAAAATTGTGGGCGATAAAAGGATAAAGCAAGAAAGTTACTAAAGCGTCAAGTAAAGGTGGCGGTTTTGGCCCATTTAATCGAATATGGGTTGTGTTCAGTTATGCTTTAACTCAAACGTGTCCAAATTAGAGAAAAAAACGCTAGTTGAATGGGATGACGGGTTGGATTTTTCAACCCAAACAAGACGCATATATTTATTTACTCATGACAAAACATCAACCATAATCTGGACACGTTTATAATCATGCAACCCAATCGCAAGCCATGTTAACACACGTATCTAAAGTTTGAGGAGTTGGTGGTAGTAACGAAGTTGTAACATGTAAGCATGTCAATTGGGCCGGTGTGTTTGGTAAACGGGTTAAACCCTTGAACAGGACGTAAACAAGTTGACGGGTCAACTTATTTAGTAAATGCATTAAAAAGATTCAGTGTTGAGTTCCAACCCGTACTAAGAAACTACTTTTCCCACCCAAACCTAATTTGACCCATTACCCGATCCAACCCACTACCCAATGAGTTCCCACCCAAACATAATTTGACCCATTACCCAACCCAACCCAACCCGCTCACACCAACACCACTAAATTGTGTAACAAAACCCTAAACCAACATACATCAATCCCATCAGGAAAACAGCGCCAGAAAAAGTCCGGCCGCGGTCTGCCAACCGCATTTTTCACAGCCTCCGTTATAACACCGGTTATGAAAACCGAAAACAAAAGCCCTGCAAAACAAATAAAAAAAAAATAAAATAAATTATCATATGATTCTAAACTGTTGACTACAACCACAAATTCAAACACATTTAATCACCTAACACAGCATGATGAAGATCATAAACATCCCGTCTGTAATAATAAAACGCTACAAAAACCGCTACCGGCAACAAAACTGCATACAACTAATACAACAACAAACAAGTTATTTTAACATATGTTACAAAATAATAATAAAAGAGATTTAAACTTACTGGTACGGTCCAAAAGGGTATAGTACTATCCCTCATTGGATACATGAGATCACTCATCATATCTTTTCCAACAAACCGGTTGAAAGGATGGACAAGGCTAAGAACAATCATGGTTGTCAACAGTATTGATAGAATCAGCCAATCATGGATGTGGGTTCGGGCTAATGCAAGTCCATGTGATGTTATTGTGTGTTGTGAGTCCATTGGCTTAGTCTGGATAAACTGTTTTAGAGGAAGCGTGAAACTGCAAACAGGGGTTATGAAATTTATAAAAAAAAATGTTTGCATAATGGAATATTGATAGGATGAGTAGATGTTAATAATAATAAATACCTTAGATTGGTTGTTAAGTTCCTTAGATTGGTTGTTAAGTTGGAGAGATGGTGTTGAAGAAAAGGCAGAAGATTGGGGCAGATCATTGTTGTAGAAAGTGTGTGGAAACCGAGAAAGCCAGACAAAGGGAAGTTGCAGAAGAGAAAGAGTGTGTGTGTGTTTTTGTTGGCGAAGAATGGTGATGACACGTCAAATGGCGGTTTTTTAAGGATAGAAAGAGGCGTCGAGGTGGTTATTTTCTTTTTACTTAATTTCTTTCGGTTTAATCCCGGGTTGAGAAATCTAAGTAAAGTGAATAAAATAAGGAGTATCTAAACTATAAAATAGCATCTATCAACTTACATTTGATACTTAAAAAAAATACCAAAAGATCCATTTCACCTTACAACATCAACACCTATAACAGAATATTAAGATCCCAAACACTTCAAGGGGAAATTTGTACACTTTGACCAATACATTCAGTCAAAGGTCTTTAACTGCATACAATAAGATTTGAGCTATTTCAGAATATGCTAGAAAATTAAAACATAGCAATTACCTGTTGGAGAGCGTCCCGGGTTGAAATATCTAATATGACATAATAAAATATCTAATATGACAACATAATTAATGACTTGCCAATATATGATTAATGAATATTATTATTATTATTATTTTAAACAAATCTCTGCCATAAGTTAGTAATTGGGTCGGGTATCACCTAATCCCAGGCCCAACCCAAACCCACAATTTTTTTTATACTAATTCCAAACCTGACACAATACCTGTCGGGTTACAAAAAATAGTCGTTTTTTTCTTTCGTTTTTTATATGGCACTATGGTACTCGTTGGAAAGATAATAAAACGCTCGTTAATTTGGTGCAATTTTTTTCTTTAAAAAATCTCGTGTATAAAAGATATTAACGTTTAAAAGTTATGGGAGAAAACATTAGAGATAAAAATCTAATTTTGTTTTTAAATTTTAAATTTTAAATTATTATTTTCCTAAAATAAAGACCTTGCCACATGGGATGACACATGGCACACTCAATAAAGAGAATACCCTCTTTGAATGCCATGTCATTAAAATGGCTTTGGTTTATTATATGTATAGATGTTGGTTATTTCAGAAATAGCCGGTGTTTTAAAACTTGAACCGATCTTACTGGGAAACAGAACCCTGGCCGGTTCGGGTGTGTTATGTTGGACCGCCTGTGTATTGACCCAGCGATCGGCTGGGAATTTGCAGATTGAACCGGTTTCTTTTTTTTTTGGAATTTTGATGCAATTTTGGGCCGGTTTCATTTGATCGGTCGGACAGAAGAACCGGCGGGGGCTCCGGTTTAACATCCGATCCGATTCTAAAAAAAATGAATATAACAATACTATTTGTCAGGGATCTGGGTATATTTTCACATCATTTATAGTCATTCCATCAACATTATAAATATTAAATACTCTCTTGAAATATCGAGTTCTAGTCACACTTGTAACATGAATATTGAAAAAATTCTGGGACAACAGAGGTTCGATTCTCGGTCTCTATGTCACTCAGCGGAGAGGAGACTGGTATTTTTTAGAATCATGAAAGGCCTCACTGATTCTTACTTGGAAACGTCTTTAGCATAGGAAACCTTAATTGAACCCAGGTTTTATGATTTAACAACACACTATCACTTGATTTAGCCATTTGGAATAAAGTAACATATTTTAAATTTGGAAACCCGATTTTATAAAAGAAAAATTATTAGTATACAAACTATATAACAAGTAAGGCAAAAAAAAACTATACAACTAATCAGCCTAAAACATTTAAATGTTACACGCACAGACTATACAAGTATATAACCAACCCTACACATCCTAACGCAACTATCTTTGTAAAACTTGCACAATGTCAAGAAACCTCCATAATCAAAACATTACTTACCCATTGCAACGTTCTTCATACTAAACAAACAAGTTTTGCCATCCGTTTTCCTCCCCTGAAAGAACCCGTCTTACCCGAAAACCGGGCCGCCAGTCTAACCGACGCCCTACTCCCAACTCTGTACATTGATCTACGACCTGACGCTACGACTCTTTCCCCTAACCATAACCCGGGCCCATCTGCATATGGGCCCGGGTCGGTTTCAATACTAAATTTACTAATTTCTGTTTCTGCTATCTGAACTTTCATCAATATATCTTTTTCATTTGACTTCAAAGCCTCCACCCATGCCTTAGCTGCAGCAATTTTCTTATCAGCAAGATCTGCAGCCCCACCCGTGTGACCCGTTAAATACCCGTATTCGAAGTCAGTGATTGTTATATTCATGGAAGCCATATCTTTGGCTTCCATTGTTGTATTGATCAAATTTTTTAGATTTCCCAAAGCTTTAGATTCTAATGATTTGATTGCCATAAGTTCCTCCATTGCAGCCTCTAATCTTTCCTCTGCTACTTCGATTTCATGTTCGGTTTTACTAATCGTGTTTCCAATCTCTTCACTGATGAGATGTTCCTCTTTCTTTACTGTTTCGGTTTCTGATCTTAGTTGTTCGAGTGTAACGGCTAGATTTGATGCAACTGTGTCGGTTTTTGATTCGACAGATTCTAGTTTCGCTTTTGCCCTTAAGATCTTCGAGTTTAGGCTTTGAACAGTTGATTCTCGTTTTTGTTCGGCTTTCTGCAATCGAGCTGTTTCGTCACGTACACGCTTTAGCTCGTCTCGGATTACATCCATGGAGGTCATCAACTTATACCCTTCTCCTTTAACTGACTCGGGTTCTTGTTTCGCTACATTTAGTTCTTGTGTAGCTGCCTTTAAGAACGACACTTTTAAATATCTAGATGTAACTTGGTTTTATTTATTTATTGTGTAATTAAAAAGAAACTGAACACTATTCTCTAATATATATATATATATATATAGTTTATAGTTTATAGTTTATTAGTGATACATCATACCTTATTAAATAGAATATATTATATTAGTTAGAGTTTACTGTAATCAAATCTCATAATTAGAATATATTATTTGATTTTTTTTTAATTTACTTTTTCAGTATACTTTACGAGGTTTTCATTATTCCATACCTAGTGTTATCTGAACCACCTCGTTCGCTTTATCTTCATCTTCTTCTCCACGAGCCTCCTCGCCTAGTTCTTGAATCTCTTTCTTCATCAATTCCATAGATGCCAAAAGGGTCATTTGTTTCAAAGTCGATGCTTTTGCTGCTCTCTCCGCGTCTCGTTTCTCCTTCAACACGCGCGCCATATCGCGCTTCAGTTTGCGCAATTCTCTTCTCACATTTTCTAGTTCTAACATCACTTTTGCACATGACTCATCTTCGTTCTTGACCAATGTTTGTTCGCGCCCTTTTGTCTTTCCATGCAATCCTCTAGACCTCAAATTCACTTCTGCAATCTTTAAACACAATTCAACCACTGCTTTCTTTGCATCCGAAAGCTCGGTTTCCGTTTCGTGTTTTTGCATCAAAGATTTGTCTAATTTGTTCTAACAGGTTTGATCAAAATTAGGGGTGTAGAGCTGAATTATGCAAAAACATAACAAACATGATGATTCAATGGATACCTATAAATAAATCTTAACACAACAGTTTTGTGTTGTTTGTAAAGTGGCCATGTAAGCAGGCTGCTAGCTGACCAGATATACAAGATTTGGATAAAATGGATTATATTTCATTTCATATATTTGGGGTTACCCTCTAATTTTGATGGGACCCACTAAAGTTTATATAGACTTGGCCCATTACACATCGGCCCATTAAGGTTTGAGCGATTCTCTATATAAAAGACAACTTAACTCAGCTTCAAAATCATATTCCTTCATCACTTCTCAAATAATTCCATGTTTTTAACTTTATTAAATATTTAAGATTTTTTTTTCTTTTGGTCGCATGGTAGACACCAATTGTTGATATATATATATTTTTTTTATCATGTATAGAAGCTTTGTATCAACAATTGGGTCGTCCGTGCGACCTCTAAACAAAAAATGCCTTTCTAGCATATTAGTCAAACTGAATATTGCTTGGTAGTTATTTTCCTTAATACACCTCTAAATGTAAAAATAAAAAGTTGCACAACTTTTTATGTGTGTAATGAACTAACTGCTTGCATAACATAACCGTTGAGCATACATAATACTTCGTTGGTTTGTATTCTCTTGCAGATTAGTGTTTTAATCTAAATAAATAAAATATTACTATCTGTGGTTATCAGTGTGGTGCTTAAATAATATTGTGAAAATTGGACCGACCGGTTCCCGCCCGTTGTACAAGAACAAGAACCATGTCGAATGTTTATTATTAAGTTTTAGTTGGTGTGTGAACAGGGGCGGAAACAAGAGGGCCTGAATTTTTTTTATAGAAAATTATATATTTTACAATCTACTAAAAAATTAAGGGAGCACAAACAGTAGCCTAGTGGTAGCTGTGTCATCTTCTAAGTTTCAGTTCCTTGGATCGATTCTCGTGATTTTTTTTTGAACGGACAACGAATCAATTTCCGAGCACTCTCGGGCACTCTTTTGGCGAATCAGGTACTTGATAGTACCCGGGTCACCAATTCCCGGGAAAACCCGACCACTCACCCGCCCGGAGGCACGATAGTGAAATAATCGGTAAAACCGGTCGGGATCAGGATTCGAATCCAAGCCAATGGCTGGGTCATCCCTCATTTCCCCTCCACCAATGTCCTCCAAATGTACTTAGTGGGAATTGAACCCAAGCCTCCTATAGGAAACTTTAGGCCCTCAACCAACTAGGCTACAAGTGTTGGACCGATTCTTGTGATTTTAGTTGGTGTGAAAAAAAAATCATTCATGTGTTGGTAGGTCCCCAAAAATCAGTATCAACGATCTCTAAGTAGCAAAACAACATAGAGGCATGTCTTTTCATCTTTACAACGTGGGTTTGAGCCTTTGCGGTTCACCCTTGGCAAAAAAAAAAAATTTTATTTTCTTCCCATTGGACATATATGTAACTAGATTGAGAATGGGGAAAGTTCAATAGATCTTGATGATTATAAGCCTTAATTAAACCTGTACAGGGTAGAAAACCGTTAAACTCGTCACGAGGAGGGAGTGCCTCTTTTAAATAGATGTTTGTGGCTTCTAGGGATTAAAATGGTGACGTGTGGGTGAATAGTTGAGACCAAATAAATATTATTCTTTTAATTTTTTAAAAGTGACGATCAAATATGCAACTTTGATTTCATACACTATAGACATTGTTTTCTTGTATTATAAAAAAATATCTTATTAGGATAACATCAGTAAACTAGTCAAAAGCTAGCTAGGATCCATTTGTAATAAGTTAATAAGATACTGAATATGCCATGTTTTGTTGACGTGTCATCTTTTATGTTAGTAAGGACTAAAAAGCACGTCAATTTTATTTATGTAACTAGCTGATTATCCCGGAAGGGTTCTGGGGTTGAAAAATCTAATTTTACGTGATAACCTATTGTAAATGGCTCAAGTTAACTAACCACAAAATCTCTCAATCATTGCATGTTCATAGTATTATAATCAGTAATAACTCATATTCCCTAATCTAAAACCTAATCAGTAATCATCTAAAGAATCACTTATGTAAGTTGCAACTATTCAAA
Organism: Ambrosia x helenae; assembly: GCA_030844895.1. Lineage (NCBI taxonomy): Eukaryota > Viridiplantae > Streptophyta > Magnoliopsida > Asterales > Asteraceae > Ambrosia > Ambrosia x helenae. The sequence continues at coordinate 60,350,170 of CM061225.1, forward strand.
AACTCATCACATAATGGCTCTTATAATTCCTAACCTAATCAACTAAACAAACACTTACGTTGGAAGTTGTAACCATTGCATCTCATTATGCCACGTGGCATAATCAAGAGATGGTTGAGGCCACCATTGAACGCCACGCCAACAACTATCAATTCTTCTCGGGAGCGTCCCGAGGTTGAAAAATATAAACATTGTAATAATACTAATACTAATAGTAATAATTATTACTCTTGTAATTAAATAAATAAAAAAAATAACATTGCTATAAGCTGACACCATGTGTTGCAGTGTTGCGCGATTCTTTCTCCTAGCTTCTCTTGATGAAGTATACCTAGTAAAATTCCAATGATAACATGGCGATTGGGCTGATTTTCACCATTGTAGATAAGAACCTGGTTTAAAAGAAAAAACATGATTAATAAATAACATGAACACTTTGTGTGTTTTTTTCCTGTATGAACGAAAACCCACAAAAAATAGTCGATTTTTTCTCCATTTTTTATATAGCACTATGGTACTCGTTGGAAAGATAATAAAACGCTCATTAATTTGGTGTAATTTTTTTCTTTAAAAAATCCCGTATATAAAAGATATAAACGTTTAAAAATTATGGGAGGAAATATGAGAAAGAAAATTTTAAATTTATTTTTAAATTCTTTTTTCCTAAAATAACTCTATTTAATTAAAAAATAAAATAATTCAAAAACACTAAAATCTTTCAATTATGATGCCACGTGGCAATTTCATGGAGAGGTTGAAAGCACCATTGCACGCCACGTCAGCAATGTTCAATTCTTTTATATATATTATTATTAGATACTAGATTATACCCCGGGAACCTCCCGGGGTTGAGAAAATCTAATATGACATATTAATCTTATATATAAAATAGAATGATGTGCTTTATAGTTAGATGCAGACAGTGGCGAAGCTTGAAGATCACATCGGCGGGGGCCGGACTCAATTTTTTCCGATCGGTAAGAGCCGAAAGATCAAATTGGTGGGGACCGAACTCAACCCACACTTAATTTACTTACGGAAAACGCAAACTTCTACCACTGCGCCAAAAAACGGAAGGGGCCGGGGCACCCCTGGCCCCAATGATGCTTCGCCCCTGGATGTAGAAAAGCTTCGGGTAGCACCTAACCTAAAACAATTAAAAATATATCTCCAATGTTAACGCCTAACCTTAAACAATGTATAACTCTAATATTAATATCTAACCTAAAACAATGTATAACTCCAATGCTAACGCATGTTGAAAATAGAATTCATATTTACCGAAACATAATTAGTGACTTGCCTATACATGATTAATGATTTACCTGAACACTTTGTGTTTTTTTCCCTGTATGAACAGAACCCTACAAAAAAATAATCGTTTTTTATCTCCGTTTTTTATATAACACTATGGTATTCGTTGGAAAGATAATAAAACGCTCGTTAATTTGGCGTAATTTTTTTCTTTAAAAAATCTCGTATATAAAAGATATTAACGTTTAAAAATTATGGAAGGAAACATAAGAGATAATAGAGAAAAATCCAATTTTATTTTTAATTTTTTTTCCTAAAATATCTTAATGTCACATGGGATAACACATGGCACACTCAAAGAAGAGAATGTCTCTTTGAATGCCATGTTATTAAAATGGCTTTGGTTTATTATATGTATAGACTAGCTGATTACCCCGGGAAAATCCTGGGGTTGACTTAATAAAAAATATCAAAGAAGAAAAACATACTAAACGTAAACTCATTCATACGGATCAGCATTAAACACAGAACATTCATGCAATGTAACACTCTTTGTCATTTGCCAACAGAACTTACAAAATAAAGAAGTTATAGATATGAAGAAAAAAATAAGAGTTCATTTACTTCATGTCAACCTCTACACAACCATATTTGAATACACACCCGCACTACACGACGGGGCACTTTTTTTTTCGTACCTGTCGGAATGTCAATTTCGCTGCAAGCACAAACCAATTTGTTAATACAACTAATATATTAATTCATAGTAACCATTGCGTCTACAGTGAACCATAAACATACTTATATAATATTTATTAGCATTTCTGCAAATAATTATTTGAAATTCTGATACTTAGTCTTTACATTCATACAGTTAGGAAAATGAATTGCTCTCTTTCTGATACTTAGTCTTGATGACCATGATAATTTTACAAAGACTACATACAGGCATGGTTTTAAAAAGCGTAAGAAACGTACGAACTGAGGCGCGCCTCAGTTCGGTACGGGACCATTCCGCTTCAGAAACTACGCTTCAGGGGGTCTGTTTGGTACGTACGCCTCATTCGTCCGAGGCGGTCGTATATGAAAGAGGCGTACGTTTCTGATTGAGGCGGGATAACGAGATCTTACCTGATTTTGAACCTAAATCGGACCAATTTTGAGCCAAATCAACCCAGCTTAGGTTTCCCTAGTGTCATTATTGTAGATACTTCATGATTTCGCACCTTAATTGATTACATGAGCCGAATTTTGGTGATAGGGTTTGTGAGTTGTGTCTGTTGTGTGAAGAAGATGCAGAAAGAAAGGGGGCGCATAATGAATGGGGTGGGGTATTAGGGTTTTTTAAGTTTAGATCTTTTAATATTTAACCCCTACATCTTTATTTGTTTATATTTGGTCCCTAGCTTATAAATTTATACCTTAAAAGCATAAAATTAATATTTATTAAGTTTGGATCTTTTAACCTTTAACCCCCTACATCTTTATTTGTTTATATTTGGTTCCTAACTTATAAATTTATACATTAAAAGCATAAAATTAATGTTATATATATGTATTTGATTTCCGCCTCGGGCTTACGCCTCGGTTCGCCTCGAGGCTTACGCCTCGTGAGGCGAAGGGAAAACGCCTCGAGGCTCGATTCCGTTCTTTTAAACTTTGCATACAGGTAGGAAAATGAATTGCTCTATCTAGCATTGTACGGCTCAACACATGAGTCGCTTCTCTAAAAAACCCCAACTGCACCGGCTATATAGTAGGAAGCAACTATTTACAAACCGTTTACAAAAGTGGAGACCTCGTATCAAGCCTTTTCACTCTTCTTTTCCGCTAGTTTCTCTTTCTATGTGTTTCTCTAAAAGCGCATACCTGAAAAAAACTGGTCACTTGTTTAAAATGCGTCTTATCACCATAGCCGACTTGACTTTGTGGTTCTTTACAATCGACTTGGTTTTATGCTTATCCACAATCAGCTTGGCTTTATACAGATAGAAAAGCAAATAACAAAAATTGGAGCACGGGTTGCTACACATGTTTAACGGTCAATCAGTCGTATAAGTGAACAATAAGTGGCCGATAGAAACACTAACATGACAACTAAAGTAAAACAGCAAGACATCAAAGCAATTAACAAAAGAAATATAATCCAAACCATACATGAAAGTATTGTTTTTAAAAGCTTCACTCTCATCGAGGAATTTAATCAAACAGTTGGTATCACCTTCAAGAAATCAAAGGAAAACAATTTAAACATTCTTTTACATGAGCACAACATATGGGTTAGAGATTATTATTCCTTTTTTTAGAGGGAAAGATGTGAAGGATCAGCAATAGTACAGAGGGTCCAAAGAAATCAAGAAAGACTACCCACATAGTATACCATCAGAATACTTGCTCATAATATAAAATTTAACATTACAAACAGCAACCCAACACCTAAAAACAAAAAAAAAATGTACCTTTATCGGCAAAATTTGGAGATTCACGACAAATAGACACTGGCTGCAAATGGCAGTAAACCAAAAAGCCTGGTACAAAGCAGAACACTAACTGGGGACGAAGTATCTTTATATAATGCATAAAGGCTCGGGCGCGCAATGATAGGTCAACCGGTTGCGTTAGCGTAGCGCCATCACAGTCGACATCAGCATTGGACACGCAATCATCATAGCCAAGTAGCTGCAAACGCTATCCCTACGCCAAATACCAGCAATGAAAGCGACCAAATTCGTAACCAAAACCCCCAAATAACACAATTAATTAGCCCAAAAAAACGTCATCTATCATTTATAAGAAGCCAACAACACTAAAAATAGATTCCTAGAGCAAAAAAAATCCAATAATCACAACTTACCTCCGATGATGGTGAAAGGACCTATTGATTGGCCAGGGAAGAAGCTTTTTGGTTGATGAATTGGGTGGGGAATTAGAAACCCTAATAATTGGGATGAGTTCATATCTAATTGAAAGCAAACCGAAAAAAAAAAAAGAAATAGTCAGATGAAACTTGCGATTAAGGATATATAGATGTGTAGGATTACCTTGAAGAAGGAGACCCACTGGTTTTTTAAGGGTCTTCTCCAATAGATGCGTAGGAGATATAGATGATGGAACCAATAGATGTGCATGAGATATGGAGGATGGAACAGATTGGAGAAGAGGGCTGTTGGAGAAGAAGATAGGAAGAAAAGTAGGGTTTTGGTGGCGGGTTATAATTGACGCATGAAATTTTAGGGTTTTTTACGTTATTGGGTTTTTTTTTTGTTAAATAAGGAAAATACTCAAAAACACCAAAAACACTTAATTATTAAGCTACGTGGTATTCTCAAGGGGGGTTGAGGCCTCTATTGCACGCCACGTCAGCATATACATTTTCTTTTATATACTAGTAAATTACCCCGCGCGTTGCGGCGGTTTTTTAAACCTGACTAAGTACGTAAAGGTAACCCAAGTTAAAAAATAATTTTTTTACCAAAATGGTAATTTTAAATTAAAAGTATTTGATATATATAAATCAGGATATTAAGTTTTCTTTTAGTTAGTTGTAATATACAGAGAGAAGGAGATAGAATTATTGGCAAAAAATACATATATTATATGAGGTTAGACATCATGCTTTAAAGAGTTATACAATTCAACAAACAAAAAAAAAAAACAAAAATGTCCAATTACTACAATGTTTATAAGCTCCAACAAAGCCTAATAGAACCATCACAAACATTGCTTGTTATTATTAAATAGATGTGTAGATGGATTTAATGAAAAGCTTGGGTTTTATTGAAATTGAATTGGGGTTTAATTAGGTGTTGGGGTTACATGTTGAAATGGATATGAAGTATGCATTACACATATATACAATGAGCATTATAGGTTGTACATAAGGGCATAAAGGGAACAAAATGACCAAATATTGGAAATTTGTGAAGGGACTCTTCAACTCTCATCTTAAAAATTGTGTAAAATTACTTTCTTACCTATCACTCCTCTTTAATAAGGTAGTAGAGATATAGATAGATTTTTGTTAAGAAAAAACGCTATTTATTTTATTTTCAAATTTGGTGTTGAGCAAACAAATAGAACTCGAATTATGATAAGAAACTAGGCCTTATTACATTTAATTTGTTTTGAAGGTTCAGCATAACCTTTTTAAAATTAAAAATAATTTGGTGAAGTGACAGCCCATCATCTTCCAATGTGAAGGTTGTGGGTTGGAGTCTCAACTAAAGCAAATTTATTTTAAGTTGAACTAGAGATTTTACCACAGTGAGACTTTAGGTGATGGGTTTCCTCTGAAATGGTGGGGGGCCGGGTCACCAGTGTCGTCTGCGTTTGCGAGCGTGTGTGACCTTTTACCATTAGGTTAAATTGAGTTATTTTAGGAAAAAAGAATTTAAAAATAAATTTAAAATTTTCTCTCTCATATTTCCTCCCATAATTTTTAAACGTTTATATATTTTATATACGGGATTTTTTAAAGAAAAAAATTATACCAAATTAACGAGCGTTTTATTATCTTTCCAACGAGTACCATAGTGCTATATAAAAAACGGAGAAAAAATCGACTATTTTTTGTGGGGTTTCGTTCATACAGAAAAAAACACACAAAGTGTTCATGTTATTCATTAATCATGTTTTTTCTTTTAAACCAGGTTTTTATCTACGATGTTGAAAATCAGCCCAATCGCCATGTTATCATTGGAATTTTACTAGGTATACTTCATCAAGAGAAGCTAGGAGAAAGAATCGCGCAACACTGCAACACATGGTGTCAGCTTATAGCAATGTTATTTTTTATTTATTTAATTACAAGAGTAATAAATATTACTATTAGTATTAGTATTATTAGAATGATTATATTTTTCAACCCCGAGACGCTCTCGGAAAGAATTGATAGTTGCTGTGTGGCGTTCAATGGTGGCCTCAACTATCTCTTGATTATGCCACGTGGCATAATGAGATGCAATGGTTGTAACTTAAGTGTTTGTTTAGTTGATTAGGTTAGGAATTATAAGAGCCATTAGAATGTGAGAAATTAGAGAGATGTTATGAGTTTTTGAATAGTTGCAGCGTACATAAATGATTCTTTAGATGATTACTGATTAGGTTTTAGATTAGGGAATATGAGTTATTACTGATTAGAATACTATGAACATGCAATGATTGAGAGATTTTGTGGTTAGTTAACTTGAGCCATTTGCAATAGGTTATCACGTAAAATTAGTTTTTCAACCCCGGGACCCTCCCGGGGTATTCAGCTAGTATATATATATATATATATTGCAAAGTGATTAATCATACATGTCATACTCTTATGCAATCTCTCCTTTGAGAGATGCCACATAGGATGTGATGTGACATATATTGCAAAGTGATTAATCATACATGTCATACTCTTATGCAATCTCTCATTTGAGAGATGCCACATAGGATGTGATGTGACAAATTTAAACCAATTAAAAAAAAGAAATAAAAAAAAGAAATAAATATGATTTAACCTAATCTATTATAATATTTAATCTAATCTACTAAATCTAAATATTAAACCTTTATTATTTTATCTCTCGTGTTTCTTCCCATAACTTTTAAACGTTAATATCTTTTATATACGAGATTTTTTAAAGAAAAAAATTACACCAAATTAACGAGCGTTTTATTATCTTTCCAACGAGTACCATAGTGCTATATAAAAATCGGAGAAAAAAATGACTATTTTTTGTAGCCCGACAGGTATTGTGTCGGGTTTGGGATTAGTTTAAAAAAATTGTGGGTTTGGGTCGGGTTTGGGATTAGGTGATACCCGACCTGATTACCCAAAACAACATACCCAAATACCCGAACTACATACCCGATCATATACCCATGAATTTTTTAACGCATCACATAACCCTTAGACTAATGCGTTCGATATTTCAATAATTAACTTTTTTTTTCTTATTTCATGTTAGTTCTTTTTAGAATGATCGATTACAAACTTCCGAATTCATTTGTAATGGCACTAGATTTATACCATGGCGCAGATATTCGTTTTTTTTTTATATTTGAATATGATAACTTATGACAGAGATTTGTTTAAAATAATAATAATAATATATTTTATTATGTTATATTATATATTTCAACCCGGGACGCTCCGGGATAAAAACTAGTAAATAAATATAAAAATGTTTGAATATTGTGCTAAATATCTAGGCTTTTCAATCATCATTAGTTGGTTACTTTTGAAAAAACACAAGTGGGATGTAATTATGTAAACCGATATTTCCACAAATTTAATCATTCACTAAACACTTAGGACAAATGGAGATGGTAACGACGTGAAATGAAGAAAGTAAGTGGGGAGGGAGAAGACTACGAAGAATTGCTCCTTCGTAATGAATACAAAAAATGTGACGTTGGTTACTACGTTCGTAGCTTTTGATGTTAGCAAAAAGTGTGTTATATTTAAAGAGAACAACTCCTCTTTAAACAGGATTTCACATGGGCTAACATCACTAACCTTTAGCTTTCCAATAGTTAGTAAAAGACAAAGTTGATAATAAACAATCATAAAGAGGAAACGATACTGCCTTTGCTTACTTCGCGTGTCGTGATTGGTAGTTGCCTGGGGCGCGGACACGTGGCGTCCGCTCATAGGATATAGGTGCACCTATTCTTGATTGGTCGATTCTCTTATTCTATTGTAATATCGTCTCTTCTGTTGGTAACCGTTAGTGGAGATCGTTGGTGATGTGGCCTCATGCAAATTGATTGGTTATGGCGCAAGGGCGCTGTACTTGTTGTCCCGCACACGCGTGACGCGCTTGTGGGGTAGTAACTGTTAATCCCACTGGAGCACCCTGATTGGTCTCATGTCCTTCTAATGTGTACTTTTGGTCCCCCCCCGGTACGAAATGAGATGTTGGGAATTTCTTAGCTGGCAATCTCTGATTGGTGGGACGTGCACCACCTTGTATGTCACACGCCCCTTAATTTTGATTGGGTCGTACGAAATTTTCCTTTCGTACTATTGCCTCGTCATCGTGCTCTAAGCTTTACTCGCAAGCAGCCTTGGAGTGACAATTGTGTACGACGGTGCGCTTCTCCTGACTACGCGCCTGCACACTATCCATGTGTGTGCTCCCGCACGGTCGAACTTCCTTGTTGTTAACCCTGATTAGGCCTTCCTGGGTATGAGCTTATCCTACTTTCCGTATGAGTTTGGGCCTATATCCTTTCAACTTTTATTATATTTCTTTTTATATAAAGAGATCTTATTCTCACATGCTAAGACTACCTGGAGTGGACCGGGGGGGGGGGGGGCGTGATGCGCCATATGACACTTGTGGGACCCGTGTGTGAAGGGTGAAAATTGTGGGGAGTGGAAGGGGGGGGGGGGAAGAAAAAATATTATATTGTGTTAAAGTTAAAAAAAAAAACTGACCAATCAAAAGGCTCCACCTCTTTCCATGCCCCGCCCCCCGCCTGTGAAGTCTTCCACGCCAAAGGGGCCACGCCAATCTTCATGCCCTTGAGGGGTGTTGTAGAGGGCTTGAAGGTAGTGGCGCAGCTTTGTTGGGGCGGGCGGGGGCGACCCCCCCCCCCCCCCCCCCCCGAATTTTCACGCTGAAGTTCCGATTATTTAGTATTCGTATAGAAAATTTTGGAAATATAGGGTTTCGACCCCCGAACCTTCGGGTCAAGCTTCACCACTGCTTGAAGGGCACTCCTTACAGCCTAAATACAAAGAAAATACTATTTACTAATACAGTTTTTTACTTTTGAATTTTGTAATTAAGTAAAACTTCTATGACACACGAAATAATTATAATATAAGTATCCATGTAAATCAATCTCTAAATGTGGTTTAAATTATTACGGTACTCGTTTTTGAGCTTGAAGTAGTTTCCGTACGCGTGATTAAATGTATGCATGTTTGCCGTTGAACAAAAAAAATTTAAGCATGTTATCCGGGAGATCGCGAATTGCATGCAACTCCACAAAACATGTTCTATTAATTAGTTTGTTGTCTTTTGTTTCATTTCATTCATGCATGCATAGTTAGTTACCTACAACATGGGAAAGAAAAAGGTTACCTACGATCTCAATGACAAAGATAAACCACTAAATCATGACACTAACGATCACCATCATCATCACCGCCACCATCGTCACCACAATCATCAAAAGCCGAAGAAGATCAAATCAGAAGCTAAACTATTACACACTCTCAATTCCCATTTCAAAAAACTCGCAAAATGTCGTTCAAGAAAAAAGATTTCTTATTCCTCTCCTCGTACCATTAATGTTTCACATGATTATAATAAACATCATCATGGTCATGTTTCGTCATGGTTTAAGGTTGATGATAAGGATGATCGGTATGATTGGTTCATGGGTTATGGTTTTGATGTCCATTGCGACGAAGGAGGCTATGTGGGCGTGTTTGAATTTGGTTTAGAAAAGATGTCGTTTCTTGACTATGAGAACAATGAGGATCTTTTTGGTTGGGAGTGTATGTTTGCTCCTGATTTAAATGCTAGCCATAATATAAGGGTGGTGTTTGAAGAAGATGGGCACGGGTATGGGTATGAGTATGGGTCGTACATACCTGACCTGGTTATGAATTCGGATAATGGTGATGGAGGTAAGTACATATACGACGTGTTGGAGCTTTCGTCGGAGGAAGATATGATTAATGAGTTCTTAAGGGTTAATTTTTCGTTTCTTGATTAAACAAGATTTATTTGTTGGGAATTAAAAGACAATGAATTGGGAAATAAACAATTAACGATGGAAACTTCTCGACAAGCATGCGATGTCCTTGCTTTAACGTACCTAGCTTACGTCAATTGTATAATTGAGTTTTACTTTTTATTTTTTTAACGGCAAATTGGGATCACTGACTGAAACCATCCGATCATATCATTCTCTACTAGGCAATAATGCCTATACAACAATTTAGAAGTAAACCCATAAATGTGGGAAAAATCCTATTGTAGGAATTAAAACCTAGGACCAAATGGTCACTAAACCTTAAAAAAAAACTCAAGATCTAATGCCATATATAGGCTTGATTGAGATTTACTAGCTTTGTCTTATCTTTAACTCTGAATGGTCAAATTTTCTTTGATGTCACTTGTAACGGGCATGTATAGGCAAGAGTAATGCGACATCCTTATCTTCAAAAAGACAAGCCTTCTATACCTCGTATGATACACTACTTAAGGTTAAACAATTTTTTCTTACCTTAGAATATATAGCAAGGGGAATGGCCCCGACCCCCAACTATGGTCCTATTATTAGTATACACTCTTTGGAACATACTAAAGTTTAAACATTATTACGCATGTGAGAGATGAACACGAGATTACCAAATAACACCACCTTAAAAATCATCATAAATAAATATACCAGAACATTACACATGTGGTTCCCACATCCACAAAGGTACCCAACTTCCGATACCCATTTGTTTTCCCAACTGTATTATGTTGTCCACCCTCTCCCTATGTTCTATTATGAGCAAATAGTACCTGGTATTGAACTGGACCAAGCCATTTTCAGGACAAATTCGGTATCGGCATTTTGCGTTTCTCAAGATCGGTACTTTTGGTTCGGTACCGGTATTTTGGGCCAAAACTTACCTACGATACGGTATTGTATGGTATTCTAAATAGCACTTTCGCTACCGTTATGGCTGCAAATGAACGGAACAAACATAAACAAGGCCTTGTTCATGTTCGTTTGTTATGGAAAATATGTGTTCACGAATAGTTCATGAACACTTACCGAACGAGATTTTATGTTTTTATTCATTTGTTAAGAAAACGCTCATGTTCTTGTTCGTTTATTAATTTTGTTCATAAACGCACACGAACACAAACGGACATTCATGAACACAAACAAGTGCTCATGAACACAAACGAACATAAAAAATGTTCATGAACGAAAACAAACACAAACAAACATTTATTAACTTTCTTATAAATCGAATGCACATACATATATTTACCGTATCGTAAACAACAATTCTCGTCCCCAAGGATTGATCACTTTTGCCTATTTCGTTAAAACTATTTACTGTTAATATAATTAATCTACTTATTCGGAGGGTTCCCACGGCTAGCACGTTTTCTATCCCTACTATTTTATCTTGTTTATAAAACCTTTTCGAAACTATTTTTCTTTTCAAACCCCTACATTTTATTTTCTTTTTAAAGCCCGATTAACAAAAGTGAGGGAAGGTTGAGTATGGGAAAGTGTGTTCTCTGGAGTACGATACTCGGTATTTAGCCTAGAAATCTATGCTATACACGTCAAGTTCTCTATTTGTGTGTTAGTTTTAGTTTCTAAGTAGGTAATTATCGTTTACTTATAAATTTAAAACTCGGTAATGGTTTAACAATCCTCTTTTTCCCAAAACCAATGTTTTGATGTTTAAACACCAAGTTTTTGGCATCGGAAAAATGATATCTTTTATATTACTACAACCGACACACCACATAGCGACGGTCACAAACATGCACCAACAAACTCCCCCTTGACCGTTGATACCATATCTGACGAATACTGATAATCATCAGTCACAAATAATGTACCAACAAACTCCCCCTTGACTGTTGATTTCAGATTTTCTCTAGTAAAACTTGATCTTTTGGCATTGCGCTATGACCTTCAACCTCCACATCATCAATCTCAAGCGATCCACTAACAAGACTCACTCCTAGACTGATACTTGTACGAACAACACCATATTTGTTTACTTGATCCTTGTCTTCAACCAGCAATGTCTGACTTTGTCTGATATCTTCACAAATCAACCAAAAACATGAAACCTTTCATATCGAATCTCACTCTCAATGTAAGTTTATCTAAATTACTTCTAGATCCAGCTTAATCTGAACTTCCCCACTTGGAAAGAATTACGCTTGATTAATAATCTCCAAACTAATCGGCATATGATAAGGTTCAATCTTCAACTAACCGGCAACAAATAATCAGCTTCATTACAAATATACTTCGAAAAAATCTCACACATATTCTCAATAATCTTCACTCTTTGTCTTCAATCCTCATCTGAAAAACCAAATCCCTAATCACCTGCCATGATCCAAAACTAGGTTGATCATTTGCCACTATGACTCCTGAATAGAAATCATAATAACCAAATCATGTCAAACCATCCACCATGATCTTCATTGCCTGAGCATTTGCGATTTTTTCAGAGAATCATATAACAATGCTTGATTATTTCACAAGAAATCTTTCAAGTAAAATCCCTAATCACCTGCCATGATCCAAAACTAGGTTGACCATTTGTCACTCGGATTCCTGAATAGAAAACATAATAACCAAATCATGTCAAACCATCCACCATGATCTTCATTACCGGATCATTTGCGAATTTTTCGGAGAATCATAGAACAACGCTTGATTATTTCCACAAAAACTCTTTTAAGTAAGTTTTATCTCCCCCTTATTCTCTGCAAAAATTCACTAAAATCTTCTAGTAGAAACTAATACTTTCAATCAAAGCCCTGCGCCAAACACTCCACTTTAATCCTAAAGTGTCACCCGAAGATTTAAACCGTGTTTATTTTTGGTTTCTTCCATTCACAACTTTAGTTACTCATCCAAATAGGTCCATAAACACACTAGAATACCTGAATCATAGTTGCTCACACATAAGGCCTAGAGATAAAGTTGAAACTCCTTGCCGGAACAACTTTTTTCTAGCATGATAATACTCCAATAAACACAACAAATCGATTTAAAATTTTTAGAAAATATTATCACCAAATTATTCCTCGAAGTACATCCCTTATTTATTTTTTTTGAAATCCAAAGACGACTTTTGTTGATCACCAGGGGAAATATTATCAAGTTCGTTTAAGTCAAAGCATGTTTCATCATCTTCACATATAGCTTATCTTCGCTTGCTCACCCATCTTCACCTGGTCAAAGATGAACACGAGTTATCCTCAATACAAGTCACTAAGATGTCCACGAAGATATAATCAATAACGAAGATAAAACTTTAACGAAGTTGTGATATCTTCGTTAAGACCTTAAATTCGTTAATTACTTAACGTCGCTAAACGAGATGTTAAACCCTAATTCGAAATCTTTCAATCCGCACTCAACCAAACATTTCATATCTGGTCGAAAATCATGTAGAAGGCTACAAGAACTTCGGATCAAGCATAAACCACTTTAAATCAACTTATTTTTACGTCTCCAATGAGTTTTAGCATAAATAAAACCCAAAATCAAGAGCAATCGTGAATTAGAGAGGCAGTTAGTCCTTTCGACTCGTCAACCATGATCTGATACCACTGTTAACTCGTGTTGGACCGATACTACAGTACAGATTGCTCCTGATTATCTCTTCGAGATGTTAACCACGAACATAAATAACTGAACAATACGCATGTAATATCCATAATCATTCTTTATTAATTGATAAACTTGTCGGTACATCTTCATACATACACACATACCTACGTTGTTGAATGGACCATCGACCCGAGATAAGCTCAATCTTGGGTCAGGGATTGGCCTAAGATACCAATATGATCTCTGCCTCCTAGAACAGTTGCAACTCTCCTACTAGAAACCCTAAATCTAACACACACACACACACACACACACACACATATATATATAGGACACATGCTTAGTAAGTTCGCGCGGGCTGGGTCTCAGGCGAACTTACACATGTTCACATAGGCCACCACAACTTCACCTAATATCATATTCATCCTATACTATGTTCGCTTAAGGAGATGTCCGCCTGACCTGTCCAATTTCGCCTATATCCTGAATTACATAGCGACGGTCACAAACATGCACCAACATGTTCAATCGTTAATTCACGATTAAAGTTTTGACTTTTAAGATCACAATCGATAAACCGACTAAACAGGTGACACTATTGGTGTCTATCACACAAATGAAAAGATTTTCAATCATTAATGAACTATTAACGAATGAAAATGATAAATTTGCAGTGTCAATAACTAAGAAAGCTAAAACGACTTAATCGCTAAATAACTACAAAAAGAAACATCAAACGAATTAGACACAATCACATAACGAACTAAAATGAACATATCTAAGCCGCTAAAGAATTTTAACGGCTGAAGCTTATTCGCTAAGAGCGAAACAGGACAGAATAGAACAGAACAATGTATAGCGATTGATTAATGAACTTTGATCAGAACATCATTATCGAATATGAGTAGATCAAAAAACCTTTAAAACACTCAAATTTCAAACAAACGTGACACCAATTGATTTAATAGATTCGAAATCACAATCTTACAATCCTAAATGATCAATTTTGACTTTGAAACATGCTTTGGATTCAATTTTACCACCGATCTGTTCAAAAAACTAAAAAACCCATTGTACAAGTTTTTCAACCAACTTTCATCAAAATTTCAAAAATCAATTTGAATTACAAGCACCCCGATCTGATGATCAGGGACCTGCTTGGATACCATTGTTAAGATCGACGAATCTAATTGAATTGCTGAAGAACAAGTGTTAGAGATATGATGAATCGAATCGATATAATAAACGTGAATAAACGAACCAACACGTATTATATTCAATACCGAAAGAGTTTACATCAACATTCACATAGGAGATCACATCTATGAGGTAGTCTCAAACACACACACACACACTCAATTGATTTGCTTTGTACATGATTTGACTTTGAAGTGAGACAAACTTATGAACAATAATTAGTGATTGAGTATTTATAGGTGAGGCTTAATCACATCTAAGAGGTGTTTTAGTGATTGAGCTCAATTACTAAACATTCAATCACTAGATACTCAATCACTAAAACATTATACAACATAAAACCTATTCAACACACAACTACACCTAATCTATTCGTTCAACAATAGACACACCAAAATGCAGTAACACAGGTAAAGAAAAAGGGTCTCTTCAGGAGACATTAGACATACTAGCAGAATCCCGCACGTTGCGGCGGGGCTGCACTGTGTTTGGTCAATTACGTTGACTTACAGATTTTCCATCGATGTGCACTTTTACCATCCATCATACTTCTGACCGAAATTGTAATAGAACCATTTTATCCACAAAAAAAAACCTTATTTGTTTAAAGACCTAGCCCTAAACCTAAAAAAATCTTGAAACAAAAGTATAATGTGTGTTTGGATATAAGGAAATGGATAATGTTTTGGAGAACCAAGGAAAACATGGTTTGAAAATGGTGGTATACATGATGATAATAGGTCTGGTTGATTTTTAAAAATTGAGGGATTACTTTGTAGTTGTATTGTTAAAGAGGATTGTAGAAATGATGAACAAATGCAACAAGGATGGGAGGAAGAAGCTTTATGCCATCTACGTTCCCGGGCGTGGGTGGCCTTTTGTCATTGGGTTTACTTGGGTGATAGGGCTTTCATTGGTCGCTAAATGTTCCGTTTCTTAAACCATATTTGGTTAAAATAATCAAACTTGTGTTATTATGTAAATAATCAGTGAATTTATTTTTTAGATATACCATTTTATTTAGGTGCGCAAGTATAGAAAACATTACAAAGGTTGTAATAGATGGGTTGATGGATTTGATCATCACTTTAGGGTAAGGCTCCATTTGTGTGCATGGGTCGGTTTGGTTCGGTTTTTACCATTAAATGTAACTATAACTGCTAGTTCGGTTATGGAATTTCCTTAACCATAACCATATAAAAACTTCTCTTATGGTTACTCGGTTATGAATTCGGTTATGGTCATTTCGGTTATTAACCAAAAAAATCAATTAAAACTAACTTTTGGCTAAAGTATATACTTAAAAGCCAATTGGTCCTAAAAAACTGGAACCTACGATGTTGGACTTAGCTTGACCTATTTTTTATTAGGCTATCAAGACTATACTTTCTAGGTAAACTAGCAATATAGGATCCCTTTTAATAAGATATGAACAAAAAACATACTTAAGACTTTAATTAGAAGTATAATTGTAAGTCCCAAATACTAGATCTTGTTAAGTGCAAGAGATTGTTTTCACTTAGAAACACCTATGGATTAGGTGTTTTAAGTGATTAGTCTTCTACAATCAAAGAAATTAGATGAATATGATAAAAACCGACACACAAGATGAATAATAAGATGATTCCATTGTTGATTTGTTACTGAAGAACCATGGAATGACAACAAGTACGCACCTATTCAAAATGTGCTACAAAGATAATCCAAAATCCCTAACCCTAGAGCTGCACACTAGCTTTCTATATATAGGAGGTCTGATGGGCCTGCACACTTAACTCAAGTGCGCAGGGCCCGTGTAATAAGTGCGCAGCAGCTAGGGTTTCACCTTAACTATGCCATAATTACATAAACAACCATTTAACTTACAAACTACACAATAAGCTATCAAAAGTCTTTGTTCTGGTAACTGTGGTCTCAATAGAACCCAACAATACTCCCCCTAGACCACAGCTACCAGTTCTTCTATTTCAATCAATCTCTACATCGCTTGGCTCCCCCTCTGCCTGAACCAGGGGGTCTTGAATGAAGATGGTGGCAAGATCTTCTTCAACCACAGGTGGAACTTGAGTAGACTCAGCTGCAGGTCTTTCTGGATCAGTTGCTGTTGCAGGTTCTTGTATCTGCACCTCTGAAGCGGTTTTGGCTTCAGTTTGTGTTACTTCTGCAGCAGCAGCTTGGGCAGATTTCTCCTTTTGTTCTTTTGCCGTGTCCGCTGCGTTGATCCTGTCTACTATGTCAAGTAACTCCTGTTTCAGCTTCATCGCCCGATCCACTGCTCTCCTGAATAGGACAACTTCCTCAAATAAGACATTTCCAGCACCTACATGGATCTGATTGGCGAACAGCATATTCAAGTCCGATAGATTAAAGGCAAACACATCTACCCGATCAAGAATCCTCATGGCCTCTGAATCATCCTTCAACTTGATGACGGCTTCACCAGTCTGACTGTCATAATACCACTTCTTGAAATCTCTTAACATAACTAGAAGCTCATGACGTATAGGAACTCTTGTGACGACCTGGGGGGGTCAATCACATAAGTAATCATTTCTTGTCCTGTGGCAGGATCGATACGCTTCTTCGAGATCCGTCTCCTCGGTTTTTGTGGCTTGAAGATCTGAAAATCACTTTCACACTCCTTCTCAATGAACCAAGCAAGCATGGAATCGGTGGTGTCATTGGTGTGGTTGATGAAGGGGGCTCTACGAAGTTCCCTGATGTCCTAACGAGGGAGAGACTTCAGTTCAGTTCGACCTCTGAAGTACTGGATAACTCCCCCTCATCTCTTTATCGCGAACAACCTTTTCACCTCGTCATACTTCCATGAGATGATCCTCTCTTGATGAGCTTCTCTTGTATGATGGATGTTCTGATGCAGAGCTGGAATAGTGATAGGCCTTTTGGGGAACCATGTTGATCTTTTTGGGTCCAACTTATGACCATCCGACGTCTCATAAACCGTTTCCTCATTATCACCCATCTCTACAAACTTCTCAGGCATCTCATCCTTGCTGATTTCATCCACATCACTTTCTTCAGCTATTCTCTCTTTCTCTTTCTCCTCCTCAAGAAATTTCCCAAAATCAAATAGTTCATCAGATGTCGTGCTAGGAGCGCCGGTCTGCTGTTTCTGCAGCTCCTGAATCATATCAAACATCTTCATCTGAACCTGAGTCTGAACTTGATCAGATATCGTTGATCCTTCACAACTTTCTCCAAATTCTTGTTCTTGTGCTTTAGCTTCTTGACCTTTCTTTTGAGCTCCTGATTGTTATGCACAGAACTCTTTAGGGTACAAATCTCCCTAGCAGCAGTCTTTCCAACCTCCTTGACCAACTTCTCGTACAGTTCCTAGTGTACCGGTTTGCGGTGTTGTGCAACAGGAGCTGAGGAGGAAGGTTCTGTTGGCCTTTGTGCTGGTGCTTTGGGGGCTGGAGTAGTAGTTGTGGATGGTCCTTGTTGATCTTCTACCCCAGACATAGATTCTATAATCACCTCTGCCTCAAGATCATCCTCAGTCATCACACGAGGAATCTCAGATTCTGGTAACTGTTCCCTCCGTTTCTTTCTTTCAGCCCTGTTGTACTCAGCAACTTGTCGTATGGCCTCAGCAGTCTCAAGTTGTTCCTGTGTCTGTGATTCTCTGCCCTCTTGTAACAGACCAGTTGGCCTCTTCCTCTTGGTGGCCTTTGATGGAGTTGCTTCAGTTGCCACCCTTTTGCCCCTTGCCTTTTCTTGAGCAATCTCTTCAGCAGTTGGTTGGGCTGAAGGGGGAGCAGGGTCAGATGGTGCAGGTGCAGTGGTGGATTGCCGACGAGCTTCTGTTACATCCTGCTTCCTTTTCTGAATCTTGTTGTAGAGTTCCATGACCATAGGATAGCGCTGCGCTGCATACATGTTCTTTAGCATAGGCTCCCAATCAGCAGTATTGCACTCAGTGAAGAATCGTGCACCTTTGGTGAAGTTGTAATGGTCACCAAGAGGCAGATTCTCATGTTGTGTATTAATCATCATCTGCACAAATCTGGGGTACATAGCCCATTTGCTAGAGTCAGTCTCAGCATTCTTCACCAAATACTCGAAGATCATACCCGACAGATTAAACGGTTCATTCTTGCAGATCTTGATCATAGCAGTCGACCATTCTGTGCTAAGAGCATTGTAACCTCCTTTCCTGTGACATAGAGACATGATAAACACGTGACTGATGAGTCTCCAGTCTCTGGTCAGCTGGCTCTTTTTGATGTCCCCTCTCTTGTCGAACTTTCCTTTGTATCCGAAATTCTTGAACTCACGGTGAACATCGGCTTTAGATAGAAATCTGACTGTTCCTGGCTGGTCTTGAAGTCTCAGCACGCTTCTAACAGTATCTTCAGTGAGGATCACAGGCTTGTTTATGACTGTAGCGTTGATTCGTTTGACGCGATCAACAACTTCTACTCGAGCAGATCTCCAAAAATCTTCAATGTGAGAGCAATAAACTAGTAAACTATGCTCCACAGCGTATCCGATTCTGCTTCGTCTGATCCAGGTAACCACGTCTCTGAACTTTATGTCGTCGGTCTCGAGATTCATAGGCTGATTGTGCATTCCTCTTGGATCCCAATCAAGTGCCATCTGTTTAGGTCATGTACACGAAAAACAAGTTAGAGCTCTTGATTGTAAGTGGACGACCAAACGGCTGACCTTAGACTTCGACGGATAACGTACTTAGACTATTATTATTTTATTATTATTATTTTTTTAAGTTTTTCATGTGTTGTGTTTTGGACAGTCATAAGATTGTGTTTGATTGATTTGTTTTATCATTGTGCAAGATACATTTGATTTTCCAGTTTATGATCATTAACGTCCAGGTTTAAGTGCACGGGTAAACAAGTCTAAATACGCAATCCGGTCAAGTGTCTTGGATAGTCAAGTTAATGGTCACATGTGGTTCAAGTACGCATGACACTTTGTCATCAAGTTCTCAGTCAAGTACGCAAGGTAACTTGGGTCTATGTGAACAAGTGATCAGCCAAGTACTCAGCCAAGTGCTCACACAGTGGGCTGAGCACTTAGGCAAATGCGCAGTCCAAGATCTGAGATGCACGAGAACATAAGTGCGCAGATCAGTCATGAATTGGGCATGGTAACCCCTAGCCATGACAGACCAATTTGCGTACTATCCAAGTACACGTCACATTAGGGTTTCAGAGGTTTGAATAAGGATGAGACAAGTGCGCAGTTTCTTAAGAAACAAGTACCCAATATTCATCAACAAGTACGCAGTATTCAAAATTCAAACCAATCTTCAAAACTAAAACCCACGACTGATTTCTTTTTTAAACGATGATTATGCTCCCTGTAATCACAAACAATAGATCAATTAGTACATATAATCTACCTTATCAAGGGTGAAGATCAACAAAATGAGAAGAATGAAACGGATTAAGGGTGATAAAGGTGTGATTAGAGGGTGATTTAGAGGTTAATCAGTGAAGATGAACGGTTATGATGAAGATGATGGTTGGGAAAAGAGAATTAGGGTTTTTTGACACTGTAACTGTTGTAAAACAAATTTACGTTTGTATATATACTTAAGCCATATGGGCCTGCGCACTTGGGTTAAGTGCGCACGGCCCATCAAGTACGCAGCAGTTCAGATTTCAGCCCAATAAGAGTTCAAAAGCCCAATTTCATTTTAATAAGTAGGGATTCACCAAATCTCACCTTCTGCATTCAAGGTCATACTAACCATACCTGCCAGGTCACATTTCAACTTCCCGTTGGATAGCTGCAGCCTAAGAAAAATTGTCGGTATGCTTGTCCACTTAAATCCATGCCTTTTCTCTTTCAACATGTGTTTGGTGATGATGTTTATCATGTTTTTGGTAATATTGACGAAAATTTTGTGGACCCCACTTGTGCTAAGTATGAGCCTACCGATCCTCAAGGTTTATCGAAATATAATGATGAGAGCTTCAGGTCTATGTTACCATAAGCAAAGAAGATGATCATTATCTTAATCAGATGATGAGAGCTTCTGGTCTATGTTACCATAAGCAGAGAAGATGATCATCTGATCGTTTGGTGAGCTATCTAAATATGTTTGCACGTCACTAACATTGCGTGTCTTTTGCTGCTCATTTGATTAATTTTCCTAGCCCCGCATTGGTAGCTTGCACTCTTAGGTGTCTTTTGATTTACCTATGCACAAAATTTTCTGTGTCTTTTGATTTCTCAACCTGTGTATGACCGGACTCAGCTTGTGCAGACTTATAGCACAGTGGGAATCCAGCTTTTCGTGTAGATCTTTACTGTTAATCACCTATTAGCAGTTTACTTGATTCCAGGCTGAATCTACCGACACATCGTTGCTTGAGGCCACAACATCCTCTGGGTCCTATTCACATGCTGACGAAATATGATTAGTTTCTATCATTTCTTGAATTAATTTTTTGAAATTTTGCAGTAGGGATGGACCGGTTTTACTTTCTCCCCCAAAAATCTTGTTTGAATCAAAAAGAAGATTTTTTTTATATAATATACACAAGACATGTTTTTTTTTTAATCATTCAAAATTT
This sequence comes from Ambrosia x helenae, assembly GCA_030844895.1. Lineage (NCBI taxonomy): Eukaryota > Viridiplantae > Streptophyta > Magnoliopsida > Asterales > Asteraceae > Ambrosia > Ambrosia x helenae. The sequence goes on from CM061225.1 coordinate 60,371,505, forward strand.
ATCATCTCCAGCCATGTTACCAACTGATGAAAACGTGTTTTGTCAAAAGCTTTTGTGAAGATATCTGCTTTTTGATCAGCAGTATCTATTGGAAACACCTGTATATATCCTTTGTCGTGAGCATCGCGAATGGAGTGAATCCGAATTTCAATATGTTTGGTTTTAGAATGATCAATTGGATTCTTCACGATGTCACGACAAGCATCGTTATCAATGAAAATAGGTGTGTGCATGACATTCAAACCGTAGTCCAAAAGCTGATTTTGGATCCATAACACTTGACAACAACAACTGGATGCTGCTGTGTATTCAGCTTGAGCAGTGGAGATGGACACTGTGGTCTGCTCCTTGCTCTGCCAAGACACCAGCCTATTACCCAGAAATTGACAACCACCGGAGACAGATTTTCTGTCAATCCTGCAACCTGCATGATCACTATCAGAGTAAGCGATTAAATCAAAATTATCACTCTCAGGATACCATAAACCAAGTTTCGGTGTCCCTTTGAGGTAGCGAAAGACTCTTTTTACTGCAGTTTCATGCGATTGCTTGGGATTTGACTGAAAGCGTGCGCAGCATCCAACTGCCCACATAATATCTGGTCTGCTGGCTGTAAGATACATCAGTGAGCCAATCATTGATCGATATGTGTGAGGATTCACTGAAAGGCCTTGAAGATCTGGTACAAGTGTTGTTTGGGCCGCAAAAGGAGTGTTGGACGGCTTGCAATCAGTCATGTTGTATTTTGCCAGGATGTCTCTTGTGTATTTGGCTTGATGGATGAGAATTCCGTCTTCTTTCTACTGAACTTCCAGGTCTAAGAAAAATGACAATTCTCCCATCATGCTCATTTCAAACTGAGACTTCATAATGCTTTCGAATTCCCTGCACAAATTTTCATCAGTGGAACCAAAGATAATATCGTCAACATATATTTGAACAAGAATAGAGTGTTTGTTGACTTCTTTGGTGAACAGAGTCATGTCGATCTTCCCTCTGGTGTATCCATTTTGCAGCAAATACGAGGATAAGGTCTCATACCAAGCTCGAGGAGCTTGATGAAGTCCATAGAGAGCCTTATCCAATTTGTAGTATTTGTTGGGATGATGAGGGTCTTCAAATCCCGGTGGTTGACAGACGTAGACTTCTTCCTTGATTTTCCCGTACAAAAATGCACTCTTCACATCCATCTGAAAGACTTTGAAGTTCTTGTATGAGGCGTACGCCAAGAAGATACGGATGGCTTCAAGTCGAGTAACTGGAGCGAATACTTCCTCATAATCAATACCTTCCTGCTGAGGAAAACCCTGAACCACCAGACGAGCTTTGTTCTTGATCACCACACCACGTTCATCCATTTTGTTGCGAAAAAACCCATCTTGTTCCGATAGGATACTTCCCTTCAGGTAGATCCACTAGCTCCCAAACCTTGAGCTTTCTAAACTGAGACAGCTCGTCCTGCATGGCTTCAACCCAGCTTGCATCTCTGACTGCATCTTCAATGCTGAAAGGTACTGTCTGAGATAAGAATGCTGAGAGTGCGATATTGAGCTTATCTGCCTGATTTCTAGTGAGAACACCCTTAGAGATTGGTCCGATGATGTTCTCAACAGGATGATTCTTAGATGATTTAAATCCCATGTTCGGCTCTTCTTGAACTTGGGAAGGCAGATTTGAAAGGTGATCTACAGGGATTGATGAGCTGGATGGATCATTTACAGACTGTTGTGCTGAAGATGTTTTTTCTAAAAGTGGAGTACTTTCAAGAGATTGTGTAGTTTCAACAGTTGCATCACCATTTGTGGATTGAAGAGGAACAATTAGATCAGCTACTAATGGAGAGAATCGGGTGGTGAAGGGTGCAACATCGTCTTCTGAAGAGTAAAGAGTATCTTCGAGAGGAGAAGGAGCGGCTGCTTGATTGTCAGATGTTTGTTCTTCAGTGATACTGAAATTGTTGAAAACAACGTCCACGTCAAAGAACCAGTCAGGACCGGCTCCTGTGTTAGTGGAGTTGGATTCCTGCCAATCAACATAGAAAGATTCGAGAACCATCTTGGTGCGTTTGTTGTATACTCTATAAGCCTTTTGACTTGAAGAGTATCCAAGTTCAAAAGATTGTAGCACAATTCTGGAACATAATTCACATCTTCTAAAGTCAGTGCGTCGGAGACCACATCTCCTATTCCAACTATCTTCCCGCCCTTTTCATTCCCGGCAAAGGCAACGAACTCTCCATCAATAAACCTATAGTTCTTGAGGAGTTCCTTCAGACCATTCATGTGTCTTGAAGCCCCGCTATCAACATGCCATAGATATCTCATGAGTGCGATCAACCATTTCTGTAGTTTATTCTGAAATACAAATGAAAACACAAGAAATACACATATAAATACAAGAGACTCTATGTACAATCATGACTCAAACCTTTACTTAGTTAACTTTGGGAATCCAGGTCTGCTTTAGTTTTGATCTGTCGTGATTTTCACCCAAAATTGACTCTTGTATTTTCAAAATTTTTGTGGTTTTAACAAAACTTTTTACTGTTTCTTGAAGGTTTTTAATCTGATCAGAAAAACAATTTAGTGTTTTGACGTCATTAGATTTCAAATGACATTTTTTAACCACATGACCCTCATTTCCACATCTAAAGCATTTTGAGTGCTTTGGCTTGATCTTTGGAGAGGGTCTGGATGATGATGGTTGTGATGTTCTTTTCTTGATCTTGCTTGCGCATGAGCTTTCACTTGAACATGATTCATCAATGTTGTTGTTGCTTGATTCTTCGTTTGTGTTGCAGTCAGGCTCGCTGATGTCGCTTTCTGTATCACTATGTGATTCTTTAGAAATTGAGTTATCTGTTTCACTTTGTGATTCTTCAGAACATGAAATATCTGTGGATGATGGAGTAAACTCTGGAATTTCTTCAGTGAGAAATTTCCCAAACCTGTTTTGTTTTAGTTCTGGTACAAACACAGATGGTCTATATACATTTTCATTATTAGAGAATGCAGCATTAAGATCAACACAAACTGGCATAACATTGTCAACACAAACATTTGAGCGTTTGACAGAATTCTTCCTATCATCAGGGGCCACAATGCCCTTTAAGTCAAGTTTAGAAGTTAATGTAGTACAGTCATCCGGCCTAGATAAACTATTATAGTTATCCATCCTAGACAAACTATTACAATCATCCAGCTTAGTTAAATTATTACATTCATCCGAATTCAAAATAGTTTTAGACTTATCATTACTCCAGATGAACCAATTCACTGTAGAGTAATTGGCACCCGGGTGACCTAACCCCATCGTTTGTCCACCACAACTCTCATCATCGTCCACCTGATCCTGTTGGGTCACATTTGCACTGCTTTTACTTATATTAGAGTTTGACTCAGATTTGACACATTCTTTTTCAAAAAGATCATTTTTTGGATGAGGTTTTGGAATGGGTATATATTCACTTTTGCTCAAAGGTAAAAACAGAGATTTTTCAATTCCCTTTTTATCCTTATACCCAATTCCATCTTTGACGAATGATTGCCTTGAGCAATCTAAGATATCTATATGAGCATGTTTGCTTACATTCCATTTGTCCACAACAATTTGGAGATGATTTGTTTCATTTCTAGATTTTTCTAACTTTTCTGTTAAATCATTTATTAAAAAATCTTTTCTCAGGACAAATTCTTTTAGAGTTTGCATTTCAGCTATAGTTGCATTTAACTTTCGCTGATATGCCAACTCATTTTCTTTCACTTCAGTGTTGATTTTTCGGATGTCATCCATCTCTCTTAAAATTCTCCTATTGTGAGACAAAGAGTAAGCAACTGCTGTAACACACCTTGGTGAGCACAGCTTTGATTTTATTTCAAGAGGAATACTTACCAGATCTCTTTCCTCAACTGTCTTGGGCACGTTCTGCGGCTTCTCATCTGCTTTGCTGGTGGGAGTCTTCTCGGCAACGAGTGCTTCCTCAGAAGCGGCTTCTTTTCCCTTATCGGCCACCAGCACTCCTTTCAGACCAACATTCTCTAGCATTCCACCCTTTGGCATTTCAGCCGACGACCCTTCCAGAGAATTCACACCATGTGTGGATTTGGTACAGATTTTGGCCATCAATGCCTTGTTCACATCAGCTTCAACCGCAGCAGCCTCCTCTCCCCAATCAAAGTCTTCAACCACCAATGCCTTCTGTTGATTTGCTTCCCTTCCATCAGTTATCGCCACCATTCTTTTTGCCGGCTTGATCTCTGCTTGATTTAGAGTGGGGCACTCATACTTGAAGTGCCCAAGAGTCTTGCAGTTGTAGCATCTAATCTTTGACTTATCAAAACCAGCTTTTCCCATTCCAACTCTTCGACCGGTTCTATCTTGAAATCTCTTCACCCTCAGAGTGATCATAGCCATCTGCCATTTCAGATCCATTTCTTCCATATCATCCGGGTCAACTTGATACATGTCTTCAGGATTCATCATCTCACTCTTAAGGTCACCAGTCTTCAAAGCCTCAAAGTTAGTCATGAATGTGTTGAAGAGTTCAACATGTTCGTTAGCAAGCTTTGTGAGCTGTGGGTTGAGAGTCTTTGCAGCTGTGTCAGAGTATGAGACTGTCTTTCCCGAACTTGAACTACCACCACCCATTGCATCCACATATACATGTGATGAGCTTGAACCCATGTTACCTATTGGAGTCATTAGTGCCAGATTCTTCTTAGCAGTGTTGGGAACGACTTTCGGAGCAGTCTGGTTCATTTCTCTTTTGGTGATATCCATTTCAAATGACTTCAGAGTGTTGATGAGATCAGCCAAAGTAGATTGAGCATCTAGATACTCTTTTCTAATCAACATGCATTGTATGCTCCATTCTTTGGGCAGGGAGTCGAGCAGTTTCTTGATTGAGTTTTGGTTGTTGACGGGAATTCCTGCCTTCTTCATCTTGGTTAACATACTCATGAATCTTTCGATATGTGAGCTCAAGCTCTCACCACGAATGCTACCGAACATATCATATTCTTTCTGCACCATATCTTTCTTATATTGGAGCATTTCTTCATTCCCTTCATAGTACTCATTTAATGCAAACCACAGGTCATGTTCAGTCCCGTATTCCTCAAACATGTTATAAACATCGTTTGATAAGGCCATGGTAAGGGCACCATAAGCCTTATGGTCTCTCTGAAGTAGCTGTTTGTCGACATCAGTGTAGGTAGACGGATCAGGGTTGAACTCTTCCCGTGTGGCAGTGGTTCTCATCGGAATGTGTGGACCTAGCTGGATAGAAGTCCATTGAGTGAAGTTTGTGACATAGAAGAACGACCTCATTCGGTTTTTCCAAGTTCCATAACCTTCTACACCCTTTAACTTAGGAACTCTAGTTGTTGTTCCGGTTTCAAGTTCTTGCTGGGTTATAGGATTTATAGTTGAGTTGTTATCGTTACCGGCCATGATTTAAGTTAATTTTATGACATTTGTTTTCAGATTTTATAGGTAACAGTCCAAATAATGTCAAAGTCCTTAAGTACGCAATTAAGTACGCAGCAAGCAAGATCAAAGTACGCAGCAGCCTGGAATAATATAAACAACCTTGTCATGATGTTTGTCTTCTGATAAGTGCGCAGTTTTGCAAGATACACGAGTAGCTGTTGTTTCTTGATAAGTGCGCAGGTCAGTCAGCACTTGGGCATGGTAAGTGCTCAGTCTTGACTGATCAGTCTGCGTACTAAACAAAGTACGCAGACACTTAAACTCTTGTTTAAGATTTTAGTGCGCAGAAACCCTAGCCAAGTACTCAAAACTGCACCTCTTCAGTAAGTACGCAACACAACCAGAGATCTCTATTTTAGTGCGCAGAAACCCTAGTTATGTGCTCGTAGACAGTGAAAACAATAAGTACGCAGAAACCCTAGTTGCGTACTAACACAACAAATATTTAAGTGCTCAGAGAAGCACAAGTATGCAGTTTATGAGCTAAGTGCTCAAAACAAGAAATAAGTACTCAACGTATGAAATAAGTTCGCAACTCAAGAAACAAGTGCGCAAAACAGTCTGTTGAAAAGCACAAAAACTCAGCTGAATCCTATACAAAACCTTTTCATTCCATTCTGAAATGCTTGGATGAAATTTCTACTTAAAATGAACAACTTTTAACTCTCAGAAACACAATTTCCACGAAATTTTGAAGCAAATAGATAAGAAGAACACCCAAATTTTTGATAAACACAAAAGTTTATAAAAATCTTAATAATAAAAACTAACAAGATGAGGGTTTTGGTATCTTTAAATAGATACAATCTAGAGCACAAAGGCTCTGATACCAAATTGTAAGTCCCAAATACTAGATCTTGTTAAGTGCAAGAGATTGTTTTCACTTAGAAACACCTATGGATTAGGTGTTTTAAGTGATTAATCTTCTACAATCAAAGAAACTAGATAAATATAATAAAAACCGACACACAAGATGAATAATAAGATGATTCCATTGCTGATTTGTTACTGAAGAACCATGGAATGACAACAAGTACGCACCTATTCAAAATGTGCTACAAAGATAATCCAAAAACCCTAACCCTAGAGCTGCACACTAGCTTTCTATATATAGGAGGTCTGATGGGCCTGCGCACTTAACTCAAGTGTGCAGGGCCCGTGTAATAAGTGCGCAGTAGCTAGGGTTTCACCTTAACTATGCCATAATTACATAAACAGCCCTTTAACTTACAAACTACACAATAAGCTATCAAAAGTCTTTGTTCTGGTAACTGTGGTCTCAATAGAACCCAACAATAATTCCTCATAAAAAAAGAGCACCACAACAAGATCATTTTGTTAATAACATACTTTTATTATAGTAAAAAACCTCTACATAGTTAATGTAAAACATAAATGTATTATATAAACTTAACATTATAAGTTCGGGTTGGTTCGGTTATATTGGTTAATCAAAGCTTCATAACCATAACCATAACCGCTCGGTCAGTTAAAGAAATTTCATAACAATTGGTTATTTTGGATATTGGTTAAAATCGGTTCGATTATGTTATTATGGTTCAGTTTTCGGTTTTAGCAGTTAATTTGCTCGCCCCTAGGCTCCAACATGACGAAATACAAAAGTGCAAGACTACAAGGTCTGTTTTAATTTTTTTTTATTCTAGTTTGTTTTTATAATTTATCTTTTTTTTACGGTGGTTGAACAATTTTATGGGTAGGAATAGTTATAGTTGTGATTTACCTTGTAAGGGAACAAGATGCCCGTTACCTATGGAATGTTGATGATTTGTACCAGGTCACAAAGAGGCGAGAAAAAGAACACGGTAGTGGCGGCGATTGTGGGTGACGTCGGAGAATAGAGGCATAACGGGGATGGTGATGGTTGCTGTGACATCCGTCAAAACTTGATGTGTTTCCGTACGTAATTAATATATGTAATTAATTGTTCTTAGCAAGAATTAATATCAATTAAGTATAATTGAGTATTCGTAAAATAGCGGAGTCCAATAGATGGCATAGGAATGCCTTAGTTTAATTGGAAATGCGAAGGAATCGCATAATAATAAACTTGTTCGAAACGGACGTTGGTGATTTCCCGGTAATATTTAAATAACCGAAAACGATCCTGAATGCTCGAGATATAAAATAAAGGGTATTTTTATGAAATATAAATTGTTTTGGAACCCCAAAACTATAAAAGAAAACTCCAAATTTAAATCTCCCGGTAGCAAATAAAGTTCGCGTATCGCACCCGATGTGCGTAAAATATATAATTTCACCCGGTAAGAGCCTAAATAACTTATCAATACTTAAACTAGGCTATGTTTAAGGGTAATTGGTAGTTAATTATATATTCAAAATAACTCGTAATAAGAACGCGCAAAAACCTAAAAAACCCAAACCAAACCGATTCGAATCTAACTAAATACTTGGTAGATATTTTTGGCACATGAGTGGGACCCACAAGAGCCTCTTAGGCCAGCCCAAGGTTGGTAGCTTAGTCACCCTAATGTTGGCTAGATTAAGAGACAAAATCATGATGTTAAAGCACACTTAAGATATTTTGCTTTTTATAATCCAAAAATACACAATATAAACCATTGAATTCTCATTTTTATCATCACAAAACCAACCCAAAACACCTTCAATTCTGCTGAATTATGGCCGTGAGTTTACACCGCTCTTCCCTTTGATTTTCCAAGCTCAAAATCTTGTAAATAATCACCATTTAAACCCTAAATCAAGTGTGTTATCAAGCTAGGAGCTTAAACCTTGGAGGAACACACATAACCCCTTCATAATCAAGTGTTTTTGTGACTTCCCTAGCCTTATTCTAGTAGTAAGTTTCTTAAAACTCATCTTGTTTAAGTTTTGTTCATTTATGCACTTAACTTGCAAGTTGTTTTTGGGATGCTTTTAACCAAAGTTTTAAACAAGGTTTTGTGTGTGTTTCTAAAAATGAAATGAAATGTTTACAAAGATGGTTATAAACATAAGTTTTAGGATAGTTGGTGATGTTATTTTGTTAAAAAAAATATTGTATGTTCTAGTATTTTTAGAAGTTGTTTTGAATGAAAAACATAAAGGAACACTTAATACACCTAAAAATGGTTTTGAACATCATGTTATGACTAATGAAACCATTTGAAGATTAAATCTTTGTAACAAAATATAATGAAGCTAAAATCACAAGTTGTAGACTTTAAAAATATAAGTATGGACAAATGGAACTCAAGACTTAAACCAAACATGCTAGTAAACGTAAAATGACAATACAAGACTACCCAAAGTGTTGGATAGTGGAAAGAAGACTTATTGTAAATTTTGACATGTTAAAGTTTACTAGTTTGGGTGAAAATTGTCATTTTTATAAAGGTTGGGCATAATAGGTGATTTTTGCAAAGTTAACGTTTTGAGAAGCCATTTTGGAAAGTCCATGAGTGTAAAATGTGATTTGAGAAACTTGATGGTTAAAAAATGTAACTTTTGAAAAGTAAAAGGTTAAGAATGAAAAGTTAGATTCTAAAAGGAGTGATTTTGTAAAAGTGAGGAAACTTACAAAAAAGTTTTATTGTGTAAGAATAATATTTTTATAAAAAAGTATTTTATAAAACTGTAAATTTACCATAAGTGTTGGAAAATATAAACACTAACATCTTTATAAGAAAAATGATAATTTAAATAACTTGGGATGTTTTATATAAAATTGAGCATTTTTACATTTATGGGGATGTAAAGGTGTTGTAAGAATTTTTAGGAATAAAGTATCCAAGTTAATATATTTTCAATATATATATATATATATATATATATATATATATTCAAAAGTAGGAAAATATGTAAAACTACAAGAAATATTATTTCCTACAAATATATATATATATATATATATATATATATATGTTAAGAAAGCGGGAAAGCAGACGAATGTTAATGCGACGAGCTATCGGACAATGTGTAAAACGAACAAAGTGTAAATTGGACAAAAAGTAAATCGGACGGATAAGTATACAAGTATAACTTCCTAAAAGATACGAGTATACGTTATTGCGCCGATTACGGACTAATTATTCCAAGCAAGAAAATATGTATATATTTCGTGAAAAATATATGTAAAGATGATAAAGGGTGAAAAATATATATGAATACTTCCTAAGTGTTGGAAGTAAAATGGGAGAATTCATGAGAAAGAAAATAAGTTAAGTATGTTATTATAAGTATATGTATACTTAGGGGAAAAATAAATACTTAACATGAAATGGATCTCGTTAGACAAGATCTTTGTATATTTATTTTTATGGGGAAATAAATATATAATAAAAGTGAGTCGAGTCGGAAGATAAAACGGAATATTAATACAAGTTAGTAAATATATATTGATAAATATGTTTAAAGATCATGACGTGTAAGGAAACGGGCAATGATCGGGGTTCGCGATGACGAAATCAACTAGCTTGGTAATTAATATCAACGGTTATAATATAAGATTAAGTGAAACTGGTAACAGGATAAATCATCACCAACGAACCTAAGACTAGGGTATATTCCTAATTAAACCGAATATGTAAACGTGGTGTCGGGAGTTGGGGAAAGACAACTTGCCAGTAAGACACACACTCTGATACTAGTGCCTTATTAAATTAGGACACATGTAGGTGGTCTCACATTGGACTTGGCAAGGACTATTTTCTGATTTCGTGACATGCTTGAGGTGAGTTTCACGACCCCCTTTTCTGTTTTAATATTTTTAAACTTGGGGGAAAGATATGTTTGTTGAAGAGGTGCAGTAACTCGTAAGTAAGAAAGAAAAGGTAATACGATGGGTCTATAGGTAACGGTATAAGGTCACATGGGACGTGTAGTCTCCGTAGTTCACTGTAACCATTTATACAAAGGGATGTAGCCGTAGAATATGAGGATAGTACTATCGGTCCTTGATGGGTACCCACCCCCGGTTGATTAGCGTCAACTCGGATGGACCAAGGGGTGTTACGATATTCTAATTTGTTGTTGTTGTTGCCATGTAAACAACTTGCGGGGCAAAATAAGTAGTCGGGTTTTGGTTATGGGCTCATGGGAACGCCATCGACATTGGGATTGGAATCCTATATTGTCGTACCTTATTTATGTTACGTGCACTAATTTTATGTAAGGAAGAAAGTAAGTAAGCAAAAATGAAAACCTGTGAACTCACCAATACTTTTGTATTGACGTCTTTTTAAACATATCTTTCAGGTAACTAAGTGCTGAATAGGTATGAGGCTAGTGCGGTGGAAATATGGGATGTCGGATACTTGTCGTTTTTTCATCAACATTTTCCATTAGGTTGGGACTTAGATGGAAAAACCCCACGTGTGAAACTTATTGTTTGTGGTTTTGTGAAATGTTGTAACAAGGTACTCATTTTCGACATCTTAATAAAATAATATTTTCTAATTAAATATGGTTTGTGTTAATCTTGACTTTGATATGCTTTCGAGCATTGAGCCACGTGTTTCTGCCATTGGCGTGGTGTGACAGTTGCGATCCCGTCTCTGGTTCAACAAACAACGGTGAAGGATTTGTAACTAGAGATAACCAAGCGATATAGCGTGTAGTAAATTATTTGTAAGGTTGGGTGATAATAATTAGAAAATGAAGGTGGATTGGATTGATAATAATTAGTAAATTAAAGATGGTCGTGATTGTGAATTGATGTTAGGAATTGGTTATGTTAGAAATTTATTACATGCTCTTTTCACTTTGGCATTTAGGCCATGGGGTATACCTTCACACCAAGAGTGTTAACGGTGACATGGCATGTTAACTTTTATTGTGCACCACTCCCTTCCCATGTTAAGGAGCATTAAATTGTCACTAAGTTAACATGTTAACATGACTTAAAAGAGAGAAAGTTAAGGGATGAGGTAGAGTTAAGGGGCGTTAAACCATTTCCTTGAAGTGAACTAGTGTGAAAAGAGACAAAATAAAGGATGTGGAATCTAGGTGGAGTTAAAGATGGTTAGAGTATACCCCATGGCCTTATGCTTCTCAAAGTTAGTTTGAGGATTAATTATTGTTAGTATTTAAGGTTACTTTAATGATTAATTATTGTTAGTATTAAATTTGTCTAGCTAACTAAATGAAATTACAATGTTGCCTACTTAAATGAATATCAAATGACATCTTTAGCAATCCAACACCCATTATATAGTAGTATGTATTGGTTCAATAAGCACCTCAAGTACCTAAAAATATAGTGATTTAAGTAACATATATATATATATATATATATATATATATCATGTATTGAAATGCCGAATCAAAACAAAATATCGCCGTCGATGATAGTTTTATGTATAGCATAACGCTTGTAATAATTAAAATGATGAAGATCAAGAACTAAGATTTACCAATAAATGAAATGTGAAATGATTGGTCAAAATGGAAAGACGTATATGAGGCAGAATTTGAAATCTCCCACAAACCTAGAAATGGTTCATACAACTAAAAGTTGTAAAATATGTTAGATATAAATGAGCCTTTTGTGCAGAAGCGTAATGAAAAAGTTAAATTGTGCAATACTAGGCACAATTCGTGGCACATGTATATTCTTCATAAAGGATCGTAACTAATTATGAGGGGACATTTTCAAGTGGTGGATGCAACAACCTTTTATTAGTTATGTTAAATTATAATAGTTATAGTTATAATTATAATTTTAATAATCGGGAGTTTGATAATATACAAAAAGTTATGAACTTATTTCAAAGAAAGTCAAGAGGATTTAATTCCTAAAGTAGTAATAACTAAAATTTTAAAATGAAATTAAGAATTTGATTAAATTGGTGTTTTTTTTTGGAGAGTAGTATTTCAGCGGTAAATCCTGTGTTGCAAAGCGATCACTGCCCAGGATCGAATCCCATAGCATCACATGGGTTTTTCCTTTCAAACCCAAGCGATTATTTTTCGGTGGAGCGTGAGATTCGAACCTAAGACCAAACCCGGGCAGAAACCCTCCAAGGAGGTAAACCTTCCCACCTCAAACCAATTGGGCTAGAGATCATTGGCTGATTAAATTGGTTATAGAGTAAAAATGTAATTTGAAAAGTCAAGCCATTTAATATTTCGGTTTCTAGATAGCTTTTGCAAAAACCCCCACCATCATGGTAGTCATTAAATTGGAATTTAATATATTTGTTATAATTGTCATGAAATTCAGAAAACCTTTTAGATAAAAACAAAGAGACCTCCTCTCAAATTATTTATATCTAATCTAATCTAAACTACTTTATAAAGGAGGAGTGATGTACCATTTAGTAATTTGCATTTTCGTACAACTTAAGATGCAACATGCACAACATATTAAAGCATGAAATTCAAGGGTATTATGGGGATAGTTATGACAATTAAAACACTTAAAGGGGCAATGTAGACATTTTACCCACCTCATGCTTTGCAATATCAAAACACTTTTACAATACTACCCTCCTTCTTCCATCCCTACCCTCACAAACATCCTTTGCCTTATGATTTTCCTTCTTCATCATCAATGTTACCAATGAATGTTACAAAATTTTAATAATATGATAAATGGAATTTAATTGATTTTAGTGAAATTATTAAGGAGACTCTTGAGTAGAGTTCTTTATTTCACTTTATTAGAGTTGGCTGTAATTAAGTTAGTCTCTTCACTCATCCTTAGGTCTTGTATACATAGAAGACTCTGTGCCTCATTTGAAAGACTAGAAAAAAAATACAAGAAAAATAAAGAAGATGATTCATAAAAGAATTCTTGAAGAAGAAAAACTTGGCCCATATGTTGGGAACTTATAGAGATAAGTTTTTGTATACTTGATTTCACCACATTTCCATTATTATTTGTTCCACAAGTTTTAACACCATGAATAAAAAGCATTTATGTGCTTCTCGTAGTTTCTCTACTTAATATTGGTTATGTTTCAACAAACCTCTATATTTATGTGTGTGTGTGTGTGTATGTTTATACATATAAACCAAAAGTAGTTGCCCTTTAGGAAGTTAAGCTAGAATTTGCATGTAGTGGTTAATTTAATCTTTACTCATATCTTATGTAGCTAATTTGATTCTTCATATCAACTTTAGTTGATGATCAGATTTACTTATGCCATTTTTTAAACGTCACAGGTAGTATAGTCCAAACAGTGCTTCAAGTTCTCTGGTATGCTTTTTTAGTTTGATTTTTTTCATGGGCCTTTATGAATGCATTGAGTCCATAATCAGGCTTATTATCCAATATGAGAATTAGCTTTATTAGTTGACAGTTTGGCCGTATTTTGTCTGTGATACACTCATTGCAACAAAAAGTTAATGTGTGTGCTTTGTAGGTTGTTTGGCAGGATGATATCGATCCAGGCAATATGACATACGAGGTTTGCTATTTAGTGTTCATTGGTTAATGCTAATGTTAAGGTTTTCTTAATAAATTACTGCAAGAACGGATTTAAAATACCCTTATTTAATTCGTGCCGGAATTACTTGATTTAGGCGAGGCTATTGAGACTGAGAGTCAGGGTCTTTCTGGAGATCTTATTAATTCACTTCCAACTACAAGATACAAGTCGGGCGGCTTCTTTTTGAGGAAAAAATCTGGAGAGATGTAAGTTTGGGTTAAAAATTTTTTTATTTATGTTTCTCTTTGTTTGTTTCTTTCTATATTATATTTATGAATCATTATAGTTTGATTATTAAAATGAATGAATGTGTTGTGCTACTAATCTGCTATTTCTCTTTGTTTCTTTCTACAAGATTCTTTTCATTTGAATCATTCGACTCCATATGTTGTGCTACTAATCTGCTATTACTCTTGCAATAATGGGATATTAGTGATGTTTATTTCTTACCAGCATACTCAGTTAATATTCGGGCGAACCTTGGAGCAATGTCCATGACAGATTTAGAAGTTTTTTTTGTCAGTGGGTGCCTAAATGGACCACGTTAGAAAGAACTGAGTAATGCCAAAACGGGTCTTTTAAAAGCTAAATTCACAATTAAAATATCTATATCTATACTTATTTTTACTATATAGTGTATTCTGGACGGGCAAAATCGTCATTTCATATTCAATTACATGGACAAATATGTAATTTCATTAGATTGACAAGACAAACTTAATACACAATTTAATACAAGTCAATTTATTTATAATAATAATAATAGAAGGTTGTTATTAAATATTACTAAATGTGATAACTAAATATATAATAAAACTAGAAGAACTACCAAAAGTTATAATGAAGATCAAGAGTTTTGCATGATGCTTCTCTATTTCTTTACCATATAAATTTAATTAAAAACAACGAAAGAAGATATAAATTTAGAATTTATAATATTAATATGAAATTGAATTAATTAAATGGCATCTCATTTTCTTCTACTCTCTTTCTGTCAGTTTGGGCAATTCCTATTAAGATAACTTGTTTGTCAAAACCTTTGAAGCCCTCAAATCCATTGCCGCTTTCCCTCGTGTTTGTCGTATTTTTTTAAAGCCGATGACAATCAAGGCCACCAACTGTCGTTGTCGGTTTGTCACCCTCGTACAACACCATCACCACCCCTAGCAACTATTGAAACCATAACCACCACTATCGTCGTTGTCGCCAACCACCACAATTTGTTCACCGTGTTGTTTCTTATTTACTGTCGTCATTAGAGTATTCGTAGGAGTCATAACCATCACAGTTATTACTAGATATTCATATTGGTTCAAGTTTGTTATCAATATCCGTGCTTAAGAATACATGTAATTGTTGAGACTAAATGGATATTGAGATAATGTGTTAAGAAACTTATTTTTCAACTTCTTTGACGACAAAATAAAAAAAAATAGTCCGAAAAGTGTCCACTACATTAAATGAGCATATAGATAACTCGCCTTTTTTTCCCAAACCATTCCGGGTTGAAAACGAGAATCGGGTTCTTTTAATAAGGATTAGAACCGGTTTTAGCCAAATCGGCACAGGCTGGAAATCAGGATAGGCAAAAAAAATAAACCAAACCAAACCTAGCGGATTGGGGTTGAGGAAACTTAGACTTTTTTTCTTTTTATTTTTTTTATTTGTTTTTTATTTTTGCGACATTTGAGTTTTAGCTTTTTATTATTAATGTTATTATTACTATTTCGTCTACATTTACATTTAAAATCGGTGTGTCCCGCAGCAAAGCGCAGGGTTGCTTCTAGTTTTATACTAATACATCTATGAATACAAACACACTTATTGATGATTAATTTGCCAATTTTTATGTTACCTAAAGAATTAGACATTGTCATGATTTTGACTTTCAGATATTATAGTATCTAATAAGTTATTGACACTTCTACAGTACACTGATTTGGTTGGTTGATTTAGGAGGCAAAAGGCTCTGAATGGTTGTTTTTGGAGGCAACAATTTTTTACATTTAGGCCACTAACTTTATTACTTACTTCAATTTGAACACTAAATTTTGACCATCAAACTTTTAACTTTTATAATTTAAAACTTTGACCATCAAACTTTTACCTTTTAGGATTTCAAACTTTGATCGCCCAACTTTTTTAAACTTGCATTGCACTTTGCCCACTAACTTTCTTACTAACCTATGTGCTTTATTTCCTTTCAATTTGACCACCAAACCTTTAGATTTTAAGATTTAATGCTTTGACCATTAAACTTTTAGTTTTTAGGATTTTAAATGATCACCAAACTTTGACCACCAACTTTCTTTACTAACTAATGTACTTTCATTTCTTCCAATTTAACTACCAAACTTTGACCACCGAAATTTTAGCTTTTAGCTGCGACTATATTTTTTAAGCCCACACGAGAATAACAGTCACTTAGTATTATTTTTTATGCCCACGAAACTCTCCACGCAGCAGGAGCTCCCACAGCGCCGCACAATCTTTAACGTCCACCAAACCCTCAATGCAACAGGAGCTCCCGCCGCGAAGCGCGGGGTAATAGAATACTAGTTAGGCATAAAGGAACAGATTGCTGACCTTAACATTATTCACGTTGCTGGAACTAAAGGAAAGGTACTCTTATTAGTTTATATGAACTGTTATCAAATCATGTCAACACTTTTTATAGTTATCCATTTATTTTGTTCTACTCTATATTGCTTGTTCTGAATTTAGGGGTGCAAATGAGCCGAGCAGCTCGCGAGCTACTTGAGCTCGGCTCGGTAAAAAGTTTGAAACGAGTCGAGCCTTATCGAGCTTGAGCCGAACTTGAGCCTAAAACAAAGTCCGTTTATTAATCGAGCTCAAGCCTAACATGTGAGGCTCGTCGAGCCTTATCAAGCCTTAATATAATATTAGTTTTATTAATATTTAATAATATTTACCCCTCATTAAAGTTTTTTTTTACTAAATGAGCCCGAGCCGAGTCTCATTTATCGACCTCACGAGCCTATTTAATAATATTTACCCCTAATTAAAGTTTTTTTTACTAAACGAGTCCGAGCCGAGCCTCATTTATCGACCTCACGAGCCTATTATATATTTTTTTTATTTAATATATTAAGTAATATATAGTAAACGAGCCGAGCCCAAGTTGAGCTCGAGCTTTGAAAACAAAGCTTCAATCGATCCGAGCTCAAGCTCGGCTCGTTTGTGGCACATGTATATTCTTCATAAAGGATCATAACTAATTATGAGGGGACATTCTCAAGTGGTGGATGCAACAACCTTTTAGTCTGGTAATACAAGAGAGAATTGATATACATTTAATAAATATATTATTGTGACACTCACATCTTTCACTTCACATTAATACACAATTTTAGCTTCTCTCATGATAGTCAGTATATAATTTTTTTGAGATCTGATATAATATTAGTTATGATAAATTATAATAGTTATAATTATAATTATAATAATCGAGAGTTTGATAATATACAAAAAGTTATGAACTTATTTCAAAGAAAGTCAAGAGGATTTAATGTTCCTAAAGCAGTAATAAATAAAATTTTAAAATGAAATTAAGAATTTGATTAAATTGGTGTTTTTTTTGGAGAGTAGTATTTCAGCGGTACATTCTGTGTTGCAAAGCGACCACTGCCCAGGATCGAATTCCATAGTACCACACGGGTTTTTCCTTTCAAACCCAAGCGGTTATTTTTCGGTGGAGCGTGAGATTCGAACCTGAGACCAAACCCGGGCAGGAACCCTCAAAGGAGGTAAACCTTCCCACCTCAAACCAGTTGGGCTAGAGATCATTGGCTGATTAAATTGGTTATAGAGTAAAAATGTAATTTGAAAAGTCAAGCCATTTAATATTTCGGGTCTTTTAAAAGCTAAATTCACAATTAAAATATATAAGTTAAATGGTTCCTTGATCATCAATAAGGTTGTCTTCCTCTCTTTGTTAGTCTTCTTTTTTCCTAATTAAAATTCAAATTGGTTCTTGTTAATAATTTTAGTAAGAAACATACAGCCAACAAATGGATTGGATGCATAAATATAGTAAATGGGAAATAGTGTACCTTGATATTGTGTTGTATTATCACCAACCGCTGATAGCATTGAGAAACTAAAACCAATTGTTTAGTTGTTGGAAATTAATCTAAAATTTTAATATACACATATCATGCCTATATTGGAACGACAACCCAAGACCATGCTTGCTCAGCTTGGGCACCGGCTTTGCCCTTTTTTTTTTGTTAAAACTCCTATATAGTAAAAAATATGTTTGTATGCATTTCTTTTTTAAAAATAAAGATGAAAAATTAGAATATATCTATACGATATGGCAATGTATATGATCCCAATCATTGAAATTTTTTGTAAGTAGGGCTGTACACGAGTCGAGTCGAGCCGAGCCAGGCCCAGCTCGAGCTCGAGCTCGAACCTAAACCGAGCCAGCTCGGCTCGGCTCGTTTTTCTGATCGAGCTGAAAAGTCAAGCTCGAGCTCGGCTCGTAAATGTTCGAGCCGAGCTCGAGCTGGCTCGAGCCAGCTCGATATATTTTTTTTTTATTTTTTTACAAATATTTATTAAATAAAATTAAATAAAATTATACATAATCATGTATATTTTTTTTTATTTTTCTAAGTTATGGTTTATTTATCATGTATATTTTTTTTATTTTTCTAAATTACACAAGCCTAAGTCGAGCCATATGTCGAGCCATCGAGCCGAGCCACGAGTCGAGCCATCGAGCCGAGCCACGAGCTGAACACCCCTGGCTCGAGCTCGGCTCGATTACAAAACGAGCCAGCTCGGCTCGGCTCGAAAACAAAACGAGCCTCTTCGAGCCGAGCTTTTTTCGAGCTTTTTTCGAGCGAGCCTCGAGTCGCGAGCTTTTTGTACACCCCTATTTGTAAGTAAGAAGTTGCTTGATTGAGAATATAAATCAAAATTTTTAATATTTATAAATCAAATCTCCTTGTGTCCTATGGACAACATCCACAAGCTGCAATACCCGTTGTAGTGGATTATAAGAGAAATCCTAAAATGTTCATCTTCTCCAAATTTTGACTTTATGTGTAATGTTATGCAACACCCGTTGTAATGGATTGAAGTTCATACTTGTTAAGTTGTATTGATTAACAATGCACTTGTATCAAGTGTTTAAAACGATATATTTACGCTATACCCAGAATGTAACACACATTGAGTAGGTATGACATATTTTCTCCGTGTTACAACGTAACCATCTACGCAGAATGTCTAATGGGTAAAAAAGAGGCTGACTCAATCCAACTGCCTCACTTACACTATGAAATAAATGTAACAAGTGATACTATGCTTCAACCAAAGTTGCTAAGCACCAGCCAAAAATTGAGTTATACCACTCAATGGTAGTACATCGACAATCACCCTTTCCTTGAAACTTTAAGAAGACATGGCCCCACCTGAAATGGACAAAATCATGCCCATTATTTCCTACAGTTAGGATTTGCATAAGAACCATTCCTTTACTAAACGTTACTTCTTTTCATTCCTTACTCACGGGAATTCATTACGTAGGTATTCCACACAAGGCACATAACCAAACATAAAACGAAACGTTGAAAAACAAAAAAAGTGCTGCAAAACGTGAAACCCGTCGCGCAACGTGCGGGAAAAAAGCATAAATACCCGCTGCAACGCGCGGGCCTTCCCACTAGTATATTTTATATAATACGATCCTACATATATTCTTGTTATGGTCA
The DNA here is from genome assembly GCA_030844895.1 of Ambrosia x helenae. Taxonomy (NCBI): domain Eukaryota; kingdom Viridiplantae; phylum Streptophyta; class Magnoliopsida; order Asterales; family Asteraceae; genus Ambrosia; species Ambrosia x helenae. Next base: position 60,391,150 of record CM061225.1, read on the forward strand.
CTGCTGCGAATATAAACCAACACCGCTCGATCAAAGAGTAACATTATCATATACCTTTTCAAAGCTTAGGATTAATTTCACGTTCGTCACTTAAGGTACAGATAACCAATATGTTATTTTTTACCGTTGATGTTATATTATTATACAAAACACCTATTATGTTTTTTATATGAATGAGGTCATTGTTTTGATATGAACCGTCTAATTGTAAAGTTTAAATATTTTTAATATGAAATTCGTGTCGAAATGCTATTATGATTTGATACATTTTAATTATTCATTCTTTTATCATGTTCACTATTCTAGTTATATAGAAATATTTATTTCGTCCGCGATATAAAAGTTCTTGATATTTTCATTCTCATACCATTGGTTGGTGTTTTATAATATAGACATACTAGGTTATGTACCCGTGTGATACACGGGTTGAACAATTTAAATTATATATATTATAAATATAATTAAGAAAAATTAGATTAATATTTTATTTAAAATAAAAAAAGTTGTCTTTACAACCGAAAAAATATTAAATATTCATCAGTCCCTAAATGATTTATTGTAAAAAACATTTTTATTCACATAAAACTTTTTTCAAACATTCCAAAATGTATCTTCCATACCGTGGCTATTACCTTATAAGACTGTAGGTACAACAAAACAAAAAAAAATCAAAAAAGTAATAAAGGTAAATCTGTTTAGGCTAAGATATAAAAAAATGAAATTAATTTAAAAGCATCTCCTCATCCGTTAAACCATCCCAATCGAGTATTGTTCATTTGGAATTTTTAATAAAGATTACTTTTGTTAGTTCATAAACATTTTCAAATTATGTCTAATAATTTATTTCTAATTTTGTATTATATTAATTGATTTACAAAAAACATAGAATATATATATGAAACTGAATCTAGTAATTATACTAATAATTATAGTTGTAATAAATAAAAACTGAATAAGTAATAATTATTAAATAAAGAAACAAATTAAAATAAATGTATTATTTAAAATAGTAAAATGAGAGGCTTTGTGATGGAGTTCTATGTACTCCATGTGCTGTCTTTTAGTACTATAGATAGAAATCGATTAATGTTGATTGATTTATTTTATTTATTTGTTTTGAACAACATGAAAGTCTCACAAAAAAAAAAAAACTTGACTAATTGCATTGTGTTATTCTTAATTTGTTTATTTGACTTTTGAATTTTAAGTATTAAAATTAATATGTATTTGTTGAGCATAGTTTAACTTCTAAAACAATGACCAAAATAAAAAAAAACTTAATAATCATTTGTCAAATATTGTAACAAAATTAATTTTAAACTTAGAATAACAGATCAAATATTGTAAAAAGAATCATGTGTTTTCATTTATTAATGATTTCAGTTACAACTATGATTATTAATGTAATTAATAAAATTCAATTCAATAAATTTATAATATGTTTTTGCAAATCAATTATTATATTTAAATTTGAATTTATTGTATTAAATAATAAAATGAGAGAATTCATGAGGGAGTGCCATGTGTCCCTCATGTGTTTTCTTTTATTATATAGTGTAGAGTGTAGAAGTGTAGATGTAGATGTAGATGTAGATGTAGATGTAGATGTAGATGTAGATGTAGATAAGTTACAACTATGATTATTAATCTATTACTATAATTAAATTTGAATTTATTGTATTATTAAATAATAAAATGAGAGAATTCATGAGGGATTGCCATGTGTCCCTCATGTGTTTTCTTTTATTATATAGTGTAGAAGTGTAGATGTAGATGTAGATGTAGATGTAGATGTAGATGTAGATGTAGAAGTGTAGATGTAGATGTAGATTAAATAATAAAATGAGAGAATTCATGAGGGATTGCCATGTGTCCCTCATGTGTTTTCTTTTATTATATAGTGTAGAAGTGTAGATGTAGATTAAATAATAAAATGAGAGAATTCATGAGGGAGTGTCATGTGTCCCTCATGTGCTTTCTTTTATTATATAGTGTAGAAAATGAGAGAATTCTTGAGGGATTGCCATGTGTCCCTCATGTGTTTTCTTTTATTATATAGTGTAGATGTAGATGTAGATGTAGATGTAGAAGTGTAGATATAGATGTAGATTAAATAATAAAATAAGAGAATTCATGAGGGAGTGCCATGTGTTTTCTTTTATTATATAGTGTAGATGTAGATGTAGATGTAGATGTAGATTTTACATACACATAAACTATACACCACATTTTATTTTGTTACATTCTAATTCAACATTGAAATCGATACGATTTGATTTATTATTATAATATCAGTAATTTGATTATATTTTCGATAAATCTATAATCTATATGTAAATGTATATTTATTCCAAGATAAAAATCAAGTACATATATTAAATTCTATTTGATCGGGTCGTTGTTCGTAGAACTATATTTATTCTTATTATTTTATGAATTGGTATTTTGTATTTGTATATTTTTGTTACATTATACTATCTAGACATTTTAAAGTCCTAATCTAAATCCCTAAACACACATGCGCTTAGAAATATCCAAGTCATTATAATTCATTTTATTCTATTATTTATAATATACTATTCATTCTATTAGGGTAATTTTTGGAGTTACCCAAACCGCTACGACTTGTGCTAGTTGTACTTGCTATTCTTCGCAGCATGTGAGTATATCTTTCCCCCTTTTTATTTTACTATTTGGGGCTACTCATGTTCCTTATGTAAAATTACTATTTTTTTTCACTAAGTGCAATTCTCATGTGTGTTTGCTTTGTGTTACTTTGTGTATCTATGACTTGTCAAAAATCATTAACCGTTGCGGCCTAGCATTTCAATAAATAGTACTATGGTATATACCCCTTGTGACTCTGTTGAGAGACCTTGGTCATTGCTATGTGTTTCATTACTACTGTCAATAGCGCATACTATATATAAATTTCATTTCACTTTCATAGGGTTGATTTTGACTGATACTACTTAAAAACATAATTGCAAACAGTACACAACACATGAATTGCGAAACATTTTTATACTATATGTATTCAAACAGGGTAGGCTCACCAATACATTTTTGTATTGACAAAATTATTTTGTACATGTTTCAGGTTATTTTGAGACGTGTCTTTTAAGCTTTTTGATTTATATTTAGGCTTGCCTTCATTGTATTTTAGTTTGACTTGACACTTTAGAATCATTGTATCTTTGTATTTCATTTCAATGTAATAAACTATTTAATTCAATGTATCCAAATTTACACTTTAGTACCGTGAGCTATTGAATAATCGTCACTACGTGATACCTCGATATTTCCGCCATCGGTTGGGGTGTTACAATTATGATATCCTAGATGTAGGACAAATAAATCTCTAAAGGATTTAAATTGTAAAATCATGTAAAGTAAGTTCTCGATAATAATCTAATTGTTGTATACAAATTTGGATCCAAATGTACAATTGTAACATTGCATATTTTTCCCTAAATTTTTTTTATTAATAAAAAATATGTGTTTGTCTTAAACAAATTATACAAATAATTATTTAATAAAACCCGTTGAATCTCGACGTCTTAGTGAGTTTTAAAAATTTTCTGTAACATTTTTATTCTTGTTCAATCATAATATATATATATATATATATTAAATTAGTTTGTATATAAAAATGCTTCAAAAAAATAAAAAATAAATTAGTGTTGGAGCCGGGATTCGAACCGCGTTCAACCTGGTCCAAAGATTTAAACACAACCCCACAAGCCATCTGAGCCATGCGTCTTTTGGTGATTATATCCCAACACCAAACAAACTAAACCTTTCCCTGAGCATCACAGTCAAAACAAAAGTCAATATTCAAACCTAATCAACAACATTTTGACCGCATAATTGAGTTAATTTTGGAAACCAAAATCGCTTTGAATGTTGCAGGCTTGATTGACACAATCAATTCCATGTTTTCAGCTCATAAACTCGTCGAAATCATATTATGTATGTGATGTAATTACGCGTTTTTGACCATGCGATGGTCAAGAGATTTAAGACCTTCCATTCTGATGAAATAGTATAAATCGAACCTTTCTCTTCATTCAGAACTTACCGTGGCCTCCTGTGAGCCCCTTTACACACACAAATCCCGTCTAAATAAGCATCTATAATTGTTTTCTTATTTTTCGGGCCGAACAAGCAATTTTAGGCCAATCCCATGTCATCAATACTTGTTAGATGCAATCGAATGAGGCTTCCTACTCGTTTTTCTGTAACCTTTAAAAGCCCTAAGGTTTGATTCGATATCTATATTATTTTAATGTTCGATTGAATAGGATTATAAACTAGGGTTCATAGTTTTATATTTGGGGAAGATGATAATTAATCGTATCTGTATATGTTTTAAACTAAACAATATTAAACACAAACTGATCTGTAGATCAGCTGGAGAAGCAGTTGATGCATAGAGTCTGGCCGGCTGTTTGTCTAGTGTTCGAATCCAGGCATCTGCGTTTTTTTTAAAGGGAATTCATATTAACTCTCAAATAAGCAATATAATTTATCAAATCTAAATGTTTCTGTTCTCAAGGTCCAGCCCAGTTGGTGGCTGGGCTTGTGATTAAGCTTCAGACCGTCGCAAACCCGGGTTCGATCCATGGCAGATCAACATATTTTTTTTATTCGTTATCTTTATATCTTTTCTATTTATATTTTAAAATGATTTTAAAATACCAAAACCACTTTATAAATTCTACAAAATTTATTTTATGTTATTCAAATGATAAACTTTATTATCCATTTTATAGATTTTCAAAAATCATTTATTTAATATATATTATAAATATTACAAGTTTATTCATTTATAATTTTAAAATTCCATAAAAATATCTTAACGACTTTATAAAATTCCACAAAGATTATTTTAAACTTGTAGATCAATAAGTATTTAAGAAATAAATTTTACTTTAGAAAAATACGTTTATTTAATATTTTAATTAATTTTTGTTATTTTAAATCATAAATAAATCCTAATAAATTCATTTTTCAATATTTTTATACCAAAATTTTACATAAAATATTTCTATCCATTTAGAACAGAAATACAAATTTTAATTTGAAATTTTTTAATTTTAATATTTTTAGATATTAAAATTATGTTTTGACAGATAGAAATAAATACACTAAATATTCAATTCTTGAGGAAATAATTTTATAAAAATTATTTTCATACTTAAAACCCTATAATATGATCATCCTAAATCAAAAACCTACAATAGTCTTTTATCTAATTATTTACCTAATTTCTTTTATTTAATAACAATTTACATAATTAATAATTAAACAATTACTTATCCCCAAATTAGGAACCCTAGAACTACTTGTATCCTAAGTTCATTCCCTTACAAATTATCGAATTCTTTAGTTTAATCCTTTGGGATAATCCTAATTCATATCACGTTGTTCGGTAGAGTTTCAAGTTATTACGCGAACTGTGAGTATTTCCTATCCCCTTTTTGTCTTAATCACTTTTGGGGTGTTACATGTACACTTATACAAATACACATACAAGTTCACAGTTTTACAATACAATTCTAGTACATTGTGCATTGGCTTACATACGTGCTTTATGCTTAGACATTATGTGTAGAATACATTTGTACTTAGTGAAATCATTAACCATGTACAAGCCGACCTTAACATTGGATAGCGCTATTGGATTGACAACCCGCCTAGGTTGATTCTCCCCCTTTTTCATCAGAGAATCCGTGGTCATTGTTAAGTTATTATCCATTTAGTGGATAAGTACACCGCCGTTCATTTAGTACATTTATACAGTCACAGGATTGATTTCGCTCATTTGTATGATACATAGTTTACATAATTGCACTGTAGCTTTGCACTTGAATTGTATACCATTTTTTCCAACTTACTATATGTATTAAGACTAGGAATGCTCACCAACATTTCTTATGTTGACAAAACCTATTTTGTACATGTTTCAGGTGCAGTTTGATCTTAGTTCCATAGCATTTGATTTTAGTGCTTGTTTTTAATAAGTTATTTCAAATTTCATGTTTCGTTTAGACTTTTATATTTTTCCCATTTCATTTATGTAAGACAATTTAAATTATTCAATAATATATTTACATTTTAGTACCATGTGCTTTTGAACAATCGTCACTACGTGACACCTCGATGATTCTGCCATCTGTTGGGGTGTTACAACTATAATTATATGTTCATGGTTTAGATTTCCCATTCATCTTTATTTGTTTTGCTCTCATTGTTTCCTTTGTGTTAGTGTGACTACATATAGCAAGTTGACCTGACGACTCGTTGGTGAGTCATGTTAAGTTTTCATGATATATCATACCATACAAATTATTCACATATGATTATATGCCCATACATACAACATACAAGTCAAGAAAATTCTTAATTAAGCACATATACAAAGTTTCTCCAATCTGTGTTTTCTGGACAGTTTCTAGGTTGTCAAAATGGATTTTTATAAAATACCAAATCAAAATATTAGGCTTCCAAATTTTCACAGGATGTTCCCATAGGTCTTGTAGTGTTGTCACTATTTTTATTTTGTGATGAAAATCTTCTGAGAATGTATGAAAAGTTCGTAAACACAGCAAGGTATCAAAAACAAGTTGTTTGCGAAAGTTTAGTAGAAAAATCACTAAAAATCATATGTTTATCTAATTGACATGAATCTACTTGGAAAAGCTCAAAGATGTGTCTACTAAACAAATTTCATGGTCAAATGATTTTTAAAACTCAAGTTATGACTCTTTAAAATTGACCTTAGTTTTCTGTCTAAAATCAGTTTTGACATATGATTTTATGAATTCCAAAAGAGATACATAAACTCATCCAAATCAAGCATCTGAAAAACTTATTTCATGAACAACATTCTAGGATAAAAAATCATTCAATTTGAACATCATAGCAGCAAGTTACAAAACATACAAAATCGGACATTGAATCTACATACCAAAGTTTCTAACATGGTTTATTACTAATAACATGAATCCTAGTGACATAGATCAATTAAAACTCATCATGATTTTATGCTAATAATATTAGTTTTTAAACAAGAAAATAGAATACTTACAACTAGCTCAATGCTAAGGATGTTTGCTAAACTCAAGGTTAGATGGAAATTTATGAATATTCTTCCAAAGATTAAACTCCAAGCTCTCAACACACTTGAATTTGATTGAAAAGCGTTTTATTTAGGATGAATTTAGTGTTTAAATTTTGAAATGGAGGCGTGTGTGTGTGGAGTGGTGAACCTACGGCCAAAGAAGTGGATATCAACTTAAAGAGTTTTAAGATCTTCAAATCTTGATAATTTTATGAATCGGTTTTTAGAACTATTTATAGAGGTTATTAATCATTCTATAACCTTTAATTATTAAAGACATAGGGTATGTTTGGCAATAAGCTTTTAAGAGCTTTTATGAGCTTCAAGCTTTTAAAACAAAGTTCATACTTAATAAAAAGCCTTGTTTGGTTCAAGAAGCTTGAAGTTTTTAGGTTGTGAGAAAAAAAACTCTATATTGAAAAGCTACTAATACTAGCGTTTAAGAAAAAACCCCTATCAGCTATAAGCTTTTAATGAGTAAATGACACAAATACTCATTCTATCATAAAAAAAAATTAAAAAATAAAACATGCATACAAGCTTTTAGTTAATGCTCATTTTTGTCATTTTATTAAAAGTTTCAGCTACTCTATCAAACACTATATATATATATATATATATATATATATATATATATATATATATATATATATATATATATATATATATATATAAAGCTACAGCTACAAGCCACCAGCTAATTTTACTAAACATACCCATAATAATTAAAGGTGAAATGATTAAAGATATAATGATTTAACAAAGAATACAAGTTTTCCACAAACAGTAACACAACTAGGAAGGTACACCCGTTTAAAAAGAAAATTGGAGACAATAAATTCAACCACTTTCTAACTACTTTTCGCACATGACTTAATTTTCCACAACACATGATAGACTTATAGTAAATGACTAAATCTATCATATATTCAAGCAGAGTCGGTCATAAAAATTCAAGTGCCTTGTAAAAAACTAATTATAAAAAGAAGACTAAAAGCCAAAGATGACATGAAAGGGAATTAAAAACAACTTAAACGGCCACAATGCACACAAAAAGACTTGAACTTGCAACCAGCTACAAGGGATGCAACGCCCTTAATCACCGGGACATAGCATGTTTTCTTTAAATTTATTGTTCTATGTATTTATATATAATGTATAAAAGGAAAAAAAATCAAAATTCAGGCCCCTGAGAAAAACGGGCCTCGGCCGGGGATGCGGTTCGCCCACCCCTAGGGCCGGCCCTGCTTTCAAGCCTTCAACCACAAGTTCACAAACCAGACAATCATTGGGCCCACTGATCTATACGTTTTTTTTCCTAAAGGAACTCACTCGTTTAGAGCATCTACAATACTCTTTTAAGTCGGGGCTGATCCAAACCTTCAAAACTTGACACAAGAGCATGTCAAACCATTCTAGTCTAAATTCAAACTACACTTTTTCCTTCAACGCTAAACTATTTCAAACTTTCACATCATATCCACCTCATCATCTATTTTTCCTTTTATTTAAAATATGCCTAAAAAAAAAAAAAAAAAAAAACCTTCTTTAATTACTAAAAGTCAGCATGTGACCCCACCTCCGCCAAACCTCACCTTCCAAACTAGTCCGGCATACCGGACTTCTCCCCACCCGATGGCTCCCTCCAACGTGCCACAAAATCTTCCCCCAATCCGTCCGTATCCAAACCGTTGGAAGTTCTTATAATATTTAGTTAGAATCTACTGGTTTCGGTGAAAAAAATTAAATAATCCACCAAGAGGAACCCACTAGAGAATTCCTGAATCCGCAATTGATTCTATAATTTTTTTTTCCGATACACACATCTAACACGCACCATGCAAGATTTTAACTTATAACCTTTTGATAGCAAGCACATCTAAGATTTAATTCCCATCAGCCATTGGGCCCATTGGTCTATAAATAATGCACCAACCCCTACCTCATTTGATCAACCACCACACTTGGTACAAACCCTCTATAATTAACCACTCCAAAATGAAGGCATCCACCATTGTCTGCTTAGTGGTTGCACTTAGTGCAGCCATGGTCTTTACGGGCCAAATCCCTGCAGCCAACGCGGCAACTTGCAACTACATGGAGCTCCTGTCATGTTCGGGTGCGATCTCTTCGTCTCAGGCACCATCAGGTACCTGCTGCAGTAAGATAAAGGAGCAGAAGCCCTGCTTATGCGGATACCTCCGGAACCCGAGTCTCCGTCAGTTTGTCAGCCCAGCCACTGCCCAAAGGATTGCTAGTCAGTGTGGAGTTAGTTTTCCACAGTGCTAGAAATTATGTTTTAGTTTCAACTGATGATAATATATATCAGTTGATAATGGATAAAATAAAGTGTGACATGTAACTCATCTACTGTTGAAAGGTTATCGTTCTTGTTGTTAATGTAACATGGAGCTGTGTTTAAACTTTAAAGTTTACAACAGTTGGTTTATTTTAGAGAATGATTAATATTATACATGATATGTGGACATAATATTATATTAGTATAATATTAAGAATTTAAACGTATTATATATTACTACCGTGGAAAATAAAATAAAATAAAATAAATAATGTAAATATTAGCTGTAGCAATAAATTTAATCTACATAGAATGAATTCCTCTGAAAGTAAAAGATATTGAAGAAGAAACATCGGGTTTTCAAGGAAGTTTGGTTAAAAGGTTAGAAACTTTTTGTGTAGAAAATTGTATTTCAGCATATCGCCAACGGAGCTCATGGTTCGACCCTCCGTTGATCTCTCGTCAACGCTAGCTCTCGTCAACGGTATCACCGTCGCCATACACGCTGGTAGTGGTCACGTGGACCGTTTTGCTGGTGCTCTTTACCGTGCTGGTACCGTTGATTTATTTTATTTTTGATTTTTTTATATACCTTATTTTGTGATTTCTTTTATTTTTACCATTTGTTTTATGTATATCTATACCTTTTTTAAACGGTTTGTTTAATAGGAACATTAAAGATAAATAAACATAAAAAACTAAAATTCATAACTATTAAACATAAAAAACTAAAAATAAAATACATTAAAAGAAATAAAAAAAAAACCTAGAGTTGGCGCAACAGTTGCCATGCCTCGACATGGTCAAAGCTGCTGTTGTATCGACACGCATAATCCACATGCGTGAGCTCGATAGCCAACTCCTGGTCAATGCCCGGCTCCTCCCTCAACGTGTTCTGGTACATGTTGGTCCACCGATCACACTTATTGGTGAGATCGATCCACTTCCGCTGCAGGCTGACGGTTGTGCGGTCATCGGTGCCGACTAGGCGGTTGAAATCGGCCAGTACACGTACCCAAAAAACCTGCGAACGACGTTGTTGAAGTGTCGGGTCGTTCGAGGCGTCTTGGTAGCATATCACGAATGCAATCTCTTCTTCGGTGGTCCAACGAGTCATCTTCGTGTGTGTTTCTTTGTATAAACGGTGGTAAAAGTGTGTTTTAACCCAACCGTATGCTAAGTTTATATATAAAAAAAATTCGAACGGTTTGGTGGAACGGTATCAATGTCATTCAATTCGATTGAACGGTTTCCATACTTATTTCTGACCGTGAGGTTGGGACGGTTGAAATAGTATGGTAATTAATTTTAAATCGTGTGAAATAATAATAATAAATAAAAGGTTTAATGAAATTATATAAAAAAAATATAAGAATCAGTAGAGTGTTGCCTACAAAAAGGTGTTTCAGTGAAGTAAATTAGAGAAGTGATGTGGCAAAACAAGATTGGTTAAAATCAGTGAAAAGAGAAAATAATTATAGTAGCACCCCTTCCTCCTTTATCTCTTCTCTCTCCTCCACACGACCTGGCATGTGCGCTTTACGAACACCCATTATGGTCTTTGTAATGATGTAAAAACTCCCACTTAAGGGAACTCACTTGTGGATCAGCATTGGCAAAGCAACTCTACCTAAGACTTTTCATTCTTAAGTAATACTGTTAAAAATAAATATACAAAATAAAATACTATTACAACCCTCATGAATAGAATAAGGATTTTACAGCTAAATTAAACGTCTCAACTAACACATCATAACAATGCTCTTTTTGTTTTTTAGTTTTTGGTTTTTACCATACACTATGCAACGCAAATTAAACATACAATAAAAATATTTTAAGATGAAACGACTAACATAAAACTAAAAATCATACATTATTTGTTGTGATATAACAAAATTATATAAGCTAAATTCTCACCCAAAAAAAAAAAAAAAAAAAAAAAAAAAAAAAAAAAAAAAAAAAAAAAAAAAACACTTTTGTTAACTTAAAGATGATGGACTGAATAATAACAAAACGATTTTATCATATTTCCAGCTTCAGTTTTTTAACTGCAATTCCTAGATTTTTCTAGGATATTTACATAGTGCATACACTATGCAATATTTGAACTCCGCATTTTTTAGTTGTAGAGTACACTATTTACCACCAAAATGTCCCGTTGAGGACAAATATTCCGTTCATAATGTATAGTTGGATCCGATAACAATATTGGGGTTTGCATATATATTAAATTCCTTTATCAATTGTGGTTGTGCCATTTAAGAAACCAAATAAAAACATGGAGATGTTGGTGAAGGCATCGAGATGTTTCCTTTAATAGTATACGCATTGAGCAAGGTTTGATCCAAGTGGTGTTAGCCAACTTTCGATGCATTTACCTTCCAAGAGGGTCATCATTGCTAGAGGTAAGGCAAGGAGTAGCATGTTTCACTATTGAAGAGGTAAGATTCGGAATGGACCTTCTAACTGTCTTGAGCGAATGACTGTTGTGAACTTACTTATTTTTAGTATTAATTTGATATTGTTTTTATTTTGTATTAACCCCATGGCAAGGTTCAACACTATGTAGCTAGTTCTACACCTACTTGGGGACCTGTAGAGAAAAATCCTAACAGCGTAGCCCACTAAGGTTAGGGGTCTAATGGATAGCCCATTGACTCCTTATATAAAGATGTCTTTACCTCAATTATAGGCATGTTATCAACACCCTATTTTTTGTTACTGAAATAGGAGAATTATCTCCTCTGGTATCTCTCTAGTCCCTGTTTTCTCTCTTGTGATTACAGATCTAGAACCAAGAAGACGAAGTGCACTCTCATCCTCACATTTTTCTTTGATGGTTCAGACCCGTCCGATCAGCCAGGTAAGTTATTTCCTCATCAACTACCATGCAGTAGGTGCATATGATTATTTGGAAGTTCTATCTATCCCTTAGATACCTTCACACCTTTTTAAACTCTCACAAAAGGTAAGTAAACTTTCTAAAGCGTTGCAAACTTTCTCTCTCTTGCAACGAATTGAAAAGGGGTCATGTTATTTACACCGGGTTTTTTAGGGTTTCACAATTCTCTACGGCTCGTAGAGGCCTCTATGGACCGTGCCTCTATGGGCCGTAGAGGTGTTAGAGCATTGAAAACCACATCCCTATACGACCTGTAGAGGCCTCTACGAGTCGTATAGGTGGGTGCCCACTGCAATGATTGACACAGGCCTCTACCGCTCGTAGAGGCCTCTATGAGCTGCAGAGGACCATCTACGACCCATAGGGGCCTCTACGAGCCGTAGAGGCTGGTGCAAATAAGTTTTGGGGTGGTGCAAATAGGGAGGCCCCCTTGAAAAGCCTTTTTATGTGTTCATGTAAGTCATACAAATGCCAATGAGGTAGTAGTATGGATGTGAAAAGATTTGGTGTTCCTTGTGACCTAGGTTCGATTCTCACTCTATCATTATTTTCTGCGGCATCCATGAGGCACTGGTTCGACTCGGATGGAAGGCGAGGTTTTACCGATTATTCCACTGTCGTGCCTTCGGGCGGGTGAAGGTTGGGTTTCCGTGCATCTGGGAGAGCCAAGGGGCTGGCGGCGGTCGAGTAGTTGACCTTGGCCACATCGCGCGGTGTCACGATGGTTAGCACGTCGTTCCTTTCCGTTAAAAAAAAGTAAGTCATACAAACAACCAGGACCCCCGTAATATTCATATTAACTTGGTCAATGCGTGACATAGATCTAACAAATTTTTATAGTATAAAACTATAAATGCATCAGTACAAAATATATTACTTGAATTGATTTTATATTTTGTTGGCTTTAAAGAAAAGAAGAGCTAAAACGATGCAATTAATTAAAGTTTCAGATAAAAAAATATCAACGATTAAGAAGTCAAATCACGAACCATGCGTAAGATATTGACAACCAAATTATCTCTTTCGACACTGATCAATAAATTCTGTATTCTGTATAATAATATAATATATAAATTAAAATAGTTGGTTAAGGAATTAATATGGACGTAGTTACTCTTTTAATGCATTAAAAAGTTAAATTTGGTTAGGCTAGGAGAGGAAATCAATTAGAAATTGTGGGGCAAATAAAAAGACCATGGAGAGCTGTACATCACACGTTGCATGCTAAGTAATTGAAAGATGAAAAACCCTAGTCGCTCCGAAACTATCGGGCGATTTTTTTACGGCGGCATGGCTTCAGAGGAATGGGAACAACAACGGAATCGGAAAGGCAAACGCAATGATCGTCAGGGTTCAGGTAACAACAAGGCTTTCTCAAAGTTTTTCGTTTCAAATCTTCCACCCAAGTGTTCTTCGCAAGACTTGAAAGAGGTGCTGGGTAGTTTTGGTCGTTTCGAAGGTTCGTATATTGCTAGGAAATTGGATAAATGGGGTAAGAGGTTTGCGTTCGTGTCGTTTTCCGGAGTTAGAGATGTCAAACGGCTGGAACACGATTTATCAGATGTATGGATGGGGTCGTATAAGTTGTTTATTGCGATTGCTAGGTTCGTGGATGGTGAGACAGTGGACAGACCGGTCTCCGATAACAGAAGAATGCCGACGTCGGATACTGTTAACAGCCATGCAAACCCTAATGGGTTGGAGAAACCTACGCATGTTGGATTTGATGGGGTAGGAGGTTCGAATAATTTTGCTGGTAATGGCCGTTCTTTTGTCGATTCGTTGTTAAACCGGAATAAAGTGGATGTGATTAAGGTGGACGATTCGGTGGAGCGGTTTTCGCACTGGAGGGATTGTGCTTTGATGGGTAGAGTGGTGAACTTTCACACGTTAACCTCGCTGAAACAGTTGATTCGGACGCGTGGTTGGAGAGATTTAGACATAAAATACTTGGGAGGACTTTCGGTGGTATTGGTTTTCTATGACAGTGGGGGTAGGGATGCTTTCTTGAATGACAAAGAAGCTTGGTCGAAATGGTTTGAAGGTTTGGTTGTATGGGCTGATAACATCGGTGTGGAGGAGGGTAGGATTGCTTGGCTTCAAGTGAATGGGATACCGGCTCAGCTTGCCCTTGATGAGGTGTTCGATTTGGTTGGTAGTAGGTTTGGCAAGGTGGTTCAATCGGCCTCTTTGTCAGGGGATGACAATAATTTCTCGTACGCTCTGATCGGTGTGTTAACTAAAGAGTGTAAGCGTATTGCGGATAGGGTGGATATTAACTGGAGGGGCAGAATGTTTAACGTGTGGGTGGATGAGGATGTAGGGGAATGGATACCGGCATGTGTAGCGGAAGATGATGAAGATGTCAGTTCGGTCACCCCGGAGGCAGATAATTGTGATGAAAACGTTGCTTATGAAACTGTGAACTCCAGGTCTCGGGAAGAGGGTGAATGCTCACTAGCGAATGAAGCTCCCGTTGTAAACTTAGAAGGTAATGGTGTGGATGGTTGTGCGACTGATGGTCACGTGGAGGTGGAAAATGAATTGTCGGATACGCAGGATTCTTCTAATGCGGTGCCGGCTGAGAGCAACGTTGGTAATAATTCTAGTGCTCAGGTGTTGAAAGGTTCAGGGCGTAAGAAGTTTAGGCGGAAGTCGTTGTTCACTAATCGGAGTGGGGGTAGCGGGTCTAGTGAACGCCCTAAGAAGCGGCAAAGGGAGGACAATGATATGTTTGATATTGATCGACTTATTGGTATCATGCATGCTCCTGCGGCGGTGACTAGGGAGAGCGACTCGGGTGATGGAGTGTTCCTAACACCGGATCTTAATAAAGGGGCGTCTTTGAATTCCGTGTCGGTGCGTAGCATTGAGGTTGAGGCTGTTGCTTTGACTTCGGCTGATGCTGAGGTTTCTTTGTCACATAATAGGCCGATTGATGTGGAAGCGGCGAAGACTATTGAATTAAGCAAGGCGTTAGGAGTTGAGAATTTGCAAGATTTTGTTTCGAATGTTCAAGAGGTTCTTGTTTCCGAAGGTTATCAAGCAGGTGATCAATGAATGTGATGTCTCTTAATATTCGCGGGTTAGGGTGTTCAAGTAAAGCGGAGTGGATTCGTGGTCTTCGGGTTCAGCATGAGGTTAGTTTTATTGTTTTGCAAGAGACTCAATTTGTTTCGGTGGATTTGGTGGATGTGGGGCGGTTATGGGGTAATGGCGATCACTCTTTTGAGTGGGTTCCGTCGTCGGGAAGGTCGGGTGGGTTGTTGTCTATCTGGGATTCTCAAGTTTTTTCTATGGAAAGGGTGGTGAAGAATAATAATTGGTTATTAGTTTCGGGCAAGGTGAAAGGGAAGAGCAGTTTGTTTCACTTTTTAAACGTCTATTCTCCTCAGAACTTAGTTGCTAAACGAGTGCTTTGGAGGGAGATTCGTAGTCTGATTGGGGAGGGTAATGGGAGGTGGATTGTGGCGGGTGATTTTAATTCGGTTCGATGTGCTGAGGATAGGCGGAATTCTGTGTTCAATTTGGGCGAGGCTAACGAATTTAACGATTTTATTGATGATTGTGATTTTCACGAGTACTCCTTGAAAGGGAGGCGTTTTACTTTTGTTGCAGGGAACAAATTGAGCCGTATTGACAGAATTTTCGTGAATTGGGATTTCTTTATGGAGTGGCCGTGTGCGGAATATTATGCTCTTGAAAGGAATAAACCGGATCATAGCCCGTTGGTTTTGAAAGTCGGTCCTGCCAGGAATTTCGGGCCAAAACCGTTTCGTTTTTTCAACTCTTGGCTTGGTAGAGAAGATTTCGGGTCGGTGGTGAAGCGGACTCTTGAGGCCGGTTTGTTTTCTGGTACCCCGGATGCGCGTCTTTTATCCAAGTTCAAGGTTTTGCGTGAGTCTATTACTAGATGGGTGATCGATTGTAAAGCCAAAGAAAAGGAGGAACGGGTGATTTTAGAAAGCGAGATGAAGAGTTTGGATAAAGCTTTGGAGGATCGGGATTTATTAGAAGAAGAAATCTGGTCGCTAAGTGAAATCAAAAGGCGGCTTGGCGAGTTGGATATTATTGTTTATCGGGATTTGAAGCAAAAGTCGCGATGTAATTGGGCGATTCATGGTGATGAAAACTCGCGCTATTTTCATGGCTTTATTAATAAACGAAAAGCTTCAAATTATTTTCCGGGGTTGGAAGTAAACGGTGTGTGGGAAACAAACCCGGTTCGCATCAAGAAGGAGGTGTTACGGTTTTTCTCTGGTAAGTTTAAAGAATCCATTACTCATAGACCTCGGTTGGTTGGTTACGGTTTGCAGGTTTTATCGATGGAGGAGTCGGATGCGATGGTTTGTGAGTTCTCCTCCACAGAGATTAAGAAAGCGGTATTTGATTGTGGTAGCGACAAAGCTCCTGGTCCGGATGGATTTAATTTCCGGTTCATTCGGTTCTTCTGGGAGCTCTTCGAGGAAGATTTCGTGGATGTTCTTGGTCATTTTCATAGGTCCAAGCGATTTTGTCCGGGTGTTGGGTCTTCTTTCATCACGTTGATTCCTAAAGTTAATAGCCCGTCGTCTTTGGGTGAGTTTAGGCCGATTAGTCTTATTGGTTGCATCCTAAAGACTGTGTCGAAGGTGTTAGTGAATCGGTTGAAAACTGTTATGGACAAACTTGTGTCAGAACATCAGTCGGCTTTCCTTTCTGGTAGATATATTCTTGACGGGCCTTTGGTGGCCAATGAGGTTATAGCGTGGGCCAAGAAGAGGGAGAGAAGCATTTTTATGTTCAAAATTGACTTCGACAAAGCCTATGATAATGTTAATTGGGAGTTCTTGTTGTCGATTCTCGATCAAATGGGGTTTCATCCGGTTTGGTGCGATTGGATTCGTGGTATTTTGTTAGCGACTAGAGCTTCTGTTCTTGTTAATGGCTCTCCTACGTTCGAATTTGGGTGTCAAAAAGGTATTCGTCAAGGTGACCCGCTTTCCCCTTTTCTCTTTATTATTTTAATGGAGGCGTTTTCAGGTATGATGAAGCAAGCCTGTGATATAGGTGCGTTTCATGGTATTATTCTTCCTAACGATGGGCCCTCGTTATCTCATCTTTTATATGCGGATGACGCGATGATTATGGGAGAGTGGTCTTCTTTTAATTTTGATAATTTGAAACGAATTCTCCGCATCTTCTATTTGTGCTCGGGGCTTAAGATTAATCTTCATAAGTCCGTGCTTTATGGTGTTGGTGTAGAAGATAGTGAGGTCGTTGTACAGGCCGAGAGTATGGGTTGTAAGGCGGGTAGAACCCCATTTTCTTATCTTGGTATCATGGTTGGTGCTAACATGAATAGGGTGGCTAATTGGGAGCCGGTTGTGTCTAAGTTCAAGAAGAGACTTTCTAAATGGAAGGTTAATTCTTTATCTATTGCCGGCCGGCTAACTCTTATTAAATCGGTGTTGGATAGTCTCCCCACGTATTATTTTTCGCTCTTTAAGGCTCCTAAGAAAGTTATTGGTGATTTGGAAGCTTTAATGAGAAGATTTTTATGGGGCGGTTCGGATGAAGTGAGGAAGATGTCATGGGTGGCGTGGGAGATAGTTACAAAACCGGTTAAAGAAGGGGGTTTAGGGATCGCATCTTTAGAGATTAACAATCAAGCGTTGATTTCTAAGTGGCTCGGGAGATTCCTGAACGACCATCAAGCGATGTGGAGACGTGTTATCTTGTCTATTCACGGGTCTTCGAGATCTTGGGGTATAGCTCCGGTCAATAATGGGGTTCCCGGGATTTGGAAGAACTTGGTTATGTTTTGGAATAAGTTCAAGATTGATGGTGTGGGCTTTAATAAAGTTATTCGGGCCACAGTGGGGAATGGTCGCCACATTCGATTTTGGTTGGACTTGTGGTTAGGCTCGGATTTGTTGATGGAGAAATTCCCGGCATTGTTTGCGCTTGACAAACAGAAGAATATTTTGTTAGCGGACCGTTTGGTGGTTTTAGGTTCCTTACGTCGCACCGTTTGGGATTGGACTAGATCGCCTAGTTCTCAACAGGAGTTGATCGAAAAGCAACAGTTGGAAGACATGCTTGAAGGGGTCGCTCTTGCTGATCGTGTGGATTCCTGGTCCTGGGCGGCTGGAAATGGTTTAGAGTTCGAGGTTAAGTCTATAAAGAAATGGATGATTCGGTCTAATAATGGCGCTGGGAGTTTTGGTTTTCAATGGAGTGATTGGGTTCCAAAAAAATGTAACATTTTCATGTGGAGAGCGGTTTTGGATCGTCTTCCAACCAAAGTAGCTTTGGCTCGGCGTCATATTCAATGTGGCGATCATATATGTGTTTTATGCGAGAGTAACGAAGAATCGCTTGAGCATTTATTGACCGGGTGTATCACTTCGATGGGTGTTTGGAATGCGGTTGCCTCTTGGTGTAATATTCCTAGCCTTTTTGTTTTTCATGTCAATGATTTGGTGGAGTTGCATAAGGCGAGTGGTGTGACGGGAATTAAGCGATCTATTATTCATGGCATCGTCATTATTACTTGTTGGAGGATTTGGCGCGCTAGGAACGAAAAGATTTTTGCCGGTAAAGACACGAAGGTGGTGGAGATGGTTGCGGATATTAAATCCCTAGGGTTCTTGTGGTACAAACATAGATTTAAGTTAGGGGTTGTGGATTGGAATAGATGGTGTCAATTTGATGTAACGTAAATTGTTTTGTGTTTTTGGCTTTCGGCGTCTATCTCCGTCTTGGTGATAGTCGTCGGTGGTGTTTTGTTTAATGAAAGTCAATTTTCAAAAAAAAAAAGTAATTGAAAGATGAAATATAACTATGGGCTGATCAAGTTAATTAAAATTTTGTTGATCCATATATTATGCCTTAACTGAATGGTGGGCCAAATGAATGTACATTATGTGGGCTGGATCTCACTCCAAAAGAAAAGAAAGAAAAACGAGAATAAAAGAAGCCTTCAAGGCGTCTTGGCTAGAGGTGAACAAAAAACCTGTTTCTAGAACCGACCTGGCCGAACCAGTCCAACCATAACCGGTCTCAGACCGTTATATTCCAAACCGGGTTCAGTTCATGCACGAGAATGAGAAAAGAGATAATTATCTCTTTTTCTCATGAAGAATAATCATGATTGGATGCTTATTCTTGTGATCAATCGGTGTAGAGTTTTTGCTAGTAAACATCGTTTAACGTAGTGGATGTTTTGGACATGAAATCTTTAGTTAATTGTTTTCTATAACCACTGACTGAATTTGTGTGATTATTTTGTATTCGTGGATCGAATTTGGTTTTGTTGATTTTCTTGGCAATTATCAGTATTTCGTTTATTAATGGTCAGTCCCTAATGATTGTTTTACGAATCTCATATTATGCAAATTGATTTTTATTAACCCGACATCCTAGCATGTGTTCATATTCACTTACCGATCGTTTTATTTTTCTTTACAAGTTTTTATCAAATTATGTCTTATGTAATTTTTAATTGGCAATTGAACTACGTTATTCGTGTTGTACACAACCTAAAATTTGTAGGGATCCAAATGTATTGAAAGCAAACAGTGTGTTGATTCTTCAAACAAGCGTGCTTAGGGGCTGTTTGATAGCCTCTTAATCAGGCTCTTAACCATTCAGGTCTGAATCATTCAACATTCAGACTATTTGTTTTAGCATCTGAATGGAATGATTAAGTGTTAAACCATTAAGCTAATAAGGGATGCTGAATGATTCAGCTCTTAACCATTCAGACCATCTTAATGATTCAACACTTAATCAACCAAACAGCCCCTTAGGCATGCTTGCCCCCTACCCAACCAAACACAAGCACATCCGTTGGGTGGAGGGTGGATCTCCCCTTGCGCGGATCAATAAAAAAACTTATCGATGCTTCTTTATTAGCCGAGATCCTTGCGCGTCGAAGCACATCCCAAAGAACATCTCTGACCAAGTCATGGTGGTACTTGAACCCCCCATAATTCCTTGCAATGAAAAGCATGCTTGCCAAATCTATCCAAACAATATTGTTTTTTCAAATGGGGCATGGTTCATTCAGAGGAAAAAGGGGTATCATATAGGGATGGCAACGGGTCGGGTATGGGTCGGGTTTGACTAATACCATACCCATACCCGGTTATAAAATCTCATACCATACCCGTCCCATTACCCGTCGGGTTTTTGTCGGGTATTACTCGTAGGGTATAGAGCATACCCGCGGGTATCGGGTATACCCGTTGGTATTTGCATGTATATATATTTTTTATTTTCTTTTTATAGTCTTATGTTTTAAGAAATCTAGAGTACACATATATTATCTTCATCATAATAATATTTGAAACATTTAATAAGTAAATATATATTATAGTATGAATTTTGAAAACTATTTATATATTTCATAGCATATAAATATAAATAATAATGTTATTAGAATATATATTTTAGACGAAAATTTTATTCTTCAAATAATGAATCTATTAAATAAAACATTACTAAAAAATAGTTAAGAAAAAATATATATAAAACTTAAAAGTATTCGGGTATATATTTCGGGTAGACGGGTATTTAGTTTCGGGTAATCGGGTCGGGTATCACCTAATACCATACCCGTCCCATACCCGCGAAATATTTTTTTTCCAATACCAAACCCGTCCCATACCCGTCGGGTATCGGGTATACCCGACCCAAATGCTTCGGATTTCGGGTATACCCGTCGGGCCCGGGTTTTTTTTGCCATCCCTAGTATCATAAGCCAGTATTTGAGAACAGCCCTATATTCCATCGCCGACATTCGTTACCCAAGCCCATAAATAGGCAAGACAGTCAAAAAGTCCTGAGCATGCCCCCTAAAGCCATGCAAACACTACTTTTTTGTCGCGGGGTCATACCAAACTCCTCCCCTAATCTGCATGTGTTTACCATAAAGAGCATCCGCCAAGGTTTGTTGGGCTTTCTTGGGGGTGGTGTTCTAATCGATATAACCGCCTAGATAAGTTCCTGGACAGTTGTTTCAATATTACCAAGTGCAAGGGTGTAGTCTGGATTCACCCCGCACACACCAGCATTTTGCAGGATGTAGCCTACGATTTCCATGACTAAGCCTTAGACGCTACGAAGGCATATGTTGCTACGTCCGCAACCGAAGAAAGCCCTAAGCCCACATACCCAACAGGTAAGGATTCTAGTCTCCACTGAAGGTCCCCAAAATGCTCCCTAGCCTCCACTAAAGGTCCCCAAAATGCTCCCCCTAGACGATAATTTTTCAATTGCCTCTCACAGACCAGTATCAAAGGTGGACACCGCCTCTTTGACATGCTCTAGTTGATATGTTCGGAGGCCGAACACTAATTTAGCCACCCCCATGCATGAGCGTAGTAAGAGATGCTCACTTAGGGGTCCCTCAATTTTAGCAAGCATTCCATGAGTTCTACCGCTCGCAAAGCCCTTTTTGCGACCAAAGAGCGGATATACCTGCATCCCGGCTAACAGCCCCTCCAATAAGTTTAAGTCCACCATAGGATCTAACAATCTCACTGGGGAATAGGCCAGACGTCATTTTCAAGCCATTACACGATGGCCAAAAAATCTCAGTCTTCCGCACATTAAGTATAAGGCCCATAGACGGCCCTTCAGAGCGGATGATATCCAACGTCCTCGCTACTATCTACGTCTCCCCATATTGTGCCATCATCTAAATACCAAGCATGGAAGGGGAGGGAACAACCGCCTTACACCCGGAGGACAAGCGAATAAAAGACCAGAGCAAAAAGGAGGGGCCGATGGGGTCCCCTTGCGAAGCCCCTGTACTAGCATCAATGTGTGTATCACCCATGTATAACCTGGCGGGTTGGGCATTTAGGAATTTCACCCACGGATAAATAGATGGGCATCGACAACTAACTTCCCTTAGTAGAGCCATACAGTCAACCATGTTAAAAGCATTAGAGAAATCGACAGTCAGCATAGCAAGGGAGCCATCCAAATGGAACATTTTGAAGAACCTGTTGGCGCTATGTAGAACTACTTCTGCCCTATTAGGGACTCCAACCCAAAATTGGAAATCTCCTAGATAGGTAGTCGTCTCTTTAGCTTCTTTACGCATAGAGACTTTCGACACCAGTCTAATCCAGATGGACCCAACTATGATATGCCTAATTCCTTTGTCAGTATTTAGCAAGGGGTCAGTGGAACCGAGGCAATGAACTCAGCTAGGACCGTAGTGCAAAGCCCTCTAGCCACAAGTTAACTACATAGGTGATTAACTTAAGCGGGCTGTAGGTGGCAGCAGACCCCTGGCCACAGAAAGCGACCAGAATATGTTGAGCCCGCAAGCCATCCCTCCCACAATAGGTCCCTTTTGAAAATGATTTAATATATTCCAACACACAGTCAACATCTACCTATAAGGTCGGATCAAAAGGCATAATGGGAGGCACAGTCGCAGGTTCCACCATAAGGTGTTTATCTATCACAGCTTTCAAAGTGGCATCTCCGTGAGAGGCTACCCCTGATGATGACAGAACTTTGACAACATCTGTGAAATGTCATGTGCCTTCTTCCGAAGACACTACTTAATGTTACTCCCACCTTCCTCTTTTAAATGAGCTCCTCAAACTCGGCCCTATCTTTCCAAACCGCAAGGGCTCGAATAATGTTGTTACATTTAAGAGATTTCATGTTCCTAGACCTGGGCTCCTACCTACAAACCGGTTTCACCACTCGCAGCGTACAACGAGGCAGTAGCAAAAGCGTAACCCATGCTTCTATGGACCCCATGGCAGCCACCACCTTGCGCAACCCCCCCCCTGACAAAGCTTGCGCAAGCGCCATACGACACGCCGATGAAATACTCTTAACAATTGAAATAGGGAGCGTGAGGTTGCGCTCAAGGAGAGCAACACCTGCAACTACCCCTTTAGAAATACCACCCTCCGGGTCCATTGGCTGCCTACAGGGCTGAGGAATCCCCATAATATATTCAACCCCATCTCCTGCACCTAAGGTTCACCTATTGACATCATTCCCATGACGGAAACACCAGTTAAGGACATGCAAGGTCGTACACTTCCCACATAAACCATTTTTAAAGCATACGAAGGGTGTCTCCCATATCCGTGTAAAGACCCAACTCTAAAGCGATGAAATTTTTAGTTAATTGTTGTCTATAACCACTGATTGGATTTGTGTGATTATTTTGTATTCGTAGATCGAATTTGCTTTTGTTGAGTTTATTGGCAATTACCAGTATTTCGTTTATTAATGATTAGTCCCCAATTATTGTTTTACAAATCTCGTATTATGCAAATTGATTTTTATTAAGACGACATCCTAGCATGTGTTCCTATTCGCTTACCGATCGTTAGGTCAACTCGGCCAAATTCTTGGCTTGTGATTATTTTTCTTTACAACTTTTATCAAATTATGTCTTGGGTAATTTCTAATTGGCAATTAAACTACGTTATTCGTGTTTTACACAACCTAAAATCCGCAGGGATCCAAATGTGTCGAATGAAAACGTTGTGTTGGTTCTTCAAACAAGTTGCTTCGTACTTAGAAACCTTCTTAGCTTCCGCCATTAGAATCGCATGCCCTGGTACAAAGCCACAATCCCGCAAACCCACCAAAAGGGCCACCCCAAAAAGGTCAACGCATACTTGCTTGGCCCATACCCACCCAAACACAAGCACATTCGTTGGGCGCATGGTGGATCTCCCCTCGCACGGATTAGAAAAACTTTCCGATGCTTCTTTCTTAGTCGAGATCCCTACGTGTCGAAGCACGTCCCAAAGAACTTCTCTGACCAAGTCATGGCGGTACTTGAACCCCGGTAATTTCTTGCAATGAAGGGTATGCTCGCTTAATCTAATCTAAACAAAGGTTTTTTTTCCTTTTTTTTTTTTTTTTTGCAAATGGGGTATGGTTCATTAGAAGGGAAAAGGGGTATCACAAGCTGGTATTTGAGAACAGCCCTATATTCCACCGTCGACATCCATTGCCCAAGCCTATCAATGGGCACGACAGTCAAAAAGTCCTAAGCATGGCCCCCTTGAAGACATGCAAGCACCACTTTTTGTCGTGGGGTCATATCAAACTCCCCATCCATAGTCTGCATGCGTTTATAAAAAAGACCACTCGACAAGGTTTGTTGGGCTTTCTTGGGGGTGGCGTCCTTATCGATATAACCACCTATAACAAGTTCCGGGAGAGTTGTTTCAATATTACCAAATGCAAGGGTGTAGCCAGGGTCCACCCTCGCTACACCGAGATTTCGCAGGATGTGGCCCGCAATTTCCATGGCTGAGCCCTGGATGCTATGAAGGTATATATTGACACATCTGTTGCTGAATAAAGCCTTAAGCCCTCGTACCACATAAGTGAGGAAGCTAGCCTCCACTGAAGGTCCCCAAAATCCCCCATCTTTAACATGCTCTGGTTGACATGTTTGGAGGTCGTACACTAATTTAGCCACAACCCATGCATGAGCAGTAAGAGCAGCTGACTTTGGGGGTCCCTCAATTCAGCAAGCTTTCCATGAGTTCTACTGCTCGTAGAGCCTTTTTCGCGGCCAAAGAGCGGATATAACCTACATCTCAGCTAACAGCCCCTCCAAGAAGTTTAGGTCAACCATTGGGTCTACCAATCTCACTAGGGAATAATTGGCATAGTTTAATTCCCAACTAATTAACTATCAGTTTAAAGTTCAACATTTTGATCAACTCCAATGGTTCATGATTTAATAGTTCAATAATTGAAAACCAAGTAATTGATGAAATCAAACTAAATCTCATAAATCCAAACTATTTAATAAATCCCAGGTAAATAAAAGAAGTCAAGTAACATGTCTACATGATTGATTAGGTTAATTCTAATCCAAAATAATTATGAATAAGTTTAATTTAATAACCAACACTAACCGCCACCCATTGTCAACGGCTGCCGCCGCCACCACCACTCACCAACGCCGATTTTATTCCTCCGCCTTTTCCTACCTAACAAACAATACAGGGTAATGATTCATTACATTCTCACATGGTAACCAAACAAGACTATGGTAATCATCCACTTCATTCCTTTTCCCATTCCATTACCTCGTCCTTGATGCTTTGATATCCGTGTGTGACCCCCACGAGAAGTCATAGGTGGCCCTCTTTGCGAATTGTTATACAAAAAATCGTTTTACGTGTTCCTAACACGTTCTAACCGGAAAATCATGAACATCTACAACGTAAATGTGAACCACAACCATAAATGCATCTGTTAGTTGCATTTTTAGGCATATTTTATCATCTTTTTAGTTGCTAGTTTTAGCGTTTTTATGCATTTAGGTTGTACATATTGCATTGTTTTCGCGTATTGCATATTTTTTGTGGGCGGAATCTACTTTGGTTTGTTTTTTGTTGATTTTGTAGGGGTGGAGAATTGAAAGAGGAAATGGAGAGCATTGACGAGGCGAGTTTGCAACTTACTTGGACTTGGCGTTCTTGAAAAGAAGTTTAGGCCGCAAACATCATGGAAAAAAAACTAGAGGGAGCTGAATTGAAAAATCAATATTTGAAAGAATTTAATATGAAAATAAGATAACAACAAAAAAAGAGCTTTTTGGGGGATATTGATTGAATTATTATGATTCATCTTTGGAGAAGGCTGATCACATCGAAAAAAAAAAAGCTAAAAAGGCGTTGATTCAATTTTATTTGGGGGACTACTGCAACATCGAACAAGAAGCAAGGCAGGCGATTTTATTATTTAGCATAAAAGACAATTCTATTTTTTTCTAGTTTCGTAAGCTTTAATTTTTTTTATGTTTCATATTATATTTGTTTGGATTGAACTAGCCGCCATGTCCGGCTAGAACCTTTTTAATTCCGGCACTTTGGTATGTTTACTTAATTTTGATTCGTAAGCTTATGTGAAACTCCTATGAGATCCAATTTTTGAATGGTTTGTTTGGTTGGTTCTTGATCTTATACCTTTAGGTAAAATATTAGTTGGTTGATAAAATTGGCCACTTTGTTAATCACTCTAATAGTGTTCATCAATTTATGAAATTTTAACCGGTTTTTATATAATTGATAAAAGGAACAAATAACGGTTTAGGTTTGTCTATGAATTTAAATTTGTTATAGAATTAAACAATATAATTAAGCACTCCGAACGGCGCGAGTGTTTAGTTATAATCGATACTTCTATCATTGCAACCCGCACACTAAGATCCGAACGGCGTGAGCTTGGAGTAGCGGGTTGGCTCTAATCAACGAACGGCGTTTGGTTAGACATTAGATAGAGTGGATGTCCGAACGGCGTGACGTCTAGTATTGATACAAACCGTTTAATTAAAGGATCATTGCACCATAATTGTTAATGATCATAAGTTCGGGTCAAATTAAGAAACTGCCTTAGTGTTGGAATTAGCTTTAACATCTGAATTTATTTCACAACTTAATTAAAAAATTTTTAGTCATTCGTCTTACTAATTTTAGTTTTATTTTTGTTAACTTAAAATACACCAACCCCCCCTTTTTTATATAGTCGTATTTTGTGCGAAAAACGTTTTTGGTATAATCAGTTGATCTGTATCCCTGAGGACACAAACCTTACTTTCACTAATACTAGTAGGTTTATTATTTATTTATTTGCTGGATTCGACACCCAACAAATTGGCGCCGCTGCCGGGGATACGGCAATTCTAATTGTTTTATGCCAAGATCTTCTCGTACAGGTACACCACTTGAAGTTGATCCGGAAATAGAGAAAACTGCAAGGAGATTAAGGAAGCAAGCAAAACAACGAAAGAAGTTAGCAAGCTCCCCAACCTCTATCACTTCACCTCCGATCACTAACATTTGGCAAGACATACTCTTGTCAAGTGAATCCGAAGCTGAAACCGAATCTGTCACACCCTCAAAATCCACTTGCGGAGTTTTACCGCGAGGCGCATGACAAACCAGGATCCAAGTCAACGATCACAATAAACAAGTCTAAATGAACATATGCAATTTCAAAAACATAGTTTAAATCCCCAATTACAGCGGAAGCTTATTCTTAAAACATAATCCAAAAGTAAACCAAATTATTCAATGTTTGAAAACCATGCAATCCTAACTAGACGCCGTGCAGACGCGTGCGCCCTAGTTCCGTAGTGCTACCTTAGCGACCTGAGAAAACATGTAAGAGTTACGTCAGCACAAAAATGCTGGTGAGTTCACAGGTTTTGTAATCAAAGTATCAAGTTCAACCTGTCCATACTATATCAATTTGTAAACCAAGTACGCTAGCTAGGCGTATGTTTTGTTACATCTACGATTGGAAAACCATTACTAACTCGCAAACCAGATGTTGTGCCCGAATAGTAAACCTGTTCCTGTTTGAGACAATATGCACTCGCCCGGCCCTCCAAGCCGACGAGCGGGGTTGGTCATTCCCAATAGATCTATTCACTTTTCCCCGTTGTGCTAACCCGCACATTCATGGTTTCCCCGGGACTTCCAAAGATCGTATAGTAAACCATAGAAACCCATAGTATGACGGTTGTTACCAAAACATAAGTTTAACACATGTTTTCTCCCCCAAAAAGTGAAACCAGTCAAAAGAGGGGCCGTAAACTCCTTAGGTTGCGTTACTTCCTAATACGAATAAAATCAGCAAGCTATGCTAGCCCCGTAAAGCGGCAACCTAACATATGACAGTTACAAGTACTTAGACTAATATCCCGTAGGTTAGTTAGTCCATAGATGTCCAGACCATAACCAAGTTCGTTTGAAAACACTGTGACTGTTAAATTAACCCAATGTACAAGACTCGACATCCCATTGGTGACCCGAGACTCCCCGTGTTATACTTGCACTCACAAACATACAATCATGCAATCACACTTAACATACGTTAAAGTCCAACAAGTTGTAGCACGTAGTTCAAGTATCACATAAACAAGTCCGAGCTCATATTACCAAGTTACTAGGTATGTTACGGGGTTCCTAGCATGTTCCTAGATGTCCAATCGGGTCCCGAAATGCTAAATTACACTTACAGCAGCAGTACAGGCGATTAGGAAAAGTCAACTAGTGATTACGTGGGTCAACAGGCATTTAGGAAGGCTAATCGCCTATACTATAGGCGATTAGGGTCATGCGGTATGCAATTCATGAGTTTATAGGCGATTACGTCGTAAAGCATGCAATTCAAGGCTTAACTAGCATTTAGGATCGTAAATGCATGAAGTAAAGGCAATTAGGCCCCTATTCCCCTATACTATAGGCGAATAGGAACCCATATCAGGCGAATCACCTCCTATTCGCCTATAGCATAGGCGAATAGGATCCCTATTCGCCTTTAGCCCAGCTGTTCCAGTTTTTCGCGCGTTTAACACTCCAAATCAGATCCAGAACGTGTGAAAACATCAAATATCAATCAAACAACCATATAAAACATATTTCAATCAAAATCCTTCGTTTAACCTCGTTCTATCAGCCCTGCATGCAACCATGTATCCCAAAAACAATACACATAGCATGAAACATCACATTAACATGCATAACCGTAACCCTAATGAACAATTACTCAGATTTCATCAACATGCTATCATCATCAATCTGTAACTACCTTAACATCATGCTAACAATCCTTCTTGAATCACAAAAACCCTATCTTTTAATCATAAACACACATACAACATGCATAATAGTTAGAATCCAATTAACAACGATTATTAGCGAATTTCAAAAGACACATACGTTTATAAACAGGTCTGGACCATTAGGGATTCAATAAAACATTATTAAAGATTGCATGAATGAAAACCACACCTTAGATTTATGATAGATTGATGTAATAGGCTTGAAATCTTGTATTTTGATCCAAAATCGTGTTCCAGAGGTTGTGTGTGTGTTGGGACGAGTTGTGGGACGACTAGGGTTGTTATAATGAAGTTTAGGAGGTCAAGTATTGTATTTATAGGCGTTTTTAGTCGTTCAGCACGTTATAGGCGATTACGCAGCAGCATTAGGCGAATAGGGCTCCTAATCGCCTATAGTAGGGGCGATTAGGGCCTATTCGCCCCATGTGAATCCCTACTCGCCCGCCCTATAGGCGATTAGCCCTCCCTAATCGCCTATAGGGGTTGGTTCAGCGTATTTTGCGCGTTTAAACCCCGTTTTAACATATGTTAACACATTTTCACATACCGACAAGTCACATAATAATTACAAACACATAATACATGTAAACAAACACATTCACACCCGTTCACCAATTCCCGGGATTCGAGACTTGTATGTTCCCTATGCTCTGACGATTCTACGAATCGTCACCCTTTGTACACTTGGTTAAGGACTGACATCTAATGAGCCTCTAGACTAACATCTAATGATCCTCTATACTAAACTAACAGTTCCCGAACCGTAACACGACTCAACTGACCCAGTTAAGTATAATATACGCGTGACTTGCTAAGGTAGACTTTAATCTAGACAACGTTGTTAATCGGAATTTGCCGGGTGTCACATCATGCCCACGTTAAAAGAATTTTCGTCCCGAAAATTGCACAAGTACCAAAAGGAATAACAAAAGAAACAGACAAAAGATAGAAACCAAGAGAGAGATTTACCCGAGTTGTCACATCATCCCCACGTTTAAAAAGGAATCTCGCCCCGAGATTCATTCAGCTGCAGAGGTAACATATCTCGATTTGAACGCTTCCTTAGGAAAGAGATGAGGATACTTAGACTTCATCTGATCCTCCCGTTCCCAAGTGTACTCTGGTCCCCGGTTCGAGTTCCAGCGAACCTTAACAATGCGAATCTTGCTATGACGTAGGCTACGAATCTTGTAATCAAGAATCTCAACAGGTTCCTCCACAATCCGAAGACGGTCATCAACCTTGATCTCTTCCAGTGGAACAATAAGAGACTCGTCAGCCAGACACTTCTTTAAGTTGGACACATGGAAGACGTTATGTACGTTACCGAGCTCCGTCGGTAAATCAAGACGATATGCCACCGGTCCAATCCGTTCCAGAATTGTAAATGGGCCGACATACCGAGGGTTGAGTTTGCCACGCTTCCCAAAGCGTATGACGCCCTTCCACGGTGAAACTTTCTGAAGTACCTTATCATCAACTTGGAATTCCAATGGCTTGCGACGCTGATCGGCATAACTCTTTTGCCGGTCCCGTGCCGCTGCCAACCGGTTACGAATCTGTACGATCTTTTCCGAAGTTTCGTACACTAGCTCAGGCCCAGTGAGTTGACTCTCACCCACCTCAGCCCAACAAAGAGGAGACCGGCATTTCCGCCCGTACAGTGCCTCGAACGGAGCTGCCTTGATGCTCGTGTGGTAACTGTTGTTGTAAGAGAATTCTACTAACGGTAGGTGAGCTTCCCAACCTTTGCCAAAATCGATCACACATGCTCGCAGCATGTCTTCTAAGGTTTGAATCGTACGTTCACTCTGACCGTCAGTCTGTGGGTGATAAGCTGTACTCATGTCCAGTTGGGTACCCAAAGCCTTGTGCAAAGACTTCCAGAAGTGAGAGGTAAAATGGGAGTCACGATTCGAAATAATAGAAACCGGCACCCCGTGCTTAGAAACAACTTCCTTCAAATAAAGACGAGCCAAACGATCCATGGTGTCGGTCTCCTTAATAGCGAGAAAATGGGCTGATTTCGTCAACCGATCAACAATCACCCATATCTTATCATTCTCGCTTGGTGACTTAGGTAGTTGCGTAACAAAATCCATTGTAATCCGTTCCCACTTCCACTCCGGAATTTCAGGTTGTTGCAAAAGACCCGACGGTTTCTGGAATTCCACCTTGACCTTAGCACAGGTCAAGCATTTGCTCACGTATGAGGCTATATCCGACCTCATGTTTGGCCACCAGTAAAGCACCTTCAGATCTTGGTACATCTTATCCGAACCAGGATGAATAGAATACCGGGACTTGTGAGCCTCATCTAAGACAAGCTCCCGAAGTCCCCCGAATAAAGGAACCCATATGCGTTCTGCGAAGTAGTGCAGGCCATCAAGCCTTCGCTCGAGGTGCTTGTCGGCACCGTGCATAGTCTCAGCTTTAAGGTTTTCCTCCTTCAACGCTTCTAACTGAGCAGAACGGAGTTGGTCAGGTAGAGAGGAATGAATGGTGAGCTGCAACGCCCGAACGCGACGAGGATTAATTGATTCCTTCCTGCTCAAGGCGTCTGCTACTACATTCGCCTTGCCAGGATGGTACTTAATGGCACAATCATAGTCGCTCAGAAGTTCAATCCAACGACGCTGTCGTATGTTCAAATGTTGTTGGTCGAAAATATGTTGAAGACTCTTGTGATCGGTGTAGATGGTGCATTTGGTACCGTACAAGTAATGTCTCCAAATTTTCAACGCGAAAACCACTGCACCCAACTCCAAGTCATGGGTAGTGTAGTTCCTCTCGTGCACCTTGAGTTGACGAGAAGCATACGCAATCACTTTCTCGCGTTGCATCAACACGTAACCGAGACCATGAATAGAAGCATCACAGTAAACAACGAAATCATCAGGGCCTTCAGGCAAGGACAAAATAGGAGCAGAACAAAGTTTAGACTTCAGTTCTTGAAATGCCGACTCTTGTGGTTCACCCCAGTCGAATTTTCTATCCTTTTGAGTAAGAGTGGTGAGGGGTTGAGCGATCTTCGAGAACCCCTTAATGAAACGACGATAATAGCCCGCAAGGCCTAGAAATTGCCGCACCTCAGTTGGCGTCTTTGGTGCTCCCCAGTCCTTGATCGCTTCGATCTTAGCTGGATCGACATGAATTCCTAGTTCATTAACCACATGTCCTAGGAACTGAACTTCGCGTAACCAAAAGTCACACTTTGAGAACTTAGCGTAAAGTTGTTCCCGTCGCAAAAGTTCCAAAACCAAACGCAGGTGTTCCTCATGTTCGGTCTTGTTCTTGGAGTAAATCAGGATGTCATCAATAAACACGATGACGAACTTGTCAAGATATGGTTTGCAAACGCGGTTCATCAAATCCATGAAAACCGCCGGTGCGTTTGTGAGACCGAAAGGCATGACCAAGAACTCAAAATGGCCATAACGTGTACGAAAAGCAGTCTTTGCAACGTCAGTTTCCCTTACGCGCAACTGGTGATAACCGGACCTCAAATCAATCTTAGAGTAGTAGCTAGAACCCTGGAGTTGGTCGAATAGATCATCAATACGTGGAAGAGGATAACGGTTCTTGATGGTCAATTTGTTCAATTCTCTGTAATCCACACACAATCGAAAACTTCCATCCTTCTTCTTAACGAACAGAATCGGGGCTCCCCAAGGGGAAGAACTTGGTCTGATGAAACCCTTGTCCAAGAGTTCCTGTAACTGACTAGACAATTCCTGCATCTCGGGAGGTGCAAGACGGTAGGGGGCCCGAGCAATAGGAGCAGCCCCCGGTACAAGATCATACTGAACTCAACCTGACGATGGGGAGGAAGACCAGATAAATCATCGGGAAATACATCAGGAAACTCGCGTACAACAGGAATATCGTCGATCTTCTTCTCATCGGTAGAGGAAACAAATAAAAGTGCCAAAACGGCCGAATAACCCTTTCGAAGATACTTAAGGGCTTTCATGCTGGAGATGAGATTTAGCGGAGCACCGCCCTTGATACCGTACACAGAAAGGAATTCTCCATCAGGGAGGGGAATCCGAATAATCTTGTCGTAACAAACGATCTCAGCGCGATACAAAGACAACCAATCCATGCCTACAACAACGTCAAAACTACCCAAAGGTACCGGCATAAGGTCGATGGGGAACGACAAACCCGCCAACTCTAGTTGACACTCCCGAAGGATACAAGTAGCTTCAATCTTTTTACCGTCAGCCAACTCAATTACATACTTAGCCTCTAATGGTACGGGTACTGCATCTAGCAGTCGACTAACTTCCATAAATATAAAACTTTTATCGGCACCTGAATCAAATAAAACACTAACAGAGCGATTATTGAGAAGGAACGTACCGGTAACTGTGTCAGGATCCTGCCTAGCCTCTGCGGCTCCAATGAAGAAGGCACGTGCATTCCTGCCACTGCCCCCGTTGTTCCCGTTACCGTTTCTATCCCTCACATCCCCGCCCTGCTTCAGCTTCGGGCACTCCTTCTTGTAATGCTCAGTCTCCCCACAGTTGTAACAACCCTGTCTCCCCGTAGTTCCTTGAGCAGTAGGAGCCGAGTTAATAATTGGGGCCTGGGTCGATGGAAGTGTCGCCCGACAGTCTTTAGCAAAATGCCAAGTCGCTGACAGCGATGGCAACGATTACGGTCGCAGTCCCCTGATGATGGCGCCCACATTTGTTGCATTAAGGTAATTTCCCCGCATAACCACCCTGTTTGGTACCAGAAGAAGAAGAACCCCCGCTATCGAATCTCTTACCCTGTTGTGCTGGTGCTGGCACAGATCGTTTCCCCTCATTATCCCATTTACGCTTGTTATTCTCTGGGGCCTTGACAGTCGAACCCTTAGCAGGCAAGATACCCTCATTCACCTTCAAGTTTGTCATCCTGTGAGCCGATCGGACCACCTCTGAGTATGTAGGAAGATTTCCCGCAGCCACCAACCCTGCGATCTCTGGTACTAGCCCCGAGATATAGTGTTCAATCCTCCTGTATTCTGGCACATGCAGATCAGGACACAGCACTGCCAACTCATTATGCCTTACCGTATACTTTTCAATCTCTGACCCAGTCATCTTGAGGTTCCACACCTCGTGCTCTAACTTCTGAACTTCTTCCCTTGGACAGTACTCTCGCTTCAGTAGTTGAACAAAATTTTCCCAAGGCATAGCATACGCCTCCCCTATACCCATATTCTGGGTGATATTGTTCCACCAGGTCAAAGCAACATCCTGGAATAACGCAGCAGCATACTTGACTCGATCCTCTGGGAGACAGTTGCACATCAGAAACACTGACTCCACCTTTTCCAGCCACCTGAGCAAGCTCACCGCACCCTCAGTGCCAGAGAATTCCTGGGGCTTACAGTCCCGGAACATCTTGTAGGTACACATGGGTGGGGGTGGGTTAACAGGACCACCACCACCATTGTTGTAACATAGCAAAAATTTTCAAAGTTTAATACGTATGTTATTTTTTTTTTTATCGTTCATAAGGTGCCTAAGTCTTATTTTTCCCGACCACACAACTTATATATATATATATATGTATATATATATAAGTATAATAATAATAATAATAATAATAATAATAATAATAATAATAATAATAATAATAATAATAATAATAATAATAATAGACATGATGCAAATATTATAACTAAACCTCCCCTAAACCTAAACTACAACCCAATAAACAAACTACCCAACCCAACACCCTTTGAGCCCACCAGACTCGGCCCAAACCACCCAGCCCAAACCCCTCCTTCCCATTTCAATTATAAAAAAAAGGGTCCCTGCTCGGATTCGAACCCGGGTCACACCATACACACACACGCGTTCACAACCACCCGAGCCTCACATGTATTTTGTTTTAAATCCGATTCTTTTTATATTAATACACAGATTAACCCCATCCCTTTTTCCCTTTCACCTTCTACGAACAGCAGCAGCAGACATTGTTTTTATTTTTTTCTTTTTTTCTTCTCTTTTGACCAATTTAATTAGCCTAATTAACGCGTAATTAACCATGGTTTGACTTGGAATCGTGATTATCGGCCATCATCAAGTCAACACACGAACAATCACAATCAATTGTTTCCATTTTTATGTAGAACGCGTCAAACATTAAAGAACCCGGTTAAATCTTGCCAAATCGTATACCGAAGCATAACACTATAAATTGAACATCCCCAAACATGCTACACTCGCCGATAACTCTTTCCCAACCCTCAATTTCTTGTGTAAATCAGCTGTTCATGCGTTTTTAGCACGAAGTTGACTTTCCTGTTTGACCATTCGTTAGCCTTCGATTAAGTCTTGTAAGTGTGATTTCTTTTGTGGGAATGCTTAATCGGCATCTACACATTGTTTACCCTAAGAATAATCGGGTTAACATTGTGTGGATTGTGCGATTGGAAAAGCTAGGGCTTGTAAGCTTAAATTGGGGATAATCATGATTTCTGCATTATTATTTATTTTAAATAAAACAAGAATCAACACAACCACTGGTCTAGACCAAGTGGTTGTGTCTGGTGCCCACAAGCAAGACCACGCGGGTTCGATACCCTGCTGTGACGTTTTATTTTCCTTTTTTTGTTGATTTTATTATAAACAAACAAATATATATATATATATTACATTTAAACTTATAAATTCATTTTTAAATATCAAAACCCTTTTATAAATTCTAAAAAAAATTATTTTTAACAAATCTGATGTCAAAGCTTTATCTACAATTTTTATTTTTCTGAAATTCATTTATTTAATATTTATAATAATTAAATCAATTTTACACTATTATATTTATAAAAAATCCATTAAAATATCAAAACGATCTTATAAATTTCCACAAAAATTATCCTAAGTTTTTATAACATTAAACTTTTCAGAAATGATTTTTTATTTCTGAAAAATCATTTATTTAGTATTTTTAATCAATTTTTGTTAGTTTTAAACATAATTAAATCATAATAAATCCAATTTTTAATATTTTTGCACCAAAATCTTATACAAATTATTTCTGATCATTTAGAACAGAAATATAATTTTTAAACTGATAATTCTTTAATTTTAGTAATTTTTAATTATTAAAGTTAAAGTTTGACAATTTGTAATAAATAGATTTAATAATCTATTTTAAAGAAAATAATTTTATAAAAATTATTTTTATACTTTAAATACATTATTGTGACCATCCTAAATTTAAATTTCATAAAAAGATTTTTGGTTACCTATTTACTAAATTTCTCTCAATTGGCGAACATTTTTAATATTAATCAAACGAGCAATTATCCCCAATACGAAGCCCTAGAACATATACATTTGTAGACAGGATAGACTTAGACATATTTATTACCTTATTATAGGGTGATACTTGACATACTTGGGCAACACACTATTTTCAAGAGATAACATTTTGCTAAGGTGAGTTTTACATAGCCCCTTTTATTTATCACCATTTTTGGGGTGAAACATGTTATAACATCGTTTATGCAATTCAATCATCAATGTGTCTATGTGTTTTCTATGTTGCATTATGTCTTGAGCATGATTAGAGTAAGCACCATTCTAGCATAATCATTAACTCCGTACAAGCCGACGGTATACATTGATAGATCTATTGGACTGACAATCCCACTCGGATACGTGCCTCCTACAAAGGTAGCGTGGGTGTTTGTTATCGTATAACATATTCAAGTGAACCATGAGCGTATGGGATGTATCATATTATAACAGTCATCAGGGTTGGTTATGCACTCGATTTATTTCTAGTATGTTCTCACATATGGACTAGATTGACATGACACATGAATTGCACAACATTTTTATTCAATTGTCAAAAACCTATGTAATTCTCACCAACTTTTGTTGACCCAAAACCTTTTCAACTTAACATGTTTCAGGTTCTATTTGCTTGAAGATTTGAATTGATACTTGAAGATATGTGTATAGTTTTATTCAAATTTGATGTACAAATTCTAGAACAATTGTATGTAATTCATTTAAATTATTTAATGGAAGTTAATATTCACCATGAGCTACTGAACAATCATCAATACGTGACATCCCGATGTTTCCGCCATCGGTTGGGGTGTTACAGATTGGTATCAGAGCCATGGTTATAGGGAATTAGGTTATTAGAAAAATAATCTAGTCTATAACCATAGGATTTAACCAGTACTTGCTTCTTTTACTTGCTATTCTCTATCTCCCTCCTACTTCTTATCCCTACTTTCATCCTTACAAGAAGGCTGCTCTCCATCAGTGGATCTACTCTTAGACTAATAGGACTAAACCCTCAGGTTTAACCTGAACCACCTTGAGATCTCGTCGAAGTTCTAGATTTTAATAACGAACACGTGCAATCTGGAAGGGTGAACGCCTGTATTCTGAGTCTTCTGTCTAGGCTGGCATTGCGCATATATCCCAATCAGACGAGTGAACCGGATGCCTACCTGGGAATTCTCGGGATGAGTGTTCACTTATAGGCTAAAGCATGTCTTCATATGTTATTAGAATTGAGAATCTTTGATAAGTCAACGTTTTCGTTTATTCGTTTTAATTAATGAATAAATGATTACACTCCTTATATAATCTCATTCATTTCACTGTGTCTCTTACAGATCATGTCTCCACGTCGCAGCACTCGCCTTATCAATGGTGACAATCAAGATGAAATGAATAGCAACGACCACAACACTAACCACATTAATGGGAGTGATGCCCAACTAGCTGCGATTATTTTCCAACAATTGGCGCAACAAATCACAACTCTGGTTTCTAACTTATTGGCTCAAGACATCCAAATGAATGGGAACGGCAATGGAAATGGCGTTGGGAATAACAGGACCTTAGTTCGGAAAGACAAGAAAACAAGTATTGTGGCCGCATTAACTACCATGAATCAGAAACGTAAGACCAGGGATCCTGATGTAAACCTCACTACCCAAGTTTCTAACAAGAAGCCTTATACGAGAAACTTTCCATTGTGTAACACATGCAATCGACATCATCCCACTGTTTCAACGTGTCGCTTGTGCACCAATTGTGGTAGGTATGGTCATCTGGTCAACACATGTCGCGAGACCCCAAACCCTAATCAACCCACCAACCCTGCTACTTTGGAGGAAGCAAAGCGGTTGGCTGCCACCTTAACAGACGATCATGTAAAGGCAGGAACCCTGACCCGGAAAGGGGAGAAGAAAACTGTTGCAAAAGATACTCCTCAACCTGCCGTTAAAATCAAAACTGAGGCCTCAACCAACGGAAAGCGCAAGGCCAGGAATTTTGCAAAAGACACCACTACCCCACCCAACAAGAAACAATACCGCGGGAAACTACCTAAGTGTGACACCTGCCAGTATCACCATCCAACCCAAGTGCCCTGCCGTTAGTGTACCAATTGTCAAAGGTATGGACATCTTGCGGATGCTTGCCGAATTCCTGCTACAAACGCTCTTGATGCTCCAATTAACCCACTTGAAACCCTCCAGCTACTTAACAGCAAACTCTACCATCTGAATGATGTCTATTTTTCTCTTTAATTCCATGTATTGACATCTTATTTTCAAGTAATAAAATACGAGTATTATCATAACATCTGTGTGCATGCTTGTTTGAATGTGAATTGATTGCTATATCTATGATCATACGTGCTTATTTGTACAACAATTAGTTGACTACCAAACAACCTACTTAACGATTAGTAGAGGTCATCATGTCTTTCCAACAGTCGGGAGAGGCCCTACCACCTGCTCAACGACTGGTGGAGACTATCAGACCTGCTCAACAATCGATAGAGTCATAAAAAGACGCAAAACCCTAATGTAAGGTAGGTTGGTAATTACGGTCCGGAACGTAATCATGAATTTACAGGTACGTTAAGGTAGTGTGAAATTTTATCAAGGTTTTCGGTAGTCGACCAATGGTAAACTTAGTGTCTTCTTTAACTTCGGGACGAAGTTCCTAAAAGTAGGGGATACTGTAACATAGCAAAAATTTTCAAAGTTTAATACGTATGTTATTTTTTTTTTTATCGTTCATAAGGTGCCTAAGTCTTATTTTTCCCGACCACACAACTTATATATATATATATGTATATATATATAAGTATAATAATAATAATAATAATAATAATAATAATAATAATAGACATGATGCAAATATTATAACTAAACCTCCCCTAAACCTAAACTACAACCCAATAAACAAACTACCCAACCCAACACCCTTTGAGCCCACCAGACTCGGCCCAAACCACCCAGCCCAAACCCCTCCTTCCCATTTCAATTATAAAAAAAAAGGGTCCCTGCTCGGATTCGAACCCGGGTCACACCATACACACACACGCGTTCACAACCACCCGAGCCTCACATGTATTTTGTTTTAAATCCGATTCTTTTTATATTAATACACAGATTAACCCCATCCCTTTTTCCCTTTCACCTTCTACGAACAGCAGCAGCAGACATTGTTTTTATTTTTTTCTTTTTTTCTTCTCTTTTGACCAATTTAATTAGCCTAATTAACGCGTAATTAACCATGGTTTGACTTGGAATCGTGATTATCGGCCATCATCAAGTCAACACACGAACAATCACAATCAATTGTTTCCATTTTTGTGTAGAACGCGTCAAACATTAAAGAACCCAGTCAAATCTTGCCAAATCGTATACCGAAGCATAACACTATAAATTGAACATCCCCAAACATGCTACACTCGCCGATAACTCTTTCCCAACCCTCAATTTCTTGTGTAAATCAGCTGTTCATGCGTTTTTAGCACGAAGTTGACTTTCCTGTTTGACCATTCGTTAGCCTTCGATTAAGTCTTGTAAGTGTGATTTCTTTTGTGGGAATTCTTAATCGGCATCTACACATTGTTTACCCTAAGAATAATCGGGTTAACATTGTGTGGATTGTGCGATTGGAAAAGCTAGGGCTTGTAAGCTTAAATTGAGGATAATCATGATTTCTGCATTATTATTTATTTTAAATAAAACAAGAATCAACACAACCACTGGTCTAGACCAAGTGGTTGTGTCTGGTGCCCACAAGCAAGACCACGCGGGTTCGATACCCTGCTGTGACGTTTTATTTTCCTTTTTTTGTTGATTTTATTATAAACAAACAAATATATATATATATATTACATTTAAACTTATAAATTCATTTTTAAATATCAAAACCCTTTTATAAATTCTAAAAAAAATTATTTTTAACAAATCTGATGTCAAAGCTTTATCTACAATTTTTATTTTTCTGAAATTCATTTATTTAATATTTATAATAATTAAATCAATTTTACATTATTATATTTATAAAAATCCATTAAAATATCAAAACGATCTTATAAATTTCCACAAAAATTATCCTAAGTTTTTATAACATTAAACTTTTCAGAAATGATTTTTATTTCTGAAAAATCATTTATTTAGTATTTTTAATCAATTTTTGTTAGTTTTAAACATAATTAAATCATAATAAATCCAATTTTTAATATTTTTGCACCAAAATCTTATACAAATTATTTCTGATCATTTAGAATAGAAATATAATTTTTAAACTGATAATTCTTTAATTTTAGTAATTTTTAATTATTAAAGTTAAAGTTTGACAATTTGCAATAAATAGATTTAATAATCTATTTTAAAGAAAATAATTTTATAAAAATTATTTTTATACTTTAAATACATTATTGTGACCATCCTAAATTTAAATTTCATAAAAAGATTTTTGGTTACCTATTTACTAAATTTCTCTCAATTGGCGAACATTTTTAATATTAATCAAACGAGCAATTATCCCCAATACGAAGCCCTAGAACATATACATTTGTAGTCAGGATAGACTTAGACATATTTATTACCTTATTATAGGGTGATACTTGACATACTTGGGCAACACACTATTTTCAAGAGATAACATTTTGCTAAGGTGAGTTTTACATAGCCCCTTTTATTTATCACCATTTTTGGGGTGAAACATGTTATAACATCGTTTATGCAATTCAATCATCAATGTGTCTATGTGTTTTCTATGTTGCATTATGTCTTGAGCATGATTAGAGTAAGCACCATTCTAGCATAATCATTAACTCCGTACAAGCCGACGGTATACATTGATAGATCTATTGGACTGACAATCCCACTCGGATACGTGCCTCCTACAAAGGTAGCGTGGGTGTTTGTTATCGTATAACATATTCAAGTGAACCATGAGCGTATGGGATGTATCATATTATAACAGTCATCAGGGTTGGTTATGCACTCGATTTATTTCTAGTATGTTCTCACATATGGACTAGATTGACATGACACATGAATTGCACAACATTTTTATTCAATTGTCAAAAACCTATGTAATTCTCACCAACTTTTGTTGACCCAAAACCTTTTCAACTTAACATGTTTCAGGTTCTATTTGCTTGAAGATTTGAATTGATGCTTGAAGATATGTGTATAGTTTTATTCAAATTTGATGTACAAATTCTAGAACAATTGTATGTAATTCATTTAAATTATTTAATGGAAGTTAATATTCACCATGAGCTACTGAACAATCATCAATACGTGACATCCCGATGTTTCCGCCATCGGTTGGGGTGTTACAATTGTGCCCTAACTGAAAGGCAGCTTGCAGTAAGTTGTTCAGATCTTCCTGTGATAGGTTTACACCTCCACGACCACCACCACCACCACGGCCACCACCACGCCCACCAGCGCGGCCAGCTCCACGTCCTCCTCGTACTCCAGACATGATTCTGACAGAAAGAACGAGAAAATTTAGTTTCGCAGCTAATGGTAACCACTAGCATTTACAAGATCAAAGCTAGATCTAACTCAGGACTATCCATTCAAACCCAGAGCTCACTAGGGCTTTCATGCATTTCGGTTTATGATTTTGTGTGCACCCAAAATGATAAACCGCTCTACATGGTCCTCCAAGTGTTCTCCTAGTTCAAAGTTCAAATCACCGAACATAGACTCTTAGCTATACACCGTAATGCTACGGTAGTTTATGGCAAGTGTTTCTATTGGAGTATGAAAGGGAGATGTCCGAGCCTTGGACAAATCTCAAGAGTACACGATTTACCCCAATATACCATACTGCCTAGAAAGCAAGTAACCCGACATAAGATAGAACGGATGATGTAACATAGGAAGGTCAGATGATTTAGAGACACCCCGACAAGGCCATACGTAATCCACCATAATGTTTTAGTACTATGTGATCGTCTAGTGTGTGCGACTCGGCTATAGACTAGACTCTACATGCAGTCCTAGTTCACTATAACCATTGGCTCTGATACCAATCTGTCACACCTTCAAAATCCACTTGCGGAGTTTTACCGCGAGGCGCATGACAAACCAGGATCCAAGTCAACAATCACAATAAACAAGTCTAAATGAACATATGCAATTTCAAAAACATAGTTTAAATCCCCAATTACAGCGGAAGCTTATTCTTAAAACATAATCCAAAAGTAAACCAAATTATTCAATGTTTGAAAACCATGCAATCCTAACTAGACGCCGTGCAGACGCGTGCGCCCTAGTTCCGTAGTGCTACCTTAGCGACCTGAGAAA
This sequence comes from Ambrosia x helenae, assembly GCA_030844895.1. Lineage (NCBI taxonomy): Eukaryota > Viridiplantae > Streptophyta > Magnoliopsida > Asterales > Asteraceae > Ambrosia > Ambrosia x helenae. The sequence continues at coordinate 60,433,710 of CM061225.1, forward strand.
ACATGTAAGAGTTACGTCAGCACAAAAATGCTGGTGAGTTCACAGGTTTTGTAATCAAAGTATCAAGTTCAACCTGTCCATACTATATCAATTTGTAAACCAAGTACGCTAGCTAGGCGTATGTTTTGTTACATCTACGATTGGAAAACCATTACTAACTCGCAAACCAGATGTTGTGCCCGAATAGTAAACCTGTTCCTGTTTGAGACAATATGCACTCGCCCGGCCCTCCAAGCCTACGAGCGGGGTTGGTCATTCCCAATAGATCTATTCACATTTCCCCGTTGTGCTAACCCGCACATTCATGGTTTCCCCCGGGACTTCCAAAGATCGTATAGTAAACCATAGAAACCCATAGTATGACGGTTGTTACCAAAACATAAGTTTAACACATGTTTTCTCCCCCAAAAAGTGAAACCAGTTAAAAGAGGGGCCGTAAACTCACCTTAGGTTGCGTTACTTCGTAATACGAATAAAATCAGCAAGCTATGCTAGCCCCGTAAAGCGGCGACCTAACATATGACAGTTACAAGTACTTAGACTAATAACCCGTAGGTTATTTAGTCCCTAGATGTCCAGACCATAACCAAGTTCGTTTGAAAACACTGTGACTGTTAAATTAACCCGATGTACAAGACTCGACATCCCATTGGTGACCCGAGACTCCCCGTGTTATACTTGCACTCACAAACATACAATCATGCAATCACACTTAACATACGTTAAAGTCCAACAAGTTGTAGGACGTAGTTCAAGTATCACATAAACAAGTCCGACCACATATTACCAAGTTACTAGGTATGTTACGGGGTTCCTAGCATGTTCCTAGATGTCCAATCGGGTCCCGAAATGCTAAATTACACTTACAGCAGCAGTACAGGCGATTAGGAAAAGTCAACTAGTGATTACGTGGGTCAACAAGGATTTAGGAAGGCTAATCGCCTATACTATAGGCGTTTAGGGTCATGCGGTATGCAATTCATGAGTTTATAGGCGATTACGTCGTAAAGCATGCAATTCAGGGCTTAACTAGCATTTAGGATCGTAAATGCATGAAGTAAAGGCAATTAGGCCCCTATTCCCCTATACTATAGGCGAATAGGAACCCATATCAGGCGAATAGCCTCCTATTCGCCTATAGCATAGGCGAATAGGATCCCTATTCGCCTTTAGCCCAGCTGTTCCAGTTTTTCGCGCGTTTAACACTCCAAATCAGATCCAGAACGTGTGTAAACATCAAATATCAATCAAACAACCATATCAAACATATTTCAATCAAAATCCTTCGTTTAACCTCGTTCTATCAGCCCTGCTTGCAACCATGTATCCCAAAAACAATACACATAGCATGAAACATCACATTAACATGCATAACCGTAACCCTAATGAACAATTACTCAGATTTCATCAACATGCTATCTTCATCAATCTGTAACTACCTTAACATCATGCTAACAATCCTTCTTGAATCACAAAAACCCTATCTTTTAATCATAAACACACATACAACATGCATAATAGTTAGAATCCAATTAACAACGATTATTAGCGAATTTCAGAAGACACATACGTTTATAAACAGGTCTGGACCATTAGGGATTCAATAAAACATTATTAAAGATTGCATGAATGAAAACCACACCTTAGATTTATGATAGATTGATGTAATAGGCTTGAAATCTTGTGTTTTGATCCAAAATCGTGTTCCAGAGGTTGTGTGTGTGTTGGGACGAGTTGTGGGACGACTAGGGTTGTTATAATGAAGTTTAGGAGGTCAAGTATTGTATTTATAGGCGTTTTAAGTCGTCCAGCACGTTATAGGCGATTACGCAGCAGCATCAGGCGAATAGGGCTCCTAATCGCCTGTAGTAGGGGCGATTAGGGCCTATTCGCCCCATGTGAATCCCTACTCGCCCTCCCTATAGGCGATTAGCCCTCCCTAATCGCCTATAGGGGTTGGTTCAGCGTATTTTGCGCGTTAAACCCCGTTTTAACATATGTTAACACATTTTCACATACCGACAAGTCACATAATAATTACATACACATAATACATGTAAACAAACACATTCACACTCGTTCACCAATTCCCGGACTCGAGACTTGTATGTTCCCTATGCTCTGACGATTCTACGAATCGTCACCCTTTGTACACTTGGTTAAGGACTGACATCTAATGAGCCTCTAGACTAACATCTAATGATCCTCTATACTAAACTAACAGTTCCCGAACCGTAACACGACTCAACTGACCCAGTTAAGTATAATATACGCGTGACTTGCTAAGGTAGACTTTTATCTAGACAACGTTGTTAATCGGAATTTGCCGGGTGTCACAGAATCTCTCTCACATCCACAAACATTCATTACTCCACCACACTCACCCACCCATACCCACCAAGAACCAAACTCACCCGAACCAACAATGGCAGCTGAACAAACCCTTAGACAATGAGCGAATCGTGATGTCCCACAACAACCACTCTGCATCAACTACCCTGCGATGGAAAACTTCGAACTGAAATCCGGGTTGATCCATCTGTTACCCGTTTTCCGAGGTTTAGAGAATGAGGATCCACATAAGTTCCTCAAGGAGTTTCATGTTGTGTGTTTAAGTATGAAGCCACACAACATTACTGAAGACCAAATCAAACTAAGGGCATTCCCATTCTCTCTTCAAGATTCATCTAAGGAGTGGTTATATTACCTTCCACCGGGTCGGTAACCACTTGGAATGAACTTGCAACACTGTTCCTTGACAAATACTTCCCGGAAGTCAAAGCTTCAATACTCCGTAAAGAGATCATCGGGATCAAGCAAATCAAAAGGGAAGCATTGCACACTTATTGGGACAGGTTCAAGAAGCTTTGTGCTCGATGCCCACAACATGGCATATCTGAGCATCAACTCCTTCAGTACTTCTGTGAAGGATTGGCACCGATGGAGAGGCGTTTGATAAATGCCTCTAGTGGAGGAGCTCTACTTGATAAAACTCCTACTCAAATTCGAGCTTTAATCACATCAATTGCTGAAGACTCAAAGCATTCAGCACATGAGGAAGAATGGTATGTTGATCCGCCAAGGGGTGTTAAAGAAGTGAATACTCCTCATCTTGAAAGCCAAATCGCTGAATTGACAAAAGCCGTGATGCTACTTACCAGAGAAAAAGGTGTTGAACAAAAACCAAAAGCCTGTGGGATATGCCTACAACGTGGACACCCCACGGATATGTGCCCTACATTGCAAGATGATGTTGCGGATGCAAATGCAATTGGTTACTCGGGACAGAATTTGAGGCAATATGAACAACCAAGAGGCAATCAGAATTGGGGACCTCCCAACATGAGTTACCAGCAGAGACCTCCACAAAATCAACAACACCAAAAATTTCAGTCTCAACAACAACCACCTGCACAACAAGCGGGAAGCTCGGGTATGTCATTGGAAGATATTGTAAAAAGTTTGGCTACTAGCACCCATACGTTCCAACAGGAGACTAGATCTAGCATCAAGAACTTGGAGCAACAAATGGCTCAACTTGCTAGCTCGATGAGTAAGTTAGAATCTCAAGGTAAATTACCCGCACAAACCGAGAATAACCCAAAGCACAATGTTTGTGCCATTACCTTGAGGAGTGGAAAGAACTATGATGGTCAAAGTGTACAAGAAGAGGAAATTATTGTTGAGAATAAGGACCAGGATGAGAAGAAAGTACAAGAACCGACTAGAAGTGAAGTGAGATTCACTCCTATACCTCCATTCCCATCAAGGCTACGAAGCACAAAGAAGCAAAGGGAAGAGCAGGAGATCATGGAGACATTCAGGAAGGTCGAGCTAAACATTCCACTCCTTGATGCCATAAAACAAGTCCCACGATATGCCAAATTCCTCAAAGAACTTTGCACATCAAAGAAGAAGCTTAAAGGTAATGAAACAATCAAGGTAAGTGAAAAATATTTCAGCAGTGCTACAAAAGAGATTACCTCCAAAGTGCAAGGACCCAGGTGTTTTCACGGTTCCTTGTAAATTGGGGAATATCATTGTCCCTAAAGCTATGCTGGACCTTGGAGCCTCTATTAATGTCCTACCATACTCGATTTTCAAAACACTTAATGTAGGACATTTAAAGAGGACCGGGGTAATTATTCAATTGGCCGATCGATCCATAGTACACCCAAAAGGTGTATTAGAAGATGTATTGGTTCAAGTGAACGGATTAGTCTTTCCAGCTGATTTTTATGTGTTAGACATGGAGGATGAGGTCACCCCAAATTCCAGTTCAATTTTGTTAGGGAGGCCATTTTTAAAAACTGCAAGGACTAAAATCGATGTTTATAGTGGCACCCTTTCGATGGAATTTGATGGGGAGGTAATCAATTTTAATATAGATGATGCTATGCGTTACCCGAGTGATGTCTCATCTTTGAATTATATTGATATCATTGAACCACTAACCGATAAATGTTTTGAGTTGTCTAACCATGAGGTTCAAGATTTAGTGTTAGATGGAGGTATCGCTAAGGTTGCAACAGAGAGATATATTAACAAGTTCAAGCTTGGGACGAGTTGATGGAAGTCGATACATGGAAGAAAGAGAGACAAAGAGCACCAAAAAGTAAAAATATCAAGCACCATCCAAAAGTTCTTTCCGTTTATTGAGCAAGCACCAGATTAATTAGACTCGGTCTAAGTCTAGCCAAAGACGTGAAAGAAAGGCGCTGCACGGGAGGCAACCCGTGGTTCCGTATTTAGTTATTTTTATTTATGTTGCAAAAAAAAAAACAAAAACAAAAACAAAAAAAAACAAAAAAAAAGTAAAAAAAAAAAAAAAAACTGACCCGGGCGTGTCAGGAGTTTACACGGCCGGGTTGAAGAACTTTATTTTGGCCGAGAATTTACCCGGGCGGGTGTCATAACGACCCGGGCGGGTTGAGAAAAAACTTTGAGGTCCGAAATTTAGCCCGGGCGGGTCACAAAGAGACCCGGGCGGGTCGAAATTTATTGAGAAAAAAAACTTTAAGGGTCCGAATTCTAGCCCGGCGGGTCACGAGGAGACACGGCCGGGTTGAACAAAGCTCTAAGGAGCCGAAAATTGACCCGGGCGGGTCAAAACCTTTACGCGGCCGGGTTATATCTAATAATAATAATAATAATCTTCTTCCTAACTTTGTTTCTTCTCCAACCTCATCCTCATCTTCATAAAACCCTAGAACCCAACAATCTCCTTCTACACCCCCACATCGCTGCCCTACCACCACCTCACCACCACAGCCGCCGGCCTCCTCAGCCTCAGCCCCAGTCAGCCGCCGCCGCTCCTCCGAGTCAGGTATGTTCTCTCTCTCTCTCTCTTTCCCTCTCTGTCTTCGTTCCTTGTTCCACCCCACAGCCACCACTCGCCGCCCACCAACCTTCTTCTCTGACAACCGTCCCACCACCAACTGCCGGCTTCTTCCACACCCAACCATCCTTCTTCTCTGACCACCCACAGCCGAGTGCCGACCACCGCTACTTGCTACCCCTCTGTCACCACCCGACCACCTAATCACCATACAAACCCCCCACTTCACCTTAATCAACCACCCTGGTCCACCTGACCAGCCGCCCCCAACCACTACCAGCCACCCCTCATCACCCATAACTTCCGCCGCTCGACCACCGCTACTCGCCGCTCTCCTCTGCAACCCTAGACCCTTCCTTTTCCTCTATCAATCCCATGTTATCAGTTTGAGCCCAATCCTATTACCTAATTTGAGCAGCCCTAATTTCATATGGTTGTGTATTATGTGGTGAGGAAAGATGTGCTTACTGTTAGTTTGTGGCATGAATTTTTATTCTTTGAAAAAGATGCTTCATTGTTTTATTTGTGATTCTTACCATTCAATTTTAGATGTTTGCTATATTGATTTTGAATAGGTATGATAAGTTTGCATCAGTCATGAATTGCGCCAAGTTCAGAGAGAATTAATTGATCAGCGCGCGATGCTTCGGTTCATGTATGCACACCAACGGGAGATGGGTCGTGCTATTGCTGAAATCCGTGATCGACTCAGGCCTCAGCCACCTCCACCACTGCATTAGATGCCTTCCGCCCTCGTCTCTGAGCATTGAGGACACTGCTTTATTTAAGCTTGGGGAGAGGTATTTTCTATTTCTTTTGTTTGCATTAGTTTGTTTATATTTCAGACATTATTAGTAGTCATTCTGCATTAAAAAAAAATTGAGAAAAAATTCCCAAGGTTATCTGATTGCACACGAAAGGCACGTCTCATTCATTGTAAAACGTAAGCTGTAGGCGGGTCGGTGTGGGCTTACATGCTTTAGGACCCAAATTCTTTAAGTTGCGGGATAAAGTAGGCCCAACATAGTCAATTTTTTTAGAAAATATAAAATGTTTGGGGTACTTAGGATGGTGTAGTTGACTGGATAGTTGATAGCTATGCATGGTTTGTATCGGTAGCCCAATTCCATACGTTCAGTGAGTTTTGAGCCTTAAATTTTCATATCTATTCATTGTTTCGTTTGATGTGTGTGTACCGACATGATTCATCGTTTTAGAACTTGTGCATTACATACATTTTGAGACCTTAGGTTGAGATTTGACATAGAAGTGACAGAGGCATTAGGATTACCCATATGTTGAGCCCTTTTCATCATCTTTATTTTCGTTTATTTTGTTATTAACCCAATTGAAACATTCCCAATAGTAGCCCCTTTGAGCCTTGACCTTTTCTTTTGATTTAACCCGTGATTCGTTTATTACATCCGGTTTAACTTATGTTTATATCGTGACCTTACTGAAGTGTATAAATAAGACAGAAGAGTATGTTATGTGATTGGAAAAAAAAAACTGAAAAAGTGAAAAAAAAAAGAAAAGAAAGAAAGAAAAGAAGAAAAAAATAGAATAAATTGTTGAGTCGAAAAGACTAAGTTTTGTTATGTGTTTAGAAGTTTGTTTATTAGACCGGATTGTCTTTTCTTTTGTTTTCGCCACTTCCCCAAATTTTCCTACCTTTAGCCCTTGCCAACCCAAAAAGCCCTCTTGATCTATGTTAAGTTTTAACAATTAGGTGTAGATTGGATTAATGTACAAGCTTATGTTAACGATGTTTTCATTGTCTGGTTTTAAGATAATCACTCCAAATTATATATATAACCGAGTGTTGAGTGATTATTGTGAGGGGTACATGCTATGTATGGATAAATTCTTGAAGGGAGGCGAAACTTGAATAGGTACGCCCATGGTTTTTAAAAATGGCACCATCTAGACTTGTTGGGTCGTAAATCTATTGATCGTTGTAAGTCTTGTGAATTAATGTGTTCCTACGGTTTGTGGCTTATATTCGACTCCGTTTGATGTTAGTCGTCTATGTTTTGGGAATGTGTTGGACGTGTTTAGCATGAAGTTTTGCCAAGGGACAAAAAGAAAAAAAAATATTTCATTTCAAGCATGCATATGTGTTTTGTTTGTTTTCGTGTTTGCTCCTCGACTTAGTTTTATTCTTGACTTCCTTGAGGACAAGGAAAGGTTTAAGCTTGGGGAGATTTGTTAGTTGCATTTTTAGGCATATTTTATCATCTTTTTAGTTGCTAGTTTTAGCGTTTTTATGCATTTAGGTTGTACATATTGCATTGTTTTCGCGTATTGCATATTTTTTGTGGGCGGAATCTACTTTGGTTTGTTTTTGGTTGATTTTGTAGGGGTGGAGAATTGAAAGAGGAAATGGCGAGCATTGACGAGGCGAGTTTGCAACTTACTTGGACTTGGCGTTCTTGAAAAGAAGTTTAGGCCGCAAACATCATGGAAAAAAACTAGAGGGAGCTGAATTGAAAAATTAATATTTGAAAGAATTTAATATGAAAATAAGATAACAACAAAAAAAGAGCTTTTTGGGGGATATTGATTGAATTATTATGATTCATCTTTGGAGAAGGCTGATCACATCGAAAAAAAAGCTAAAAAGGCGTTGATTCAATTTTATTTGGGGGACTACTGCAACATCGAACAAGAAGCAAGGCAGGCGATTTTATTATTTAGCATAAAAGACAATTCTATTTTTTTCTAGTTTCGTAAGCTTTAATTTTTTTATGTTTCATATTATATTTGTTTGGATTGAACTAGCCGCCATGTCCGGCTAGAACCTTTTTAATTCCGGCACTTTGGTATGTTTACTTAATTTTGATTCGTAAGCTTATGTGAAACTCTTATGAGATCCAATTTTTGAATGGTTTGTTTGGTTGGTTCTTGATCTTATACCTTTAGGTAAAATATTAGTTGGTTGATAAAATTGGCCACTTTGTTAATCACTGTAATAGTGTTCATCAATTTATGAAATTTTAACCGGTTTTATATAATTGATAAAAGGAACAAATAACGGTTTAGATTTGTCTATGAATTTAAATTTGTTATAGAATTAAACAATATAATTAAGCACTCCGAACGGCGCGAGTGTTTAGTTATAATCGATACTTCTATCATTGCAACCCGCACACTAAGATCCGAACGGCGTGAGCTTGGAGTAGCGGGTTGGCTCTAATCAACGAACGGCGTTTGGTTAGACATTAGATAGAGTGGATGTCCGAACGGCGTGACGTCTAGTATTGATACAAACCGTTTAATTAAAGGATCATTGCACCATAATTGTTAATGATCATAAGTTCGGGTCAAATTAAGAAACTGCCTTAGTGTTGGAATTAGCTTTAACATCTGAATTTATTTCACAACTTAATTAAAATTTTTTTAGTCATTCGTCTTACTAATTTTAGTTTTATTTTCGTTAACTTAAAATACACCAACCCCCCCTTTTTTATATAGTCGTATTTTGTGCGAAAAACGTTTTTGGTATAATCAGTTGATCTGTATCCCTGAGGACACGAACCTTACTTTCACTAATACTAGTAGGTTTATTATTTATTTATTTGCTGGATTCGACACCCAACAGCATCAAAACATCAAATTACATATATTAAACCATTGAATTAAAATGTGAAATAGTCGCACTACTTTGAATAAAATTAGGCGCTTTGATAGCCGCGCGCTGCGTGGGTTGTAAGGACCTTTTTTAAAAGGTTTGTAATGTATCAAAAAATAGCCACATGTATGCATTACATTATATAATCACATATCCTATAACAAAAACGTAAATAACTTAAACTGAGTTTTTTAACACATAGGAGGCGAACTGCATGCATGCATTACATTATATAATCTCATATCCAATAACAACATAAACGTAAATAACTGAAAATGAGTTTTATAACACATAGGAGGCAGTTTTACATATATAAGAGGCAGTACTACATTAAAAGTTGCCTACGCTATCAACCTTAATAACTAATACCAACCTCCTATTTATAACACATAGGAGGTCCTTTTGACCCTAACCTGATCAGAAGCTCTTATTAGCGTGATTTTGACTTTTCTTTGCACACCATCTAGGTTCATCTACAGCGACCACCCATTTGATCAAGTGCAAGGGTGTAGTAAGGGATCACCCCGCACACAGCATTTCGCAGGATGTAGCATGCGATTTTCATGACTAAGCCTTGGACGCTACGAAGGCATATGTTGCCACGTCCGCAACCGAAGAAATCCCTAAGCCCCCATACCCAATAAGTAAGGATGCTAGCCTCCACTGAAGGTCCCCAAAATGCTCCCTAGCCTCAACTGAAGGTCCCCAAAATGCTCCCCCTAGATACTTCTGTTTTTATATTTTAAACATGATTATGGGCTAGTCTTCCAAAGCAACCTAGGTTCAGATGAACTTTGAACGTATATGTTGGCTTTTTTTAGTTTGACTTTTGATTAAATTGTGTGTAATTTAAGATAATTATAAGTTGTTGCTGGTTACGCTCATGTGTACTAGTTTTAATAGTAACATTGATGTGTTGCATGATTTTATTGGCCTTAGCACGTAGAGACACACCCTAGATTCGATAAAATCAATTTTAGGTTGTTAATCGTTAGGTTTTCGATTTAGAGCTTGTGATTAGAGATAAAAAAACAAGTTAATAAAATCAGTTAAGTAAAGTGTTAATCCATTCTTGCAAACTGAGAGGTGAGTTGGGATTGGTAGGTTATTTTCTAGGTGTTGTTTGATAGTTTGGATACCCGTTAGCACTGGTCAATTGTCAGATTTGAGGTCATAACATGTTCTTAGGGATTCAACACATGGGTAGTTCTTTATTCTGCTTGATTCTTCTTGTCTTTTTAATGTTCTTAGTTGTCTTCTTTGTTTTCTTGTATTTTAGCACTCCTAGTTTTCTCATCTTCCAATTTCTATTTCATTATATGTTATTAATTGTCTTCTTTGTTTTCTCGTATTTTAGCATTCTTAGGTTTCTCGTCTTCCAAATTTCTATATAGTTTTCTAATTTTTACATTATGTATGTGGTTTCTTGGTTGTTAATTAAAAATCACCATTTTTACTAGGCTGGGAGTATATAGAGGTTCATTATCAAAAGTTTGCAACATAGTGTTTACAGATTGATATCCAGTCTTACCTACTTTGCTACATTGTGATCGCTACACCTTGACTATTGGTGGCATGCTTGCTTCTCCACCGGGACGCAAGTTCAAACACCCTTTCCTCGTACCCCATGCACCCCATTATTTGGTTTTCTATTTTGGGATTGTCGCCCCCCACCCCACCCTTAATATTTTAGTCTTAGGTTTCTTTTTTATTAACGTTATTTTTACTATTGCGTCTAGATTTTCATTTTAAATTTTGTTAAAATTTCACTCGCCCCGTCGTATAACGCAAAAGTTAACCAGTAGTTACATAACCAAAATAGAAACCTATGCTTCAATATATGGAAAGTCTTTAAATCTTCGGTTACTGGATCCGGTGGATCATCAGCCTCAGCTTCAATATAACATGACACTCAAAACAATAACTAATCATGCAGATATTCACATACATAACCTTATATGAAGATAAAAGTGCAAATAGCAATAAGAAACAAAGAGTGATAAGACAAAGGCAAATGCCAATAGCTTTAAAGTTGAAAGGCAAATCTCTCATTGAATAGGGTCTTTGTGAGGCTTAGATTCCGTCAGAAAATCCGCTGCAAGGTGGGTTACAAGTGCATACCTACCATCTAACACCCATGCAATGCCATCTTCATCCACTTCCCGTATAGGTTCCAGAATCATCACTGCCATCGATTTGCCAGGGAACGAAATTGAGCCACAACAGTAAGGGAGCATACTTACGTTGTAAAAAACGAATTATAGACCAACATATATCATGACATTCAAAACAATAACTAATCATGCAGATATTCACATACATAACCTTATATGAAGATAAAAAACACATATAATAATAACAAAGCAAAGAGTGATACGACATAGGCAAAAGCCAATACTTTGTGAGGTTCAGATTCCGCCAGGAAATCTGGCTACAAGGTGGTTTGCAGGTGCATACCTACCATCCAACACCCATGCCACACCATCTTCATCCACTTTCCATATAGGTTCTAGGATCATTACAGCCATTGATTGGTCAGGCAATGAAATCGAGCCACAACAGTAAGGGAGCATGCTTACGTTGTAAAAAACGCATTATAGACCAACATATTTACTTCCCAGATAAAAAAACAATAAAAAAACGCAAGCAACCACACAATTCCAAACAACACATGGAACAATGGCATGAATCACCAAAAATCTCATGGCATATCAATCCAACCCACACATAGGCCAATGCTAGGATTAGCCTAATTAATAGAGCCTCAAATAAGCATCATGCACTTTCAAAGTCAACATTGCATCACAATTTATAGATTATGAAAGTTAACGACTAAAAATTGCACCATCAAAACTCGGAAGCAGAAACTTCAGGTGAACAAACATCACCATCATAGGATGAGCTCCATCCCTTCAATTCCAACTCTAGGATTAGACTAATCAATAGAGCCTCAAATATGCATAATGCCCTTTAAAGCCAACATTGCATCAAAGTTTATAGATTATCAAAGTTGTTCAACAGACAACAGATACCATCCACCACCACTGCGTGACTAAGGTGTAAAGACGCAACCTAAGGTGGCTGGAATCGGCATCCGGCGGCGCCTATAGATGACCCACCAAAACAACCACATACTGTCGTTCAACAATATTAATGAAAACGTCACAACATATCCCACAAATAAGAAAAAAAAATCAAATTAGGTGGGTCAAAAATTCATAAAGAAACATGACTGCAAGGCTAGTTGCAGGTATCAACCTGCCATCCAACATCCTTGCAATCAAATTTCTGTCAAATTTCAGAACTCATCACAACCACCACCACCACAAATGATGGACATCAGATTGCCTTACAGACCAACCCGCCAGCATCATCCAACGGCCCAAAATCAAACGCGAACGGTGACTACTAGGGTTTCATCAGGAAATGAACCGCATTGGTAACAACGCCACAACCCTCGACTGCCAACCTCACCGATGATCACCATACACAAATACCCCTCATTCCCTTTGTTTTGTAACACACACATATATAGTTAGCAAATACAAAGTATAGAGAGGGAGACATAGGGTTTGTGTGTGTGTGATATATATATATAAAGAGAGAGAGACATAGAGAAAAGTATGAGAGGAGATCGGTACCTGCCATTCGTTTCCGACGTGACATCAGATAACTGTGACAATGGTGATTTCGAAAAGGAGAGCCGGTGGTCATGTCATTGTAACAGACAGGAAGACGGACAAGTGTCCTCTCCTTTTTGGTGACTCACCCGATTCAATCCGGTGCGAATTTGGGTTCGTTAACACGTGCTAACTCGATCTTGAACGTTGTTTATTTTTTCGTTTAGATTTCTTTAATTTGCCTAAAGTTTTATGTGTTTTCTTTGTTTCTTGGGTTAGTTTTGATGTAAGTTTCTTTTATTTGAATCAGTATAGTGTGGTGTGTGTTAGTAAAAATAATATAACATCATAATTCATAGGTTAACATGTGTTATTTGGGTTTTGTTCGAAGGGTGCAAACGAGCAGAGTCACTCGCGAGAAATATATGTTAACATGTGTTATTTGGTACTGATGTTCACATTTGGGCCCCGACTAACACATGTACCAAATCACACATGTTAACCTGTTATGCAACATTAACACATGTTAACTATCCACGCAGTTCATTTGAATGCCATGGGTAAGTTTTTCTTGGGTTCAATAGTTTGTAATGATACTTTGTAATAACGTGTGTTAATAGTTTATATATTTTATTTCTTAGTAAACTTAGGAAGTAAAAACTATAGTGGTAAGCAAGTCAAAAAAGGGTTGACAAATGATACAGGTTTAACATATGTTACCACACCACTCATACTAACAAATGTTAGATCTTCTCATGGGTATATGGGGGCAACGGGTTTAACTTTATCAGATTAGATAACACATGTTAGCCCTTTATGACCAACTAACACATGTTACCCTCGTATGCAACATTAACACATTATTTTGTACTTGCCCCATTATAATAATATTTTCTTAAACAAAAAGTATGAGAGAGGGTGTGACATGACCCATTATAATAATATTTTCTTAAAAAAAAGTAGGAGAGAGGAGAGAGATGGTTTGACATGACCCATTATAATAATATTTTCTTTATCAAATTAGATAACACATGTTAGCCATTTATGACCAACTAACACATGTTAACCTTCCATGCAGTTCAATAGTTTGTAATGATACTTTGTAATAACGTGTGTTAATAGTTTGTGTGCTTTATTTTCTTAGTAAACTTAAGAAGTGAAAACTATAGGGGTATATGGGGCAACAGGTTTAACATATGTTACCACACCACACATACTAACAAATGTTAGATCTTCTCATGGGTATATGGGGGCAACAGGTTTAACTTTATCAGATTAGATAACACATGTTAGCCCTTTATGACCAACTAACACATTTCGTATTTTATCAGTCGACACCAGACAACAGATCATCCGATGTCATAGTGCCAGATTTTTCAGTCAGTAACACATGTTAACCAATTTATATTATTCGCAGGAGTTAACAAACATAGTTGAGATATTAAAAACCATTAAAACGTGTTATCTAATGGTTTCAAATGTGGCTCAAATCAGATACTTGGTAGTAAAAAAAACAATAGTTGATATATTAAAAGTGTTAACATGTGTTAACATGTGTTAACATGTGTGAACATAGTCAACGTGGTTGACACGTGTCAACATAGTCAACGTGGTTGATACGTGTTACTTATACGGTAGACATAACTAAACACCAGCTTAACAAGTGTTAGTTACAGGAACCTTAACAGTAATACAACCTTTTTCATACACGTAAAAAATGATGTGCACAGACAGTATCTAATCTACTGTTCCCAGTTGCGTTGTTCCTTTTTTTTTAATCTATAACCTTCACAGCTAGTTGTTGTTCAGATGACAACAATGAAATACATCTAAAAAATTGCACAGGAGATGAACGTGTCTTAAGCGTTGGGAAATCGTCCCTCCTCGACTTCTTGCGCTTACGTCCCAAATCTAATGGTTGTTCACCATCAGCAGGCGTCGCTTTCTTCCGCTTACGCACCCTAACCTGCTTGCTCGTACCTGTAAATGATGTAATGGTCTTAACACCTGTTAACAGATATAAATATCTACACATGTAAACAGGTAACACATGTTAACTACTTCCATAGTCACTACCTTCCCCGCCACATGTCACTTTGACCTTTTTTGACTTTACGGTTGTCTTCTTCGTAACAAGCGCCTTTTTACCTATTAATAGATTGTTATTAACACATGTTAATATATATTATATATTACAAACCACGCGTCATTTAGACATATCGTTTATTTTTATGGTTCACATTCTGTTACATGTTAACAAAAAAATTAAAGTGGACTGTGGGCAGCAACACATACCGAAAGTCCGAGTAATATTATTTAGAAATATACAATTATAACACCGAAACTGAGAACGTTATATATATTTATTTTGACAAATTATTATACACGAGCATACGAGGCAGTACCAAACTGATATCTTATAACGAACCCGTCCGGTGATTTGGGTGAGTCATTAGGGAGGACACATGTCCTCCCCATGTATTGA
The DNA here is from genome assembly GCA_030844895.1 of Ambrosia x helenae. NCBI lineage: Eukaryota > Viridiplantae > Streptophyta > Magnoliopsida > Asterales > Asteraceae > Ambrosia > Ambrosia x helenae. Next base: position 60,448,784 of record CM061225.1, read on the forward strand.
CATCACCTCTTCTAACTCCATATGCTGGCTTTCACAATAACCAGACGTGTCCCCATTTGAAAACCTCAACCCACCTTATTAATCCCTTTAACTTATCCCAAATCTTAATAAACACACTATACACTAAACTCTAGAGAGAGAGAGAGAGAGAGAGAGAGAGAGAGAGAGAGAGAGAGAGAGAGAGAGAGAGAGAGAGAGAACCGAGTATAGAGAGAGAAAGGGAAAGCTAACAACAAGAAGAAGAAGCCGGTAGTCACCGGCCGTCGCTCACGACCCAGCTCCGGAGGAGCCATGGCGGCTCTCCTTCCCCTTCATCCGGTACCACTCCCAAACTACACACCCACAAACTCCCTTACTCACAATCAGATCTGTGGAGATAGAAAGATACTGCTCCGTTTTTCTAGAGAGAGAGAGATCAGAGGAGAGCAATTGAGATGATGATTATCGAAGGAGAGGTTGGTGACGGTTGGTGTCACAGTTGACGGTGGTGCTCAGTGGCCGATGGTCGGTACACTCCCTGTTACGCCGGCTCCTAGACGTCAGCGGCGGGTTCGGTGAAGGGGATGGCACTGGTCTAGGGTTCCGGTTTGGGGGTTTCTAGTGATGATGATGGTGATGTAGATTAAGAGGACAAACGACGGTGACCGGTGGGGATTTTTGTCTGTCGTGGTGGTTTTATTGTTATTGTGAAAGATTGGGTGAAGGCTGTTTATCTTGGAGAAGATGAAGAGTAGGTTGAATGGAGTTGGAGAAGATAGAGAGGAGAGAGGGATGATATTGTTGGGATTAGATATCTGACAAGAAAGGAGAAAAAGAAAATGTTTTAGATTTCCTATTATACCCTTTTATGTCCTTTTTTACTTTTACTCAACCATTTTATTAAATCAAAAATCAACTTTAAATATGGGCCATTGATCAACCTAAATGAATGGATGTGATGGAGTTTCTAAGGTTTACCATCTAAGAATGGGTTTCCATAATATCCCTTCCCTATATATATATATATATATATATATATATATATATATATATATATATATATATATATATATAGGGTAGAGATCATACGAGAACCAACTTTAGGGAGAGAACCAGAGAACCATTGTCAACACAAACAAAAAAAAACCTAAAAACCCCACCTTCACCCCCTAAAAACCTAAACCCACCCACCTCACTCCCTAAAAACCTAAACCCCCATCCCCCACACCGCCCCAACCCCCCCCCCCCCCCAATTGTGAAATGCACATGTGCAGCTAACCCCACACCCCCAAAAACCAAAACGCTCCATCCCATCCCCCCCCCAAAGATACCCCCTCTTCCACCATACCAAAAAACTAAACCCTAAAGCTAAACCCATTAAAAAACTTAACTATAATAGTGAAATGCACATGTGCATGTAGTACAATTATCTTATTTTATTGTTTTATATAGGGGTTTTTTTAAGTTTATTCACCAACAACCCCAAAAAACCTAACCCCATTCCCATCATACCTAAAAACTAAACCCTAAAGCTAAACCCATGAAAAAAAAAACCTAACTATAATAGTGAAATGCACTTCACGTTTATTTAAAGATCATTGAATAAATTTTTTTCCACCTTATATATCATATCACGTCCATTTAAATGATCATTTCATTATGGCAATTGATAATTTATTCAAAAGTGTGCTCTAATAGTGAAATGCACATGTGCATACGGTATATGACGTAATTATGACGTAAAAAAGGCCATTTTTTTTGTTTTTTTTTATTTTTTTGTATTTTTTTTATTTTTTTTTCAGAAAGATTAACACTAAAAAAACATTTTGGTGTTTTTACTTTTTTTACTTTTTTATTTTTTTAGGTTATATATTTTTTTTATTATTTTTTTTTATTTTTTGGTGGAGGGGTTTTTGTGTTCACACTTGGTTCTTTGGTTCTCTCCCTAAATAGTGGTTCTCAAATGATCCAAATCCTATATATATATAACTTACATTGAGAAAAAAAACCTGTAAAAAATCCAAACTTAAAGGCAGATTTGACAACTTTGTAAGTTCTTGCTTTGATGACTTGTACCTTAGACCATGTGCAGTGGGGCGTTTTTCTATTTAAAAACGCCATTTCATGCCACACTACAACATCCCCGTCAGCGTTTTGCTTGGCGTTTTTGTGCTAGGCGTTTTCAGATTCATGACCAAAGGGGCAAGAGAAAGTAAAGAGAGAGGTACAGAGAGACACGAAATAATGGAATGGGGAATGACCTGCAAATATTTAGGGTTAAAAAGAGTGTTTGGTTTTAAGCTGGGGAAGAAGATGGTTTAATATGTGTTTTTTTTAATTTATTTATTTTACTTTTACCGTACACAATAGCTGTTAAGGAATTTGTGGCCTGAAATCAAACTTTTCAATACTTACTGCGGTAGGAATATATTATTAGTATGATTAAAATTAAACTTTTGTTTGCTTCCACATTTACTTGCAACCTTGGACGGTAAAATCTTGCTTGCAACAAACAATCTAAGTTGTTTGAAAGAATATTTTCCAATCCAACATGTGCTAGTACAAAATGTGTTACGACACTTTCAGGATCTATTTTTTTTTTAATCTTTGCAAGGATATTTTCTATTAAAACTGATTTTTTTTTAATAATGAATGGTTAACATATTTTTTTTTTCAAATAGTAAAACATTTAATTTGTTTAATTAAAAATGGTTGATTTAAAACGAAAAATATAATAATTAGATAGTTATCGTAAAGATATTATAGGGGGCTTGAACCATTACATCATTTTTTTGCATTTTCTAATAGAGATTACGTGGCTGACACATGGCGGAAAACGCCCACAACAAGCTTGAATCACTACATATGGTCTTAGGGGAGAAGGGGCATGTAACACCCCAACCGATGGCGGAAACACCGGGATGTCACGTATTGATGATTGTTCAGTAGCTCATGGTGAATAATAAATTTCATTAAATAATTTAAATAAGTTACATACAATTATTCTAAGAATTTGTACATCAAAATACTAGCTACACATCTTCAAGCATCAACTCAAATCTTCATGCAAGAATAACCTGAAACATGTTAAGTTTGAAAATATTTTGGGTCAACAAAAGTTGGTGAGAATACATAGGTTTTTTGAATATAATTGATAACAATAGTTTGTACAACAATCACAGTTGTATAATGATAGAGTATGAGTCCGACATGTAACAATGCGTCTTTTGTACAATCAAACCTTGTGTCGACTGAGGACTAACTCGCAAGTTAGTTAAATGTTGTTACTGTTATCGATCATCCCTGAATTTATGCGGGGGATGGGTTTGTCAGACCTATAGCGCTATAATCTAAACAGGCGGCTTGATCAAATGATTGTACTGTGTCTTTTTGTTACAGTCAAATGATAGAATGAATAAATGATAGTGTAATTGAATCACAAGTTTCAACAATGTAAGAATGAGTAAATGATAGAGTATAAAATGTTTAAACATGTTTCACCCCAAAATGTAAAACAAAAAAAGGGGCTATGTAAACTCACCTTAACAAAATGTTATGTCTCGCGAAAATAGAATATGTGTTGCCCAACGATGCCAAGTATTACCCTATAATTAAGGTAATAAATATGTCTAAGTCTTTCTAGTCTACAAATATATTTTAGGGTTTCGAATTGGGGATAAGTGTTCGTTTGATTAATAAATAAAATGTTTAATAATTAAGAGAAATTTGATAAATAAATAAACAAAAGTCTTTTTGTAAATTTTAAATTAAAGATGGTCGCAATATAAAGTTTTAAGTATGAAAATAATTTTTATAAAATTATTTTCTTAAAAATAGAATATTAAATCTATTTATTTCAACTTGTTAAAATATAACTTTAATATTTAAAAATACTAAAATTAAAGAATTATTAAATTAAAAATTGTATTTCTGTTCCAAATAAATAGAAATAATTTATATAAAACTTTGGTGCAAAAATATTGAAAAATGAATTTATTATGATTTATTTATGATCAAAACTAACAAAAATTGATTAAAAATATTAAATAAATGATTTCTCAGAAATAAAAATCATTTCAGAAAAGTTTAATGTTATATAAATTCAGAATAATTTTTGTTGAAATCTATATAATCGTTTTGATATTTTTATAGAATTTTATAAATAAAATAGAATAAACTTGAATTATTTATTATATATATTAAATAAATAATTTTTGGAAAAATAAAAATTGTATGTTAAAATTTTCTACTAGAATAACATAAAATACTTTTTGTAGAATTTATAAAGTTGTTTTAGTATTTTAAAACTAATTTTAAAATACAAGTAAATATATATAAAGCTTAATTGTTGTAAAAAATGATTGATGATGCTGGGAATCGAACCCGGGCCCTTGGCCGGTTCGTGTGTTTAAATCACAAGCCCAGACCAACTGGTCTGGACTCTGAGAACGAATAATCTCAATTTAATTTAATTATATAGTATAAAGGAAAACTGATTTATAAGCTTTTAAAAAGAAAAGGATAAAATCGTTGCCTGTGGGACTCGAACCCGTGTGTTTTGATTTACAAACATCAGACACAACCACTTGATCTAGATTAGTGGTTGTGTTTGATTCTAGTTCGTTAAAAATATATAATTATGTTCAGAAAAGGTGTTCTTCCCCAATTCGTGACCTTATGAACCCTAATATCTATATCCTTAAAAACAAAAATACAAGGCAATTAACCATAGGGTTAATGACCGGAACAGGATTTCAAACGGCATGAGAGGTTTAATTGTGACTTACAGATTGTTAAGCTTCAAGTATAACACGAGTCAAACGGAAGGTCAAATATCTCGATCTGCACTCAAACGAGAGGATGAGAGTGAAAATTGGTGGTGGGGTTTTGTTTTTCGACATTATTAGAACAGAAAGGAGCGCTTAATTTATAATAGGGATGTAAAATTGGAAGGGTTCAATCTTTGACCCGTGGTGGTCAAAGACGAGCACAAATTCATGGCGGTAATCATGGCTTTAATCGCTGATTTGGACGCGGGATAATCATTCGAACGAATCATCAGTAGTTAATTGATTTCTATCATCCCAAAATTATGTCAATTAAATGGTCAATTAAGGAGGCTTCTGGTCAGCTCTGTCGAGCTGCTGCACATCGCACAGCAAGGGAAAGAAGAGGGGGGGTTTGGGCCGGACTAGGGTGAAGGACAAGAGAGATGGGCCGGACTAGGGTGAAGGACAAGGGAGATGGGCCGCTGTTGCTGGGCTTCAGACAAATTGAGGAGTGGGTTTTGTTGGGTGGGTCGGCTTATTGGGCTACTGACCAAATAATTTCCATATAAAATCTGATTTTTTTTTATCATTATATTTATTATTATTATTATTATTATTATTATTATTATATACATTTATATATATAAGTTGTTTGGCATATTTGTATAAAATTAAGGATAAGGATGTATAAAATGAGGGCTTTATGTATAAAAATTTGGGGGAAAATTTTGCGATGTTACAGTCTTCGTCCCGAAGTTTATTGAAAACACAGGGTTGAAGGTGATTGGGTAGAATTTAGGATAAGTGTGGTCTGGAAATTTTCGTGTTAGGACACGACATGAATAGAATAAACTTGTTTCAAATAATTTGGATAAGGGGGGTAGGATTAGAAGCGTCTTGAAATCGCAGGGAGAATAAGAATCTTAAGTTTTAGGGGTCCTAAAAGGAATGAGTTGATGGACTATTGAAGACTAAATGTACTACCAGGTAACTAAAGTTTATCATTGGTCAACTACCGAAAACCTTGATAGAATTTTACACTACCTTAACGTACCTGTAAATTCATGATTACGTTCCGGACCGCAATCACCAATTTACCTTACATTAGGGTTTTGCGTCCTTCTATGACTCTACCGATTGTTGAGCAGGTTCGATAGCCTCCACCAGTCGTCGAGCAGGTTGTAGGGCCTCTCCCGACTGTTGAAAAGGCATAATGACCTCTACCAATCGTTGAGTAGGTTCGATAGCCTCCACCACACTTCGATACAGTGTGCGCCTTTTGAGGCACTTTATGGACACAAGTGTATGTCTCCCATCTGTTGGACTGAGGTTGGGGATAGCTAACTAACAGGTCCCGAACTCGTGCACGAAACTTCTGAGAAGATAGTGCAAATCAGAAACCGGATGGCTGCTGCTCGGGATCGACAAAAAAGTTATGCTGATAAACGTAGGAAACCTTTGGATTTCTAGGTTGGGGACAAGGTTTTGTTAAAGGTGTCACCTTGGAAAGGGGTGATACTGTAACACCCCAACCGATGGCGGAAACATCGGGGTGTCACGTAATGATGATTGTTCAGTAGCTCATGGTAAGTAATAAGTTTCAATAAATGATTTAAATAAATTACATACAATTGTTCTAAGAATTTGTACATCAAAATAACAAATACTAGCTACGCATCTTCAAGCATTAACTCTAATCTTCGAGCAAGCTATATAACCTGAAACATGTTAAGTTTGAAAATATTTTGGGTCAACAAAAGTTGGTGAGAATTACATAGGTTTTGATAATCGAATAAAAATGTTGTGCAATTCATGTGTCATGTTAATCTAGCCCATATGTGAGAACATATTAGAAATAAATCGAGTGCATAATCAACCCTGTTGACTGTTATAAAATGATACATACCATACACTTATGGTCCCAATGAATATGTTATGCGATAACAAACACCCACGTAACCTTGGTAGGAGGCACGTATCCGGGTGGGATTGTCAGTCCAATAGATCTATCAATGTATACCGTCGGCTGATCAATGTTAATGATTATGCTAGAATGGTGCTTACTCTAATCATGCTCAAGACATAATGCAACATAGAAAACACATAGACACATTGATGATTGAATTGCAATGATAATGTTATAACATGTTTCACCCCAAAAAAAAATGGTGATAAATAAAAGGGGCTATGTAAAACTCACCTGAAATTTACTGTGTAAGTAGTAGCAACAAGTATGAACTTGGATTAATTGAGCTCTTGTATCCTATTAGAAGTAAAGGACGTCTTAAATTCTAATGCAAAAGAGTTTAATTCATTTGTTAGTTGTAAAGATAGTTGATCCAACTACCTAGACACGTATTGAAAGAATACGTGTCTTAATAAGCGTATGACTTAACGAACCGATAGGACTTGGTTTAGTTTCTAGAAAGGTGTATGTGTATGTATAATCACACAAAGCATATGCCTTTACTATAGCATTCAAAATAGCGTCTCGAAACCAATTTCTGAAACAAATGTTTTGGATAATGAAAATAATGTACGAGTTGTTCGTCTCGCGATATATATAAATATGTATTTATAGATATATACTTCTATTTTGATAATATAATGTTTCAATGGAATCTATTTGTAAAATATAGCTTTAACTATACAAATATATAGGTTTTAAATGCCCGATGTTTTTATAAAAATTTGGGCAGAGTTTCCTCTGTTTTTATAAGAAACCAGACAACGCAAGTCGTCTATTTTATCCTAAAAACATCAATTGCTCACAAGACAAAAATACAATTTAACTAGTTCTTTTACTCGACCAATGGTTCAAGTTATAAAAAGTATAATGAACATGAACTTTAAGCTTTATAAGAAATACATAAACATAGTTCGTCATTTTGATAATGTTATTTTCATGAACATAACTTAATCGTTATTCGACTCGCCCAAGCTATAGTAGAGATAGACTACACATTTTGTATAAGTACTAAATATACATGTAAAGTTTTGGCGTTAATTATCATCGCATTAATAAGTATCACTATTATAAATTAGTTGTTTTCCGATCGTTCAAATTATTAATACGAAGGTTATTGTCCCATGTCGGTTCGGTTCGCTTAAGCTTCTATAACATATATACATATATGATATAAACGAAAAAAAATAAGAATAAATAGCGATTAAGGACACGGCGTGTTATACCTTTTAAAAGTACTCAACCAAAGCGAAACGACATCTACACGTCTATGAATCTGATCATGTTGACCAAGTGTTGACCAAACCGGACCTTGACCAATTCAGAGTAAGGTTGACCAGATTTGACTATTGTTGACCAGAAGTTTGACCAACTCTGACCGGGTCTGGCCGGTTGACTCGAAAGGAAAGCGAACCACAACCGAGACTAACCGTAACCATGTCCTGCAACACGAGTCACGGTGACTCTCCGGCCAACAGTTATGTTGCTCGTGACCAGCCACCGTTCGTCGCCTTCTACAACCTAACACCATCATAAGGCCACCGTTGAACACCCATAAGAACCCATCATCGGCCGAATAAATCTGTGACAATCATCCCCGACATCACTGAGCCACTTCTGAATCTGTCCCGTATGTCCGCTGAATACCACTACCACTAGCATCAACCTTGCCCAAGACCTTTAACCCTCAAGCCGTTGTTGTACTGTTTCTCTGTGACAGAGGTGAGAAGACGAAGGAGGTCCAGATGATATTCATGGGGCGTTTCTTGTCGCCGCCGCTGTGATAAAGAGAGGGAAGAGGGTGTTGGTAATTGATGGTTTCTGGAGTGGTGGTGGTCTTCGACCTCCGGCGTGTAAAACAAGTGGAAAACCACCCCTCTCTGTTGCTGCCGTAATAGGGACGAGGGGGTGAGGAGAAGGTAGGGTGGTTGGCGGCGGCGGTGAGATGGTTACGGGTGGGGGTTCGGGTGGTTTCTTTGTGGGCGGCTGGTGCGGTGGTCGGCGGCGGCCGGGTGGTGGTGGTTGCTGACTGCTGCTGAACTTAGAGAGAGAGGAAGGAGGGGTGAGGGTTGTGAGTGTATATGTTGTGTGGTGTTTATAAAGAAAGAGAACAAGGAAAGGAGGGTAAGGGGCTAGGGTTTGAGGTTGAAGATGAAATAAGGAGATAAAGATATTATATACCTAGGGTTTGGTGTGGGTCAAGTGGTTGGGTACCGCGTATACGGATCAGTTGCTGACTCGGTCTCGGTTAAATTACGTAACTTGTTTAACTGTTAAGATAGTTTTTTTTTTTTTTAACTTTATTCATAAAAACCAATTTAAAAAGAGTGGTTGACCCTAGTTTAACTATATATATAATCACCGTCGCGTCAAGATTTATAAGAATTTACTTAGACGTCAGTTATTTGGTACGTTATTGCTTGTATCACGTTGTTGTTATTATTATTATCATTACCTAAAAATAATTAAAATATGTTATAAAGTATTCAAAATACATATATATAAATTGTACAAAAAGAAGTATAAGATGTGTAAAGTGGCGATTTTATTAATTTACAATTTGGGGGAAAATACGTGATGTTACAGTCTCCCCTACTTTTGGGAACTTCGTCCCGAAGTGATATAAGGAAACATAGGGTTGAGGGTGATTGGGTAAGTGTTAGGGCAGCTGTGATTTGAAAAATTTGGGTTAAGGCACGCCATGAGTTTATAAATAATAAAATAATATGTTTCGAATAATTTGGGTAAGAGTTTGGATATGTGTGAGTTGATTGACCATGGAAAGACTAAATGAATTACTAGGTAACTAGCGTTCATAATTTGGTTATTTACCGAAAACCTTGATAGAATTTCACACTACCTTAACGTACCTGTAAATTCATGATTACGTTCCGGACCGCAATCACCAATTTACCTTACATTAGGGTTTTGTGTCCTTCTATGACTCTAAACACACATGTAAGTAATGCAAAATAACGTTGTGATTGAATCTTTGTATCAATGAGTCTAATAAATCTTTGTATTAATTTACATGTATAATGTATCCAAAGATGAGTCCAACTGTTGAGCAGGGAAAAGACTTCTACCAGTCAGTGAGTAGGAACCTCTACCGATTGTTGAGCAGGTGCGATAGCCTCTACCAGTCGTTGAGCAGGTTATTAGAACCTCTACCGACTGTTGAGCAGGCATGATGACCTCTACCAATCGTTGAGCAGGTTAATAGAACCTCTACTAACTGTTGAGCAAGTACTTCATCCCCTACCAGTTGTTTGATTAAGTGTAACAATTGTTTTTGGCTTAACACATAAGTTGCAAATTGATAATACATACATGTAAGCAAGTTGATAAATGCATCAAGTATCAAGTATAGCATGCGAGCTGCAATAGAGTTGCCCTAGACAAGGTTAATGACTTTAGATGTGTTTATAGCAAATAGTTTATTTTCCATGCTTCCAAATATCATGAATAATCAAATGTTTAGGTAGATAATCAAATCCTCATGTATAACTAATATTCAAGTTTGATGCAACGAACAATTAAGTTTTTCAATAGTGTGGTTATCGTGGGGATCAAGTTCATGTTCGAGGAGGTAAAGGATGTGAATTTGGATTTTGAGAGATGATGAAAACTTAAAGAAAGATCAAGGCTGTGAAAAATGGTGAATGTGAAGATGGTTAATAAAGAGTTTATTTTATAGGTTTTTCACAGGGACACAAGTAGCAAGGAGATTATGTAGCAGCGTGAATTGTGGGATTTGAACCAAGGGTTAAAATCAAGCGTATTGAGAAGACATGATTGTGGTAAATGCCAAAATTTGAACAAGTTGAAAATATGTAGGGGTCAATCGAGAGTTTAGAGACTAAATATTGATCTTGTCGGTGGCAAGATTTTGTTTTCAAAATTCGGTTAGGATAGATAGTACAACTAAATGGATTTAGATCCGAATGTCGAAGATTGTAAACACGATGTCGGGTTTCAAAAAATCAAGAATTTATTTAGGTGTTTTGTATAATAGACTCTGATTAATCCATAGAAAATTTCATCGAAAATCATTCATTACACCAATAAATTGTTACATAAACATTTGAAATTTAGAAGATAGGCGTGTGGAACTAAAAGGCTCTTTGATAAAATATTTATTTCCTATCGTTTGTGTAATCCCCAGGTGATAAAGTTTGACAAAATTCAGTATTCTTTAGTGTCGGTTATAGAATATCTCCTATACACAGGTTATAAGATCATAGTTTGGACCAAGATTTTAAAATCTTGAATATGATAAAATTTTATGATTGAGGGTACCTTAAAAGTACAAATAAAAATCTAAGGAGAGGTTGAAAATAGAATTTGGCCCGAAACATCAAAGGTAATAGATTAAAGGAGTAAAATGTGTAACATGTTGTAAAGGGAGAAATATGATTTGGGTTAGATGTTGAAAATAATTAAACGTACGGGTAAAATATTATAAGTTTGTAAAATGATTTATAATTGTGAAATCCATAAATGATTCATGAAATTTAGACTAACGAGGGAATAATATAAAATAGATTTTAGTTACAAAATTTTGATATTCAAAACTTTGAATTTAAATAAAAGTAAGGGGTATAAATGAAAATGAAAACATAATAATTAAACCATTGACGAAAACGTTAACTTATCAAAACAGATCAGACTTAAGTCTAAGGAATTTGCCCAATTAAACTAGAAGTACGTTAGGGTTGCAGCAAGTAAAAGAGGGTAGACAAGACCAAGATATGGTAAGAATAAGGAGGATATGGATAGAGATAAGGATAAGGTAGAGCTGCAAGCAACTGAAGCAAGTACTGATTAAAGTCCTAAGGTTATAGACTAGATTATCTTTCTAATAACCTAATTCCCTATAACCAAGGCTCTGATACCAATCTGTAACACCCCAACCGATGGCGGAAACATCGGGTGTCACGTAATGATGATTGTTCAGTAGCTCATGGTAAGTAATAAGTTTCAATAAATGATTTAAATAAATTACATACAATTGTTCTAAGAATTTGTACATCAAAATAACAAATACTAGCTACGCATCTTCAAGCATTAACTCTAATCTTCGAGCAAGCTATATAACCTGAAACATGTTAAGTTTGAAAATATTTTGGGTCAACAAAAGTTGGTGAGAATTACATAGGTTTTGATAATCGAATAAAAATGTTGTGCAATTCATGTGTCATGTTAATCTAGCCCATATGTGAGAACATATTAGAAATAAATCGAGTGCATAATCAACCCTGTTGACTGTTATAAAATGATACATACCATACACTTATGGTCCCAATGAATATGTTATGCGATAACAAACACCCACGTAACCTTGGTAGGAGGCACGTATCCGGGTGGGATTGTCAGTCCAATAGATCTATCAATGTATACCGTCGGCTGATCAATGTTAATGATTATGCTAGAATGGTGCTTACTCTAATCATGCTCAAGACATAATGCAACATAGAAAACACATAGACACATTGATGATTGAATTGCAATGATAATGTTATAACATGTTTCACCCCAAAAAAAAATGGTGATAAATAAAAGGGGCTATGTAAAACTCACCTGAAATTTACTGTGTAAGTAGTAGCAACAAGTATGAACTTGGATTAATTGAGCTCTTGTATCCTATTAGAAGTAAAGGACGTCTTAAATTCTAATGCAAAAGAGTTTAATTCATTTGTTAGTTGTAAAGATAGTTGATCCAACTACCTAGACACGTATTGAAAGAATACGTGTCTTAATAAGCGTATGACTTAACGAACCGATAGGACTTGGTTTAGTTTCTAGAAAGGTGTATGTGTATGTATAATCACACAAAGCATATGCCTTTACTATAGCATTCAAAATAGCGTCTCGAAACCAATTTCTGAAACAAATGTTTTGGATAATGAAAATAATGTACGAGTTGTTCGTCTCGCGATATATATAAATATGTATTTATAGATATATACTTCTATTTTGATAATATAATGTTTCAATGGAATCTATTTGTAAAATATAGCTTTAACTATACAAATATATAGGTTTTAAATGCCCGATGTTTTTATAAAAATTTGGGCAGAGTTTCCTCTGTTTTTATAAGAAACCAGACAACGCAAGTCGTCTATTTTATCCTAAAAACATCAATTGCTCACAAGACAAAAATACAATTTAACTAGTTCTTTTACTCGACCAATGGTTCAAGTTATAAAAAGTATAATGAACATGAACTTTAAGCTTTATAAGAAATACATAAACATAGTTCGTCATTTTGATAATGTTATTTTCATGAACATAACTTAATCGTTATTCGACTCGCCCAAGCTATAGTAGAGATAGACTACACATTTTGTATAAGTACTAAATATACATGTAAAGTTTTGGCGTTAATTATCATCGCATTAATAAGTATCACTATTATAAATTAGTTGTTTTCCGATCGTTCAAATTATTAATACGAAGGTTATTGTCCCATGTCGGTTCGGTTCGCTTAAGCTTCTATAACATATATACATATATGATATAAACGAAAAAAAATAAGATAAATAGCGATTAAGGACACGGCGTGTTATACCTTTTAAAAGTACTCAACCAAAGCGAAACGACATCTACACGTCTATGAATCTGATCATGTTGACCAAGTGTTGACCAAACCGGACCTTGACCAATTCAGAGTAAGGTTGACCAGATTTGACTATTGTTGACCAGAAGTTTGACCAACTCTGACCGGGTCTGGCCGGTTGACTCGAAAGGAAAGCGAACCACAACCGAGACTAACCGTAACCATGTCCTGCAACACGAGTCACGGTGACTCTCCGGCCAACAGTTATGTTGCTCGTGACCAGCCACCGTTCGTCGCCTTCTACAACCTAACACCATCATAAGGCCACCGTTGAACACCCATAAGAACCCATCATCGGCCGAATAAATCTGTGACAATCATCCCCGACATCACTGAGCCACTTCTGAATCTGTCCCGTATGTCCGCTGAATACCACTACCACTAGCATCAACCTTGCCCAAGACCTTTAACCCTCAAGCCGTTGTTGTACTGTTTCTCTGTGACAGAGGTGAGAAGACGAAGGAGGTCCAGATGATATTCATGGGGCGTTTCTTGTCGCCGCCGCTGTGATAAAGAGAGGGAAGAGGGTGTTGGTAATTGATGGTTTCTGGAGTGGTGGTGGTCTTCGACCTCCGGCGTGTAAAACAAGTGGAAAACCACCCCTCTCTGTTGCTGCCGTAATAGGGACGAGGGGGTGAGGAGAAGGTAGGGTGGTTGGCGGCGGCGGTGAGATGGTTACGGGTGGGGGTTCGGGTGGTTTCTTTGTGGGCGGCTGGTGCGGTGGTCGGCGGCGGCCGGGTGGTGGTGGTTGCTGACTGCTGCTGAACTTAGAGAGAGAGGAAGGAGGGGTGAGGGTTGTGAGTGTATATGTTGTGTGGTGTTTATAAAGAAAGAGAACAAGGAAAGGAGGGTAAGGGGCTAGGGTTTGAGGTTGAAGATGAAATAAGGAGATAAAGATATTATATACCTAGGGTTTGGTGTGGGTCAAGTGGTTGGGTACCGCGTATACGGATCAGTTGCTGACTCGGTCTCGGTTAAATTACGTAACTTGTTTAACTGTTAAGATAGTTTTTTTTTTTTTAACTTTATTCATAAAAACCAATTTAAAAAGAGTGGTTGACCCTAGTTTAACTATATATATAATCACCGTCGCGTCAAGATTTATAAGAATTTACTTAGACGTCAGTTATTTGGTACGTTATTGCTTGTATCACGTTGTTGTTATTATTATTATCATTACCTAAAAATAATTAAAATATGTTATAAAGTATTCAAAATACATATATATAAATTGTACAAAAAGAAGTATAAGATGTGTAAAGTGGCGATTTTATTAATTTACAATTTGGGGGAAAATACGTGATGTTACAGATACGCTTTGGGAAACGGGGAAAATTGAACCCACGATACGTTGGACCATTCGAGATTTTCAAAAGGATTGGTCCGGTAGCTTACCAGCTAAACCTACCAGATGAACTCAGTGGAGTGCACAATGTATTCCACGTCTCGAACTTGAAGAAATGCTTATCAGATACGACACTAGTAGTGCCACTGGAGGAGATCCAGGTAGACGACCAGCTACGGTTCGTGGAAGAACCAGTGGAGATTCTTGAGCAGGGCGTCAAGAAACTCAGGAAAAGCACGATACCTATTGTTAAGGTGCGATGGAATTCCCGTCTCGGACTGGAATACACGTGGGAACGCAGGGATCAGATGCGACTCAAATACCCACATCTCTTTACCGAACCTGAAATTGTACATAGATCAAACGCGGAACATAAAGCAGCTCTTTCAAAGTGAATTTCGGGGCGAAATTCCTTTCAACTTGGGGATGATGTGACATCCGGGAACCAAGCACACATTTTTTATAGCTGGCTTTATTGTTTACTTGCTGAATTTCGGGACGAAATTCTTTTCAACTTGGGGATGATGTGACACCCCGCATTTTCAGGTTAGTACTTTTACTAAACTCTAGTTAACTGACATGATATACTCTAGTTAGCTTACATTTCGTACATGGTTAGATACTTAGCTAGGTTTAGTTAAGTAGGCCTAACATATGTTAGATGATATTAACATATGCGTTAAATAGGAAAATCATTGTTGAACACACACACGAGTCCTATATCCCGAACGTTGGTGAATTATATGGCATGTATAATAATAATATGTGCAATTGAATCATGATGGACGTGAAGTGCCTGCTTATGTGAATTATGTGAATTATCACTTGACTGAAGGTTAATACGTAAACCATGCAAATTACGTATACTTGATGATTAATATCTCATGTAATAATAAAAACAATGTTTTTTATGCAATTTAGGGTGATTAATAATATTGGGTCCGGTATTGGGCTAGAACATGATTAACGGGTCAAGTTAATGGACTAGAAGGGCCCTAATACCCAATTACTTGGGCAACAAGCTAAACCTCCTTATAATTATAGATAAAAAAAATTAAAACCCTAACCCCCATTCCCCTTTGCGCCGTGAGGAACCCCCCTTCTCTCTTAGTTTTCAAGCAATCAATCAATCTTTCACCTAATCAAGCTAGTTCGGGTTTAATCTCAAGGCTCTAGGGAGTTTTAGCATTGCAAGGTATACATCTATATTCTCTTTGATGAATTATGATACTTGAAAAACTTTAAAAACTCTAAAAATAACATATATATAATCGTGTGTATGTATGTATAGGAGTTCTTGAATGTTCTTGATGATTGATGATGATGATTGTTGTTAGTAGCCATGATTAGGGTTTTCACATGATAATATATGTGTTTTGCTATGTTAATATGGTGTTTAATCAGTATTGTATGTGTTATACATGTATTAGGGATGTTCATGGAAAATTAGGGTTTGTAGATTACTTGGGATGCAAGTTTAAAATTCTGGCAGATTCGTTTGAACGTTTTGTAGGGGCTGTAATGGGTTGGTAAATTGATTGTTTTTATTATTTCCTTGCATGAATGGATTGTACATGGTCTCAGCTTTTTAGAATGGGCAAAATCATCTGATTTGGATGTCGTTTGATATGTTTTTGGAATTTTATTTGATTAAAGGTCATATCAGAATTTCGGAGTTATAAATTGAGTCAACTTTAAACGGGTATAACTCAAGTTTTACAAACAATTAAGTTATGAAATTTTGACAGGAGGTCAATATTGGAAAAACTTGGCTTGTCCAAGTGGATTCACCTCGTTTGGGTGAATACACAATTTTTGGGAATTTTTCTACTAAACTGACCTGTTGTGGAAAGTTTCTGGACATAGCTGTATTGTATGAATTTTAATAATTTTTGTATTTGGTTTTAGGACAAAAAAAAAATATGGGTTATTGAATAAATCCCAAATAATATTTAGTAAAAATTTGGGAGTTTAATTCGTTGATTTGGTATTTTAAATAAATTAGTTTTCGTGGCGCACAATCTGTCCTAAAAACGCAGATTGTGTATTATGTGTTTATGTGACTAGGGTTAGGATCAAATACACAGTGAAAGAAAAATAGGAAGTCGTAGGAAGGGTATCAAACGGACTCCGATTGAACTCATTCAAGCGGCATTTGAATCGCCTTATCGAACCCTACGTCGTTAGTTTTTAGGTCTTCGTTTTTTTGGGGTTTTAGCTTGTAGTTTTTAGAATATGCGTTATATCATTATGTCTTTTATGTATCATTGTGTCTTTTTCTTATTTTCATCGTTGTGTCATTTTTTCAATTCATTGTGTCTTTTTTCTTCAGCATTGTGTTATATTTTTTGGCACTGTGTTATATTTTGTGGCTCATTGTGTCATATTTGATGATCTATTGTGTTTTTTGTATCCTTCTCACCCTTCTCATTTTTTGTAGCCTTTGTAGAATAACCCAACCCTATGTGACTATTTGGAGTCGTATGTGATATGTATTTGACATGAACTTATATGAATACTTATAGGAGATGTGTATGAGGTATAAAACTGACAATAATCATTATGATCACCAACGGGATACGTAGGACTTACTTGTGCATGTAGAGTCACTAGGCGTCATTACACGATTTGAAACTTTAGAAGTTTCGGACAATCAAGTTACATGATGTGTTGGTATGCACATATACTCACCTACTGACACTTGTAATAGGGAGTCGGTAGCTCGTTACTGTTTGAGGGATTTGGATCATTCGCGTGCAACCTAAGGTGAGTTTCACTATTCTTTTCTCAAAAGCATGCGTCTCGGGTTTGAGACAACTTACAAAACGTTTTCTAGTCCGGTTTTGGGGCTACTTTTATATCTCGGGTTTTGAGATGTTTTGACTCCTTGTGTGAGTCGGGTTTTGACTCCTTGTGTGGGTCGGGTTTACGATTCCTTGTGTGGATCGGGTTTTTGATTAGTTTAAAACTTATTGGTCCTTTGTGAACTAAACACTCTATCATTTGGAAAGTCCTTGCATATTATTGGGTTAATCGCTGGAGGCGAGCGGGGTATTAGTTGATAGCGCTATTAGGTTGTGCAGCAACCTCATGTCTGAGGTGCTTGAGGCACGGGCATGAACTTCTGACCACATTTGAGAACTGGTGTTGATAGACACCAGTTATTGAGGCAAACTATTACATTACTGAAGGTGTCCCAATAATCCTGTTTAGTTACATTGAGTGGGCTAGCTACCCCTGACACGCTTAAACTGATAACTCTTGAACATTTTGCTCTGGAGGACCTACGCTTTTACTTGGTTACGTGGTTTTGGAAACCAGCGCATTTACTTACTCATTTTCTTTACTTAGTGAACTCACCAACATTGTTTGTTGACCCACGATATACATGCTTTTGCAAGTAGTTAGCTTCCGGTGCCACGATTAGAAAGCATTGCACACTTCACTGCATTTGGGGTCTTGGGCATATGCTTAAATTATATATCGTGCTTTTACATTTTCTTTCGTATGGTTTTAATTTGGGCTCGTTGTTTTGCGCATGGTTTTTAAAAGGTTTAAATTTGGTTTACGCTTCCGCAGCTTAACTAAACTTGGTTTTTGAAAACGAACTAAATGGTTTGGGCATTTAGAGTTCGTTCATATGACTTATGGCTATGGGATCCTGGTATGTCATGCACCTCGCGGTATAAATCCCGCAGTGGAAATTTGAGGGTGTGACATCTGTTTAGTTTAGGGCATCGGTTACGGAAGTGATTTGGGTCTCCACATTCATAGCACTGACCATAGTTGTATTGATTAGGATTAGTAGCCTGAGCAGGGTTGGTGGGTTGATTGGCATTAGGATTTGGGGTCTCGCGACATGTGTTGACTAGATGTCCATACTTACCACATTTGGTGCACAAGCGACACGCTGAAGCAGTGGGATGATGTCGTTTGCATGTGTTACACAATGGATAGTTTCCTATATAGGGTTTCTTGTTAGAAGCTTGTGTAATGAGGTTGGCATCAGGATCCCTGGCCTTACGCTTCTGGTTCTCAGTAGTTACCGTGGCTACAATACTTGATTTCTCTCTTTTGCGAACTAAGGTGCCGTTCTTTACGTGATTGTCAGTTAAGGTAGCTGCTAGACGTTTGGTCTCTTCGAGGGTAGCAGGGTTCCTTCCCCATACCGTGTCCTGAATCTGCATGGGTAAACCACCGATATATTTCTCAATGGCCACAGGTAGTGGAGTGACCTTATGGGGCAACAACAGACTGAGCTCATGGAAGCGGGTATTATAAGCAAGGTTTTCTCCACTATCCTGAGCAAGGGTGTGGAACTCGTCCTCTAATTTCTTGACCTCGTTACGTGGGCAAAATTCATCTCTCATTATCTCCTTGACTTGATCCCAGGTCATAGTAAGTGCAACTTCAGCTCCTCGGGTGCGCTTTTCCTCATTTCACCAAGTGAGTGCTCGTTTGTGAAGAACACTTATAGCATAACGGACCTTAAAGTTATCGGGACACTCACTGTTAATGAAGGTATTCTCAATACCCTCGAACCATTGTAGAAGACCAGTAGCTCCTTCCTCTCCACTGAACTTAGGGGGATTACAGGAATTAAAGTGCTTAAGAGTGCAAGCTGGGAGACCATTCTCGTTTCCGTTGTGGTTTCCATTACCATTTCCGTTTCTATTACCGTTTCCGTTGCCGTTACCGTTCATCTGGATGACTTGAGCCAGTAAGTTAGGAACCAGAGTCGCGATCTGCTGTGCCATTTGTTGAGAAATGATCGCAGCCAGTTGGGCATCAACACCATTGTTGTTGTTATTGTTGTTGTTGTGGTTAGTGTCGTGGTTATGGTTGTGATTGCTACTCCCTTTATCATGATTGTCACCACTGTTAAGACGAGCGCTGCGACGTGGAGGCATGATCTGTAAGAGACACAATGAAGGTTTAATGAGACATGAAGGAGGTAATATAAGGAATGTAATCATTTATCCATTTATTTAAAACGAATAAACGAAAACGTTGACTTATCAAAGATTCTAGATTCTAATAACATAGTGAAGACATGCTTTAGCCTATAAGTGAACACTCATCCCGAGAATTCCCAGGTAGGCATCCGGGTCCCTCGTCTGATTGGGATATATGCGCAATGCCAGCCTAGAAAGAAAACTCAGAATACAGGCGTTCACCCTTCCAGATTGCACGTGTTCGTTATTAAAATCTAGAACTTCGACGAGATCTCAAGGTGGTTCAGGCTAAACCTGAGGATTTTGTCTTATTAGTCTAAGAGTAGATCCAGTGATGGAGAGCAATCTTCTTGTAGGGATTAAAGTAGGGATAAGAAGTAGGAGATAGAGAATAGCAAGTAAAAGGAGCAAATACTGGTTATAATCCTATGGTTATAGACTAGATTATTTTCCTAATAACCTAATTTCCTATAACCATGGCTCTGATACCAATCTGTAACACCCCAACCGATGGCGGAAACATCGGGATGTCACGTATTGATGATTGTTCAGTAGCTCATGGTGAATAATAAATTTTATTAAATAATTTAAATAAGTTACATACAATTATTCTAAGAATTTGTACATCAAAATACTAGCTACACATCTTCAAGCATCAACTCAAATCTTCATGCAAGAATAACCTGAAACATGTTAAGTTTGAAAATATTTTGGGTCAACAAAAGTTGGTGAGAATACATAGGTTTTTTGAATATAATTGATAACAATAGTTTGTACAACAATCACAGTTGTATAATGATAGAGTATGAGTCCGACATGTAACAATGCGTCTTTTGTACAATCAAACCTTGTGTCGACTGAGGACTAACTCGCAAGTTAGTTAAATGTTGTTACTGTTATCGATCATCCCTGAATTTATGCGGGGGGATGGGTTTGTCAGACCTATAGCGCTATAATCTAAACAGGCGGCTTGATCAATGTTAATGATTGTACTGTGTCTTTTTGTTACAGTCAAATGATAGAATGAATAAATTATAGTGTAATTGAATCACAAGTTTCAACAATGTAAGAATGAGTAAATGATAGAGTATAAAATGTTTAAACATGTTTCACCCCAAAATGTAAAACAGAAAAAAGGGGCTATGTAAACTCACTTTAACAAAATGTTATGTCTCGCGAGAATAGAATATGTGTTGCCCAACGATGCCAAGTATTACCCTATAATTAAGGTAATAAATATGTGTAAGTCTTTCTAGTCTACAAATATATTATAGGGTTTCGAATTGGGGATAAGTGTTCGTTTGATTAATAAATAAAATGTTTAATAATTAAGAGAAATTTGATAAATAAATAAACAAAAGTCTTTTTGTAAATTTTAAATTAAAGATGGTCGCAATATAAAGTTTTAAGTATGAAAATAATTCTTATAAAATTATTTTCTTAAAAATAGAATATTAAATCTATTTATTTCAACTTGTTAAAATATAACTTTAATATTTAAAAATACTAAAATTAAAGAATTATTAAATTAAAAATTGTATTTTTGTTCTAAATAAATAGAAATAATTTATATAAATTTTTGGTGCAAAAATATTGAAAAATGAATTTATTATGATTTATTTATGATCAAAACTAACAAAAATTGATTAAAAATATTAAATAAATGATTTCTCAGAAATAAAAATCATTTCAGAAAAGTTTAAAGTTATATAAATTCAGAATAATTTTGTAGAAATCTATATAATCGTTTTGATATTTTTATAGAATTTTATAAATAAAATAGAATAAACTTGAATTATTTATTATATATATTAAATAAATAATTTTTGGAAAACTAAAAGTTGTATGTTAAACTTTTCTACTAGAATAACATAAATTAATTTTTGTAGAATTTATAAAGTTGTTTTAGTATTTTAAAACTAATTTTAAAATACAAGTAAATATATATAAAGCTTAATTGTTGTAAAAAAAATGATTGATGATGCTGGGAATCGAACCCGGGCCCTTGGCCGGTTCGTGTGTTTAAATCACAAGCCCAGACCAACTGGTCTGGACCCTGAGAACGAATAATCTCAGTTTAATTTAATTATATAGTATAAAGGAAAACTGATTTATAAGCTTTTAAAAAGAAAAGGATAAAATCGTTGCCTGTGGGACTCGAACCCGTGTGTTTTGATTTACAAACATCAGACACAACCACTTGATCTAGATCAGTGGTTGTGTTTGATTCCAGTTCGTTAAAAATATATAATTATGTTCAGAAAAGGTGTTCTTCCCCAATTCGTGACCTTATGAACCATAGTTATCTATATCCTTAAAAACAAAAATACAAGGCAATTAACCATAGGGTTAATGACCGGAACAGGATTTCAAACGGCATGAGAGGTTTAATTGTGACTTACAGATTGTTAAGCTTCAAGTATAACACGAGTCAAACGGAAGGTCAAATATCTCGATTTGCACTCAAACGAGAGGATGAGAGTGAAAATTGGTGGTGGGGTTTTGTTTTTCGACATTATTAGAACAGAAAGGAGCGCTTAATTTATAATAGGGATGTAAAATTGGAAGGGTTCAATCTTTGACCCATGGTGGTCAAAGACGAGCACAAATTCATGGCTGTAATCATGGCTTTAATCGCTGATTTGGACGCGGGATAATCATTCAAACGAATCATCAGTAGTTAATTGATTTCTATCATCCCAAAATTATGTCAATTAAATGGTCAATTAAGGAGGCTTCTGGTCAGCTCTGTCGAGCTGCTGCACATCGCACAGCAAGGGAAAGAAGAGGGGGGTTTGGGCCGGACTAGGGTGAAGGACAAGAGAGATGGGCCGGACTAGGGTGAAGGACAAGGGAGATGGGCCGCTGTTGCTGGGCTTCAAACAAAGAGAGGAGTGGGTTTTGTTGGGTGGGCCGGCTTATTGGGCTGCTGACCAAATAATTTCCATATAAAATCTGATTTTTTTATCATATATTTATTATTATTATTATTATTATTATTATTATTATTATATATATACATTTATATATATAAGTTGTTTGGCATATTTGTATAAAATTAAGGATAAGGATGTATAAAATGAGGGCTTTATGTATAAAAATTTGGGGAAAAATTTTGCGATGTTACAGGGCACAACCGCACAAGCCCCATGTAGCCCCATCCTAACCAATCACATAATGTTACGTCATTTTTACCCTCAAGTAGCCTAAAGTAGCCCTAACACTGGAAATCCATAGCTAAAGTAGCCAAAAGATATTTGAGAGAGAGAGAGAAAGAGAGAGAGAGAGAGAGAGAGAGAGAGGGGTGTGGAAAAGAGAGATAGAGAGAGGTGGAAGAGAGATGCACTAAGCCAAATTGGTTTCACCAAGCCAATTTTTAAAGCAAAAAATTGAAGCCCCGAGGATCGGAACCATATAGCCCCTTAACTAGTGAAGTCCAAAGCCACAAGCCCCATGTGCTCCGTCCCCCTTGTTAAGCATAAATTTGTTTAAACAAAAAAATTGAATACCCTCACTCGTACTAATTATTATACTCGGTAATAAATATGTGAATTACAACAAAATAAAAAACTTAATTACAATTTTATTTACTTCAAAGTTGTCTCGTGTAACCAAAAGAGTGAAGTCATGATGGTCTAAAACCATAAAGACCAACTAGTGTGCATAAAGGTGTGCGTTGCGCACCTTACAATTTTGTCGTATCCAAAACACTAAAAAACTATTATCAACCAAGTAACTACCAACCATAATTTAAAAATGACATCTCACACAAAAATGGTATATTTGTATTTATTACTTAATAACATGTTGTAAATAAAAAAAAATGGACTCGCCCCTTGCCCTTCCCATGTTTCGAACCTAAGACCTTAAACAATAGAAAACATATATTAAAAAAGTGTTTGGACCTTTAAAAAAAACTTAAACTTCCCATGTTTTGAACTTCAGACCTTAGGGAATACAAATGCACCACAAACCACTCAACCACCAACCCATTTTGTGATACATTATGGAATCATATATATTTATTAATAAATAAGTGTTTGAGAAAAAAAAAAAAAAAACTTGCTCTTCTCATGTTTTGAACTTGAGACCTTAGGGAATACAAATGCACCACAAACCACTTCACCACAAACCCATTTTATGATATATTATAAAATCATATATATTTATTAATAAATAAGTGTTTGTAAAAAATAAAATAAAAAAAACAAAAGGAAAAGAAGTTGTGGCAACTACTATTCATTTAGTGGAACTATAAATATAAGTATAATACTATTGCCGGTTTCGATAACAATGATATCAATGTTTTTCAGTTGGTATTAGTTTGATTCATTACGATACTGGTACTCGGTGTAGTTTATGATACAAAAAAAATTATTGTTTACAAGGGTTTCATTACACAAAATTTGTCTGATGTATCCCAAAAAATAAATTCATGTGTTATATCGATCAATACATAAAAATGAAAACTGATACCGATTCTGATAACATCAATACCAAAGTTGCTCGGTCGGTATCAGTTCGGGTTGTCATGGTACCAATACAATACCGGGTTCTCGTTATAACTTACGACACCAAAAAAAAGTACTTTTGTTTGAATGCAACTCCCTTTCAATGAAAATTTAAGCGAATATAGAGAATAAATAAACAAAGCTACGTATGATCAGAAAAGAAAATTACTTATCAAAGAAAAATTAGAATGATAAAAGTTATTCTAATTAGAATGATTTTATAAAAAGTTTATTTGATTAAAAATATATCTATCTATATATATAAAAGAAAACGTATATGCTGACGTGGCGTGCAATTGAGGTCTCAACCTCCCCTTGAGAGTGCCACGTGACATCATATTTGAAAGATTTTAGTGTTTTTGAACTATTTCCTTTTTAAATTAAAAAAAAAGATAAACATAAAACCTAAATTAAATTGAGTTATTTTAGGAAAAAAAGAATTTAAAAATAAATATAAAATTTTCTCTCTCATGTTTCCTCCCATAATTTTTAAACGTTTATATCTTTTATATACGATATTTTTTAAAGAAAAAAATTACACCAAATTAACGAACGTTTTATTATCTTTCCAACGAGTACCATAGTCCTATATAAAAAACGGAGAAAAATCGACTATTTTTTGTGGGGTTTCGTTCATACAGGAAAAACACACACAAAGTGTTCATGTTATTCATTAATCGTGTTTTTTCTTTTAAACCAGGTTCTTATTTACGATGTTGAAAATCAGCCCAATCGCCATGTTATCATTGGAATTTTACTAGGTATACTTCATCAAGAGAAGTTAGGAGAAAGAATCGTGCAACACTGCAACACATGGTGTCACCTTATAGCAAAGTTATTTTTTTATTTATTTAATTACAAGAGTAATAATTATTACTATTAGTATTAGTATTATTAAAATGGTTATATTTTTTAACCCCGGGACGCTCCTGGAAAGAATTGATAGTTGCTGACGTGGCGTTCAATGGTGGCCTCAACCATCTCTTGATTATGCCACGTGGCATAATGAGATGCAATGATTACAACTTCCAACTTAAGTGTTTGTTTAGTTGATTAGGTTAGGAATTATAAGAGCCATTAGAATGTGAGAAATTAGAGAGATGTGGTAAGTTTTTTAATAGTTGCAGCTTACAGAAGTGATTCTTTAGATGATTACTGATTAGGTTTTAAATTAGGGAATATGAGTTATTATTGCTTAGAATACTATGAACATGAAATTATTGAGAGATTTTGTGGTTAGTTAACTTGAGCCATTTGCAATAGGTTATCATGTAAAATTAGATTTTTCAACCCCGGGACCCTCCCGGGGTAATCAGCTAGTAGTATATAAAGTATAAGACGTGAAACTAAAACCTAAAAAAAAAAAAAAAGATTCTCTGGTGGTGAAAATTAAAAAGTTTGCGAAAATACAACTCTACATCTCTTAAATAGAGGGGCACATCTTATCACTACGCCATGTCCCTTTAGAGACTACCGCATGTGTTATATAATATCTTGTTTTATTCAATATAGCTCGTAATCTATATCTATATATATATATATATATATATATATATTGCAAAGGGATGAATCCTACATGTCATACTCTTAAGCAATCTCTCATTTGAGAGATGCCACATAGGATGTGATGTGACAACTCTAAACCAATTAAAAAAAAGAAATAAATATGATTTAACCTAATCTATTATAATCTTTAACATAATCTATTAAATACATAATCAACTAAATCTAAATATTAAAACTTTATTATTTTATCTCTCGTGTTTCCTCCCATAACTTTTAAACGTTAATATCTTTTATATACGAGATTTTTTTAAGAAAAAAATTACACCAAATTAACGAGCGTTTTATTATCTTTCCAACGAGTACCATAGTGCTATATAAAAATCGGAGAAAAAATGACTATTTTTTGTAACCCGACAGGTATTGTGTCGGGTTTGGGATTAGTTTAAAAAAATTGTGGGTTTGGGTCGGGTCTGGGATTAGGTGATACCCGACCCGATTACCTGAAACAACATACCCAAATACCCGAACTACATACCCAATCATATACCAATGAATTTTTTAACGCATCACATAACCCTTAGACTAATGCGTTCGATATTTCAATAATTAACTTTTTTTTCTTATTTCATGTTAGTTATTTTTAGAATGATCGATTACAAATTTACGAATTCATTTGTAATGGCACTAGATTTATACCCCGACGCAGAGATTCGTTTTTTTTTTTATATATTTGAATATGATAACTTATGACAGAGATTTGTTTAAAATAATAATAATAATAATAATAATAATAATAATAATAATAATAATAATAATAATAATATATTTTATTATATTATATTAGATATTTCAACCCGGGACGCTCCCGGGATAAAAACTAGTAATCACTATATTATAAAATATATGGGAAATAAAATAACAATTTTAAAATTATTCTATAATATAATGCATAATAATATAAATGAATGTTATATAAAAGCAAGAATTTAGAACTCTCACCAAAGTTCAGATATATGGCCATCAAATTCATGTGTTATAGTATACCTGTTTTATTTCTATCTTATGTCGATAGAACAAAATTCATCATGCGTTATGAATGTGTTTCTTCTAATCCTCATTCGTACACGTAAATACTTCAAACATGTATAAATCGTACGAAATATCACACTTTAGTATATCATTCAATATTTCATTTAATTAGTATTTTAAAGATGAAGAAGTTGCTAGCCTTGACCGCGCTTCCATTGTTGGTGTTGATACTGATAGTTGGTGTGACACATAGTGCAGTGAAGCCACCTAGCGCGGTGAAGCCACCTAGCGCTGTGAAGCCACCTAGCGCGCGGAAGCCACCGACAGCTATATGCCATCCGAGACAACTTCTGCCATGCTGGAAACCGATCACGTATGGAACACGACCACCACCAGTATGTTGTGCCAAGCTCAAGGAGCAGAGGCCTTGCATGTGTGGTTACTTTAGAAACCCGAGATTTGCCGAGTTTTGGAGGTCCCCTAATGCCAAAAGGGTTGCAAGAGCTTGCCTTGTCAGAATCCCTCGATGTAAAATTATACCATAGTGACGAGATAAAATGCTTTAATTAATATATGTACGCGTGACATCGCGAAATCTGATTTACTAAATAAAGAATGTTCAATAATATATTGCTCTATGTATCTTCTATATATCAAAGTTGTGGTATTAATAGGAGGGTGTTGCGCAATTTACAATAAGTTCTAACGCTATCTTTAACACATAGGCATACCAATTCTTATATTGAAATTAAACAACGATATGTTACACAAAGAATCTAAATGAAAATTGATTACATATATCTCCATGATACAAAGCCTCTACATTCAAATTTGGAACATAAACAATAAAACCTTAAGGGTATGTTTGGTATGGGGTAATGGAATGGACGAGGTAATGGAATGGATCATTACCATTCCATGTCTTGTTTGGTTGTCATGTGATGAAACAACTTTGTGTTGTTGGATAGGCAGAAAAAGACAAAAGAATAAAATCGATGGTGAGTGGCTGTGGTGGGTGGCGGCGGAGGTGGTGGTGGGAAAAGGGAATTGTGGTGAGTGACAGTGGTGGGCGGCGTTGGGTGGTGTTGGATGGCGGCGGTGGTAGGTGGGTGAAGGTAGTGGATGGCGGTGGTTAGTGGCGACGACGACAGTAGTGGTGGTGAGTGGTGACGACGGTGGTGGTGGGTGGTGGCAGTAGCGGTGGTGGGCGACAGTGGTGGGTAGTGGGCGATGATGGTGGGTGGTGGCGGCAGCGGTGGTGGGTGGTGACAATGGTGGCAAGTGGTGGTGGTGGGTGGTGAGTTATGGTGTTGTTAGTAAAAGGTGAATAAGGGATGAAATGGAAAAAAAAACATGGGGGTGGATGGAATGGTTTTAAGAGAATGGAATGCCTTGTGGAACGTGGGATTCCATTCCTTTAACCAACCAAACACAGTATTTTTCATTACCTCATAATAGTCCATTCCATTCCTTTTTTTATTCCATCATACCAAACGCTACATAAAACATCTAAATACAATCTAAGAAGGTATAGCTGTTGATTTTTATGAATCAGGGCAATTACATATATCCATCCCCTGTAAACTTCTTAAATTACATATTTACCCAAATCAAAATTTTAATTACATATTTCCCCTTGCTAAAAAACTAGAAATATCAAATATACCAATTTCACTAAAGATATGTTAGATAATGACTATTTTACCCCAATTTTTTTAATCAATCATGAAAATCTCAAATTTACTCTTTTTAAATATTAACTTTTTTCCTTTTTCTCTTTTCTTGTGTTTTTTCAAATCCTGATTTTAAAGCCTTTTTTACTTTTGTTTTTATTTTGTCTAGCAATCACCATTGGTGACATATGGTTCTACATCATTTCTAACAGGTTTAAACACCACCACCATACTTCAATTCACCATCAACCTAACTATACACATGCACCATCATCACATGTTTATCTACTTATAACATAATAAATCAAGAAGCTAAACAGACGTATAGGAAGGAGGAGGGTTGTAAATCTTTTATGAAAGGTGAGTGGGGGAGTGGGGTGTTTTATGTTTAAAGGGTATATTTGTCTTTTTGTTAAAAGATGGGGAAATATGTAATTTAATTTTTGGCTTTGGTATATATGTAATTAATGTTTTAAGAAAAAAAAATGCAGAATTCAACCTTTATGTTTGGTCAAATTGCAGGTTCCAACCTTTATGTTCCATTTGCACTCAAATCAACCTTTACCTATTGATTTTACTACATGTTCCAATCTTTGTGACTAACTCAGTTAATTTTGTTGGTTAAGTCCCCTCACATGCAAGTCATGTGACGACATTTTGGTCTTTGCACATCCCATGCTTGTGTTAAAATAAAAAAAAAATACAAACCCTTCTTCTTCAACCTCTCAAAACCCAGACTGTAACCTCCCATCTTCTTCTTTGTTCTGCATAAACAAACTGAACACACACCTACTGTGTGTGTGTGTGTGTGTGTGCTAAGAGCTTAGCCAAAAACCGGTCCGGTGACCGGCGCCGGTGGTCCTCGTCATCTCCGGTAAGTTCCCTCCCCGGCAACTTCCTTTCTCCTCTGTTCTATACTGATAACCATCGATCCTCACCATCCGATTTCATCTTCACCATCGAATCACAACCCTTCCTTGTATTTCTGTTATGAATCCCTGTAACACTCATCTTCATAATTAAACCCAACCCAACCCCTAACCCCTCTCTTCTGTCCCGATAATAACCCAGTAACCCCTCGTCTTCACCATCATAATCCACTGATCGACCATGTTCTTCCCTCTGTTCCGGTGACCTACAACTATCGTCATAATCGGACAGTCACCAAGATCCGGTGATTGTCCTCTGTTACCTATAACCTACTGTCCTCTATTACCTATAACCCACTGATTGAACCCAACCTTTTATCATATTACCGTCACACACGCATCGATGTGTGTGTGGTGTTGTGTCCGTGAACAGAAGATAAGAGTGAATCGGACGAGATTGTTATATATAATAATTAATATTTATTTTGGGTTTGTAAAAAGATAGAGGTGAAATGACAAAAATGCCCTTACATGACTTGCATGTAAGGGGACTTAACTAAGAAAATTAACTGAGTTAGTCACAAAGGTTGGAACCTGTAGTAAAATCAATAGATAAAGGTTGATTTGGGTGCAAATGAAACATAAAGGTTGGAACCTGCAATTTTGGCCAAACATAAAGGTTGAATTATGTAATTTTGTCATGTTTTAAATAGGGGGTATATGTAATAAATCCTTTATTATTTATAATCTTGGGGATAACCGTTTTATTTGTCAACTATAAGCAACCTACTTACCTATGCCATAATTGCCTACATGTAAATCTTTCTAATTATTATCATTTCAAAATCATATTAACTAGATTCCTAGTTACCTACTTGTTGCTACAGGACACGATTTACACTCGTGTTTTGCTACAGGACGTGGTTTGACTGTTGTTGCTGAAACCCTTCACTTTATAGCGTTGTTGGCAGGTTCTGTTTAACCTGTGTGCGCCGCCAGAGGCCTCTTAAGGCTACTTTGGGTGGCGTATGTTGTTGGGCGATGTTTGTGTAGTGCTCATGAGTGCGTTGTAATCCACACGTGCTGTCGGTGGCCTGTTTGGACAACCTTAGGCGGCGTGTTTATACTTCGATATATTTATGTTTGTAGTGATTGAACAGTGTTTGGTGGAGTTTTCATGATTTAGAATTTTACGAGGAGTATTTTGGATATCTGTGGATGACACGAGCAGTAACCGTTTTATAGGGGTGATTAACATTATTTTGTTCGC
Source organism: Ambrosia x helenae (assembly GCA_030844895.1). NCBI lineage: Eukaryota > Viridiplantae > Streptophyta > Magnoliopsida > Asterales > Asteraceae > Ambrosia > Ambrosia x helenae. Next base: position 60,479,275 of record CM061225.1, read on the forward strand.
TTACGGATGTCACCATCGCATGGATTTTTTGTGGTGAAATGGTGCTTGATGGATGACGTGTGACGGCCTAAGACATTGACTGTTCGCTATGTTTTCTACATGTCTATTTATTTTTTGTTATTTCTATAATGAGTTTGCGTGTGTTGCTGTAACTTTTGTGTGCTAGGTTGGATGGAGGTCTGTGTTGGCTCGTAACCACTTTCACATGTTGTTTTCGCGCATTTGAATATGAGGTTATATAGGCGTTGTATTATGTGTCAGGGTTCAAGGATGGCGTTGGGTTTCATGCAACCTACCCTACGACCAAAATGGTATTGTTTTTGGGACTCTGAGCCTTTTTTTTTCATGTTGCGTCTATTAATTAGGTTTTGTTAGTTTTTTTTTTTTTTTTTTGGCAAATATGCGTATTGATATGCTTTTGGTTCTTTTATGTTTTCAAATATGTTGGTCGTGTTCAAACAATTTACCAGCATATCATGATATGCGTTTTGTTTCTTGTTCGATTTTTGCAAAAAAAAATGTTGATTTTAAGTATATTTTGGGGGTTAAGCGTGCGTTAAGGAACTTTTATGGCTACGTTTTATTGGGTTTCTGTGACATCCGTCACCTTCGCCTTTCGTCAAACTGACAATAGTAGCCTCCAAATATTTTCGAATTTAACCCTTGCAAATTTCGTCATTTTCAAATTTAATTTTAGAGCGAACAAATTTTTTTTATCTTTTATATTAATTATGGATCGGGTATAAGTTTTAATAAAACTCGTATCTCGAAACGTCTACGCAATGGATGTTATAAAAATTTCAAGTTTTATAAAGTTTCATAAAGTTTAAAAACATTTGGGGTTAAGTTAGCTAACTTGGTTAAGTTTTTATAAAGGGAAAACTAACTAAACTAGAATAAAACTAACCAAGTTAAATAGAGGGACTAAAAGTGTAAAAAAAAAAAACTAAATTTTGAAATCTTTTTTTTTGTCCCTGCCATCAGAATTCCGGTGGCCTTTGGCCGGAACCGGCGTTCCCTCCGGCGAGCCCGGGTTGTACGTTTCAATGTTCTTTAATTGTTTTAATTAACTCCTAATCAATTCTTCAACAGTTTCAAACAGTATACCAAGCAATTAACAAGTTTTAATCATGATTAAATCGTTTTTTTATGTTATAACCGTCGCATATAATCAGGTTCCGATTAAGCATCGATTTCTTATGCAATACTATAAATAGACCATCCCCAATCAGTTTCCAACCTTTGCACATCAAAACCTGTATCAAAATGATCTGAAATCATGATCAGACGAGCCCTTATTTTCGGTTTCAAAAGTCCCCAGCCAATTCCTTGATGATACACGTTTCATGATTGTAAGTCTTTGATTTAGTTGCCGTTTTGATCTTTGTGTTGTCCTCCTTGAAAGCCCCTTGAATCCGATTGATTATATTACTGTATTGAATCAATTGGTTTTAAGGTTAGGGTTAGGGTTCTAAGTCATTTGGGGAAGAAGATGAACCTCATATACATGTTAAATAGATTTTTCTATCAATGAAATCAACATGTGATGGGATAGTGTAGTGGTAATGTGTGTTCATGTACAAACAAAGCATATGGGTTCGAATCCTTCAAGAAACGATTCCCCAGTTATGTTTTTTTTTTTTTCAGATTTTAATGTTTACTTATTTATTTATGTTTTTTTAATCATATACACATATAAATGCATGTAAACTTATAATATTCATAATAAATTCATTTTTGATCCAAAAATTATAAAAATTTAGGTGTAGCATCTTGACACCATAAATAAAATTACCCCACTTTTATTTTCTGAAAAAGGGTCTTATTTTTATATTTTATTGAATTAATTTGTTTTAATCATATTTAATTCATTAAAAATTCATTTTTAATGATTTTAATCTCAAACTTTTTGGGTAATTATTTCTCATCATCAAGAACTGATATAAAAATTATTGGTTCAGAAAACATTTAATTTTATTGATTTTCCTATTTTTTTAATCATTTAAACATAATTTAACCTCGTTTAATCAGTTTTAAATATAAATAAGTTTATATAAATTATGAGAAAATTATTCTAATTTGTTTACATCAGAAATCATTCATTTTCTATAAAACTAGTATTTTTGGATCATGTATGGTATTATTAGTCTTATTTACGTTTAATTAGATATAATAAAACATTTAATTATTTATACAATTTAAACATCTATTTTATAAATATTTTTCTTATAAAATAGAAATACTCATACGGTTTAATGTCTTTATTAATTTTTTTTGTTGTTGGATCATTGTGTAACTCAAAAATTATTTATTTATATATTTATGATCATTGTATTATTTTAATTTAGTTAAAGTAACTAACTAAATTATTTCGTCTTAATTATTCAAACGTATTGTTATCTAAATATTCAATAGGTAATAATTATATTATTCAAACCACATTTACAACCTTTCATATATTACTTATGATATACAACTTTTACGTAAACGCGACTTATCATAAAAACTCTAATTCCCCAAATCGACTTAGCAAACCCTAATGCCTTAGACCCTAGATACCTTAGACTTTTTAGACACTTCCTTATTAGTATGCTTACACATTATAGGTTGAATTCCTCGGAATTCCCATTACTTAGCTCATGACCGCTTAAGTTGGATTTTGCTCGCTTTCGCAAACAGTGAGTATATCTTTCCCCTTTTTTACTGTTTTACTATTTTTGGGGTGATTCATGTACTTATTATCAAGTTTCTATTACTTCTTACTAAAATAGCAATTCTCCTGTGTGTTTGCTTTATGTTAATTTGTGTGTCTATGACTTGTCAAAATCATTAACCTTTGAGGGCCTGGCATTTCAATGAATAGTACTATGGTATATACCCTTGTGACTCTGTTGAGAGACCTTGGTCATTGTCTTGTGATTCATATTACTAAAAATGTTTTTGATACTTATTTAGGGTTGATTTTGAACGGATATTACTTATTACATAATTGCAAACAGTATACAACACATGAATTGCGAAACACTTTTCTACTATATGTATACAAACAGGGTATGCTCACCAATACAATTTTTGTATTGACCAAAATATTTTGTACATGTTTCAGGTTGTTTTGAGATGCATTCGTTAAGCTTTCGGATTTATATTTAGATTTTGATTCATTGTATTACAATATAGTGACAGTTAGAATCGTTGTATTTCATTTCAATGTAATAAATTATTTAATCAATGTATTCAAATTTACACTTTAGTCCATGTGCTATTGAACAATCGTCACTACGTGACACCTCGATGTTTCCGCCATCGGTCGGGGTGTTACAGTTTCCAAGCAATCTTATAGTTTGTTTACATTGGTTTGTGGACACCTCTCTAAAAGTTTGTGAGGGTTATGCGTTTGAGAGAAAACATCCCAATAGCAGCCATTAGACTGAGCTTAGTGTCATTGTTGTATTCTTGGCAATGATGAGATTTCTATGAGTATCCTCTGAAGCCATGGATAGAAGAAAAAACGTTACAACGACAATGAACCAGGTTGTCGTTGTACAAGATTGGAAAATGTGTTACAGATGCTATAGCTACCATAAATCAAGTCGATTTTGTTCAAGAACGCCAAAGCAATGATGAGCTATAGGGGTTCCACAACAAGTTGCTTAAGGTAACTGTCTTTTTGGTATTCTTTAATTATTAGTGCTTCCTTGGCTATTGTGTTTTGTTGTCTAACCACTTCAGTTGTTCTTTATTGCTTCATGTCTAGGCGTTAACGACTATAATCCTAGTGGAGTATTTGACTGATACATTTTTAACTCTGATTGCTTCATCAACCATTAGTAGTTAAAGAGCACACATTTTCCAATGATAGTAATCCGAGTGGAGCATATGCGACATCCATGCTTGGAAGGCGATAATAAAATTGGAGCATTTGTCATAACCAACATATGTAACTACTCTAAAGTTATATTATCTATACTAAAGGAAGATGACATCAACTGTGGCGATTTATAAGGATTTATTGCATATATCCCCCTATTTAAAACATTAATTACATATATACCCAAGCCAAAAATTTAAATTACAAAGTGTAAATGATGATACATTGAACATAATGCATGGGCTAGGATTAAATACAAAGTGAATAAAAAATATGAAGTTGTAGGAATGGTATTCAATAAAGTCCGATTGAACTTATTCAAGTGACATTGGAACCTTCTCATTGAACCCTACGATCTTAGGGTATGTTGGGCAATGAGCTTTTAAGAGCTTTTAGGAGCTTCAAGCTTTTAAGAAAAACCTCTTACTCAATAAAAAGCTTTTTTGGTTGAAGGAGCTGGAAGCTTTTAGTTAGGAGAAAAAGCTCTACAATGAAAAGCTACTAGGAGTAGCTTTTAAGAAAAAGCTCTACTATCTACAAGTTTTTAATTAGTAAATGACACAAATATCCATTCTATTTTAAAAATAAAATAAAAACCTTCTTTACAAGCTTTTAATTATGCCAATTTTGGTCATTTTATACATTTTATTAAAAGCAGCAGCTACTCTACCAAACACCAAAATATATTTAAAAAGCTTCCAGCTACCAGCCACTAGCTAGTTTTGCCAAACATACCCTTAGTTTTTTGTTTATGAATTTTTGGACTTTTAGATTTTTGTGTTATTTCACTGTGTCTTTGATGTTGTATTGTGTCTTTTCTTTATTATTATCATCGTGCTATTTTTGCGATTTATTGTATTTTTTCCCTCGGCATTGTGTTATATATATCGACACTGTGTTTTATTTTGTGACCTGATGTGTTATATTTGGTAATGACCTTTCTAATTAAACCCCCTGGCTTCTAATTAAACCCCCTAAGCAAAGCGCCTCGCTTTGGGCAAAGCGAGGTGCCTGGATTAATTTGTTCAGGGAATCTCAGGCTTTGTGTCTAATCAGCCTGCAAAGTGCCTCGCTTTGGCCAAACTGGGGCACTTTGTAGGCTGATTAGACACAAAGCATCAGGTTGTTCAGCACTCGCTCTAATCAGTACGCAGGATGCGTACCTAACTGCGCTTCCTTCGCGCACACAAGAAATTTATCAAAAATAAAATAAAAAGGAGACGTGGTTCATAACCTGTTCTCGCGTACTTCTTCGGAGGATTAATGAGATTAGGGAACAAAAAATTCGAGCTGATCCTCTCCGAAAACCGTTGTGCACCTTTAACAGCCGGAGTATACAACACCTTTGCTTCACCTCTCTAAGCAAACAAATAAACAGAGACACACCTGGAAACAATTACGTAACATAAATTTAAGTATATGAAACAATATAAACAAGAATCAGAGATAAACTCATCACCTTCCGAAGGATTCGGATCATGTCTGTCACACCCTCAAAATCCACTTGCGGAGTTTTACCGCGAGGCGTATGACAAACCAGGATCCAAACCAACGATCACAATAAACAAGTCTAAATGAACATAATGCAATTTCAAAAACAATGTTTAAAATCCCCAATCACAGCGGAAGCTTATTCAAAACATAATCCAAAATAAACCAAGTGTTCAACGTTTGAAAACCATGCAATCCTAACTAGACGCCGTGCAGACGCGTGCGCCCTAGTTCCATTGTGCTACCTTAGCGACCTGAGAAAACATGTAAAAGTTTACGTTAGCACAAAAATGCTGGTGAGTTTACAGGTTTTGTAATCCAAGTACCAAATTCAACCTGTCCATACTATAACAAATCGAAAACCAAAGTACGCTAGCTAGGCGTATGTTTTGTTACTATCACGATTGGAAAACCATTACTAACTCGCAAACCAGATGTCGTGCCCGATGTAGTAACCTGTTGTTCCTGTTTGAGACAATATGCACCCGCCGACCCTCCAAGTCGACGAGCGGGGTTGGTCACTCCCAATAGCGCTATTCACATTTCCCCGTTGTGCAAACCCGCACATTCATGGTTCCCCCCGGGACTTCCAAGGATCGTATAGTAAACAATAGAAACCCATAGTATGACAGTAGTTACCAAACATAAGTTTTAACACATGTTTTCTCCCCCGAAAAGTGAAACCAGTTAAAAGAGGGGCCGTAAACTCACCTTAAGTTGCGTTACTCCGTAACACGAATAAACTCAGCAGCTATGCTAGTCCCGTAAAGCGGCGACCTAACATATGACAGTTACAAGTACTTAGACTAATAACCCGCAGGTTAGTTAGTCCCTAGATGTCCAGACCATAACCAAGTTCGTTTGAAAACACCGTGACTGTTTTACTGACCCAATGTACAAGACTCGACATCCCATTGGTGACCCGAGATTCCCCGTGTTATGTTTACGCTCCCAAACAAACAATCATGCAATTACACTTAACATACGTTAACGTCCAACAAGTTATAGCACGTAGTTCACGTATCACATAATTACATCCAAACATATGTTACCAAGTTATTAGATATGTTACGGGGTTCCTAGCATGTTCCTAGATGTCAAATCGGGTCTCAGAATGCTAATTTACACTTACAGCAGCAGTACACGCGATTAGGAAAAGTCAACTAGCATTTAGGTTGGTCAATTGGCATTTAGGAAGGCTAATTGCATGTAATATAGGCATTTAGGGTCATAAGACATGTAAATCTTGAGTTTATAGGCGATTAGGGCTATAAGACATGTATTTCAGGACTTAACTAGCATTTAGGATCACAATTGCATGTAACAGAGGCAATTAGCCCCCGAATGCATGTACTTCATGCGATTGGGGAGTCCATTCTGGCGATTGGCTTCCTAATCGCCCCTAACATAGGCGATTAGGGTTGCTAATCGCCTGTAACCCAGCTGTTCCGGTTTTTCGCGCGTTTAACACTCCAAATCAGATCCGGAACGTGTGTAAACATCAAATATCAATCTAATAACTATACCAAACATGTTTAAACCAAAATCCTTCGTTTAGCCTCGTATTATCAGCCCTGCATGCAACCATGTAATCCAAACACAATACACATAGCATGAAACATCACATTAACATGCATAACTATAACCCTAATGAACAATTACTCAGATTTCATTAGCATGATATCATTATTAATCTGAAACTAACCTAATAACATGTTAATCATCCATCTTGAATCATAAAAACCCTAGCTTTTAATCATAAACACACATAACACATGTATGATAGTTAGAATCCAATTAACACTGATTATTAACGATTTTCAGAAGACTCACACGTTTTAAAACAGGTCTGGACCATTAGGGATTTAATAAAAACATTAATAAAGATTTCATGGATGAAAATCACACCTTAAATTGTGATAGTTTGATGAAATAAGCTTGAAACCTTGTGTTTTGATCCAAAATCGCGTTCCAGAGGTTGTGTGTGTGTTGGAGCGGTTTATGGGACGACTAGGGTTGATATTATGAAGTTTAGGAGGTTAAACATTGTATTTATAGTCGTTTTTAGTCGTCCAGCACGTAACACGCGATTGTGCAGCAGTTACATGCGATTAGGGCTGCTAATCGCATGACATTACATGCAATTGGGCCTAATCGCATGTCATTACATGCGAGTAGCCCCCAATCGCATGTAATGATTCCCTAAATGCATGCCCTATAGGCGATTAGCCTCCCTAATCGCCTATAGGGGTTGGTCCGATGTATTTTGCGCGTTAAACCCCGTTTTAACATATGTTAACACATTTTCACATACCGACAAGTCACATAATGATTGTAAACACATAACACTTGCAAACAAACATATTCACCCTCGTTCACCAAATTCCCGGGACTCGAGACTTGTATGTTCCGTATGCCCTGACGATTCTACGAATCGTCACTATTTGTACACTTGGTTAAGGACTGACATCTAATGAACCTCTAGACCAACATCCAATGATCTTCTATACTAAACCGATAGTTCCCAAACCATAACACGACTTAACTAACCCAGTTAAGTATAATTTACGCGTGACTCGCTAAGGTAGACTTTCATCTAGACAACGTTGTTAACCAGAATTTGCCGGGTGTCACAATGTCCTTCTGGACAGATAAGACTGAGGCCCAGCAAAGTTAACACACTTTCTGGACAATCATCCATCATCAACGGAGTAGCATTGCTGCAAAGCGACTTGTACCAAGCCTGCTCTTTGTACCCTGCCATTGGGGGAAATTCAGCAATCTTCTCTTTTAAACCCACCATCATCCCTGAAAAGCAGCAGGGATAACACCACGGTGGACATAGAAAAACTTATCTTTCCACTCATACATTGATTTCAAATTTTCTAATACTAGTTGTTTCACCTTCCGGCGGATACCTAAGCTATACCAACCACTACCACCATGGGCAGCCTCAAGAACATAAAAAACATTGTTTTTTTGAAACGAAAAGCTTTGAAGAAATTTTTGAAACAAAAATATTGTTTTGCATGTTAAATGCATGGCTCTCTAGTTTCTTACTTTTTTGAGGTTCCCCATTAAACCTTACACTATACATATATGGTAGCTAATCAGTGGTAAATTTTGAGACTAAATTGCCACCATATTAGCCACGATAAACTAAGTCAAAATAGGCCTACGGTCAGTTAGATTCAGTCATTGTCTCTTAGACCCAATCAAGGTCATTTAGACCCAATGATGGTCAATTAGACCCGATGATAGTCAATTAGGCCCGTTGATGGTCAATTAGAACTAATGATCGTCAATTAGATCCAATGATGGTTAATTACACCAATGATGGTCAGTTGGATCCAATGATGGTCAACTAGGCCCAATGATGGTCAGTTAGATCCAATGATAGTTAATTAGAACCAATGATCGTCATTTAGATACATTGATGTTCAATTAGATCCAATGATAGTTAATTACACCACTGATGGTCAGTTGGATCCAGTGATGGTCAGTTAAGCCCAATGATGGTCAGTTACACCCAATGATAATTAATTAGATCCAATGATGGTCAGGTAGATCCAATCATTGTCACTTAGACCCAATGATGGTTATGTTGACCCGATGATGGTCAATTAGGCCCAATTATGGTTAATTATAACCAATGGTCGTCAATTAGATCCAATGATGGTTAATTAGAACCAATGATTGTCAAGTAGATCCAATGATGGTCAATTACATCCAATGATGATTAACTAAGCCAATAAATGTCAGTTGAATCCATTAATGGTCAGTTAGGCCCAATGATGGTCAGTTAGATCCAATCATTGTCACTTAGACACAATGATGGTCATTTAGACTCAATGATGGTGAATTAGACCCGATGATGGTTAATAGGCACAAAGATGGTCAATTATAACCAATGATCATCAATTAGATCCAATGATGGTTAGTTACATCCAACAATGTTAGTTAGGCCCAATGATGGTTAGGTAGACACAATAATTGTCACTTAGACCCAATGACGGTCATTTAGGCCCAATGATCGACAATCACTACAAGAAATTGGGGTGTTTACCTACACATAATATACATACACATGTTAATGTGTGGGTAAATACCTACACATTTAATATATATTGGTAATATGTTTTAGCTACACTTAGGGTTAGTGGGAAAATTTCCCCCAAAAATTGACAACCTATTAACTTTTAAATTGCCTGCACATATGCCAAGTTTTCGTTATGTGTAGGTAAGTTATCTACACATATGTAAAAAACTTATATATGTGTCGGTAATTGTAACACCCCAACCGATGGCGGAAACATCGAGGTGTCACGTAGTGACGATTGTTCAATAGCTCATGGACTAAAAGTGTAAATAATGATACATTGATTAAATAATTTATTACATTGAAATGAAATACAACTGTTCTAAATGGCAACTAAACTGAAATACAATAAATCAAAATCTAAATATAAATCCGAAAGCTTAAAAGGAGCGTCTCAAAATAACCTGAAACATGTACGAAAATATTTGGTCAATACAAAATGTATTGGTGAGCATACCCTGTTTGAATAAATATAGTAGGAAAAATGTTTAGCAATTCATGTGCGGTACCATTTGCAATTATGTAATAAGTAATATCCGTTCAAAACCAAACCTGAGAATAATGACTAACACATGACTAACCAACTGAATAATGAATTAACAAGACAATGACCAAGATTCTCTCAACAGAGTCTCAAGGGGGTATACCATAGTACTATTCATTGAAAAGCTAGGCCGCCCAGCGGTTAATGATTTTGACAAGTCATAGACACACCAATTATCATAAAGCAAACACACATGAGAATTGCATTAAGTATAAGAAATTGAAACTTGATTAATATATAAGTACATGAGTCACCCCAAAGTAGTAAAACGGTAAAAAGGGGAAAGATATACTCACATTGATTATGAAGATGAACTTGCATGTAGTAGATAGTAATCAACGAGTTAAGCTTACACCTAATTAATTAAGGGTATTGCTTTAGTATTTATAATGTTCATACGTAGCATATAACTGATAACTTATTTGTTTTAATTCTTATAATACGAACTCCATTTAATTAACATTATAACTAAATTCATTCATGAAGTGTTCATATACATTTAAAGACAATGCTTTGTATATGTGTCAAGAAAACCAACGCATGCTATGCATGAAAGTAACACTTATGTTCTTTCCCATTGGTTTAAAGAAAGTTAACAAAAAACCGTATCATATTTCAATCCATCTTTTAGAAATATATAATCAATAAATAAAAGTATAGAAAGGATAGGTGGCCCATTGACTCGTCTGACACAAGTTTGGCAAATATATATATATATATATATATAATATGAAAAAGGTTAGTAGAATTTCCCAAAAAGAATCACCATCCACCCACCCTCAATGACATATTATGTGTGTGTATATATATGTCAAGACTCTACGTCATTCCACCCTTGTTAATATGTTAACCAGAACCCGAAATCCAACTTTAAAGACTTGACATAATACCTCCATAGAAGGAGAAGGAAAATTAATCGACGGTTGCAATCGGGTCTTGACTGAGAACTCTGGGTGGTGGTGGTTTGTGCGACGAACAGGGCTGCTGGTGGCGAGAGAGTCGCTAGTGACTGGTCAAAGTCTGTCGGGAGGCAGAGGCAACAGCGGCGCCAGTCGGAGATTGTTAGTTTCAACCTGGCAGCGGTGATGGTTAGGATGCGTAGGTGTTTGGTGATGGAGAAGGTAAATGGCGGTGTTCTGTTTGTGACACGGTGAGGACGTACAAGTGGCTAGCGACGGTGGTAAGGTATTGTTGTCGAAAAAAAAAACCGAAGAGGGTGATCCGTGAGAGTGTGGGAGATGGAAAGGTGTGAGTCTTATACTAAACATTCGTTCAGTTACAGAGGGCTATTAAATGAGTGTTGATGATGATTGAAGTGAATGATTGTAGCGGTTACGAGAGAGATAAAAGAAAACGGTTGTCGACTAGCATTTCGTTTGACTGTTTCTATTTTAAATTCACAAGAAGATATGGTGATGTTTTAACTTTATTAACATATAGTACTAGGAAAAACCCTAAAACCTCCGACAATGTCGGGCGATTCTAGGCGGCAGGAGTGGCAGGAGGCAACAACAAGGAAAAACAAGAGGGGTTCTCAATCGGATTCGGCAAATAACAAGGTAATAACGAAATTCTTTATATCAAACTTACCCCCAAAGTGTTCGTCGTTGGATTTGAAAGAGGTTTTCGGAGTTTTCGGGGGGTACGAAGGATCATATATTGCTAGGAAACTTGATCGATGGGGGAAAAGGTTTGGTTTTCTATCGTTTAAGGATGTCCATGATGCAAAACGGTTGGAAAGTGAGATGGTTGATGTCTGGCTGGGATCGTATAAGTTGTTTGTGACTCAAGCAAGGTTCGTTAATGGTGGTACTTTTAACAAAGATAATATGGATCCAAAAGGTAAGAAGATTATGAATGAGAAATCATCATCCCATGCAAAACCTAGTACAGGGGAAGTAAGGGATTCGGTGATCAACTCTGAGGAACAGGAAGACAACAATAATATCGTGGGAAGTGGGAGATCTTTTCTTGACTCAGTCTTGAATAGGAACAAGGTGGATGTTATTGTTGTGGATGATAATGTTGAAGGTTTTAAGCAATGGAGGAGTGTCGCTCTTGTTGGTAAGGTAATCGATTTCAGCACTTTGATTTCTCTGAAGTCGACGTTGATGAGTCAAGGATGGAGTTCAGTGTCTATTAAATACGTGGGAGGTCTTTCGGTGATGCTTGTGTTTACGTGCATGGAGGAGGCAAATGTTTTTTTGGGTGATAGGAATGTGTGGTATGCGTGGTTTGCAAGCTTAGGCAAATGGGACGATCGATATAAGGAGGCTGAACGTATAGCTTGGTTACAGGTACATGGAGTGCCGATTCAGTTGGCAATTGATCAGGTCTTCGATGTGGTGGGTAGCCGGTATGGCAAGGTTGTGCAGTCGGCGAAAATGTCAGTTGATGATAATAACTTCTCGTATGCATACATTGGTGTGTTGACAAAGTCGTGTAGTAGGATTGTGGATCGTGTGGATATTAGTTGGAGAGGTAACTCGTTTAATGTTTGGATCGATGAAGATGTAGGGGAATGGGTACCGGACTGTGTGGAGGTTTATGATGAGGATGAGGTCTTGGTTGATGGCATTCGTAGTAGTGGTGAGGAGGAGGGGTATCGAATTGATGATGTAGTCCTTGATAGGAGTTCGGAGGAGGTAGAGATGGGGGAAATTCGGGATAATGAAGACATGGTAGAGAATGCGCAGAATAATACGGAGCCGTTGTCCAATACTAACGCAACGTCAAAGGAGGAGTCTACGGTGGTTCGCAAAAAGTTCCGTCGAAGACAATTGTTCAAAAATAGGGGAGAGTCTAGTGGTTCTCATGAAAGGCCGAAGAAACGTCAAAGAGATGACAATGATCCGATTGTTTTGGATAGGCTTATTGGGATATTGTCGGTTAACTCGGCACAGCAGGAGATTGAACAGAAGGAAAATTATTCTTGTGATGAGTTTGTAACACCAGATTTGAATAATAAGGTTCCAAGTTTTGAGGAGGGTGGGAATGGTGTTGAGAGTTTGGAAATTGATGGTCATGGTTCTCATTTAGGTTCTGTAAAGGAAAAGGTTAACATAAATGTAGAAGCCGATAATACTATTGCTTTGGGTAGGGCTCTTGGCGTGGAGGAAATTGAAAGTTTTGTGCCGGTTGTTTACGAGGTATTGCGAAGTGAAGGTTATCAAGTAGGTGATCAATGAACGTGCTATCTTTAAATATTCGCGGGTTAGGGAATTCAGGTAAAGCGGACTTGGTTAGAGTTTTACGTATTCGACACGAAGTGAGTTTCATAATGATTCAAGAAACTCAATTCGTGGATTTGGGTTCGGTTGATGTGGGTCGTTATTGGGGTAGAGGCGATTTCTGTTTCGAGTGGGTTCCTTCGGCCGGTAGATCGGGTGGCTTGTTATCGATTTGGGACCCGAAGGTTTTTTCTATGGTAGGAGTTACTAAACTTGCGAATTGTTTATTAGTTTCGGGTAGTATTAAAGGTTGTGGTAGTTTGAATCATATGCTTAATGTTTATTCTCCTCACAACATTGTCGCTAAACGGGTTCTTTGGGACGCCATTGGTGACTTGATAGGCGAAGGTGTGGGTTTGTGGACGGTGGCGGGCGATTTTAATGCGGTTAGGAGTGAGTGTGAAAGACGGAATTCTATCTTCAATGCATCCGAGGCGAACGAGTTTAATGATTTTTTAGACGCCAAGAATCTACAAGAGTATTCTCTAAAAGGTAGGCGGTTTACCTTCGTCGCAGGCGATAAATTAAGCCGTATTGATCGAATATTCGTTAATTGGGAATTTTTCATGACATGGCCTAATGCGGAGTATATTGCGCTTGAAAGATATATCTCGGACCATAGCCCATTACTGTTGAAGTTAAGGTTTACAAATTTTGGGTACAAGCCTTTCCGGTTTTACAATTCATGGCTTACTTGTGATGGTTTTACCAATTTAGTTAGGAATACAGTAGCCGAATGTGTTTTTGAAGGTGCTCATGATATGGTTTTAATGTGGAAGTTTAAAAAATTAAAGAAGGTCATAGCCTCTTGGATTAATTTATACAAACAGAAAGAGGATAGTGAAAAACAAATTCTACAATATGATCTTTCAGTTTTGGATGAGGCAATGGAAGAGAGGCAAATTTCTGAAGCGGAGGTGTGGGTCGTGGAAGAGTCAAAGCGTCGGTTACGTGAGATTGAGAGCTTACATCAATGTGATTTGAAGCAGAAAGCTCGATGTAATTGGGCCACATATGGGGATGATAATTCAAGATTTTTTCACGGATTTATTAACAAACGAAAGGCGGCAAATTTTATTCCTGGATTGATGGTTAACGGGTCGTGGGAGACAAAACCGAGTATTATTAAACGTGAAGTTTTGCGTTTTTTTAGCTCCAAATTCAAAGAGACTATGCCTCGAAGACCGAAGATGGTAGTTTATGGATTGAAGACGGTACAGGCCGAGGACTCGGTAAATTTGATTAAGATGTTTTCGGTTCAAGAAATTAAAAACGCGGTTTTTGATTGTGGCGCGGATAAAGCGCCTGGGCCAGATGGTTTCAATTTCCGTTTTATTCGGACATTTTGGGATATTTTCGAGAAGGATTTTGAGGATATTTTGAATCGGTTCCATACGGTTGGAAGGTTCAGCGCGGGGGTGCTTCTTCGTTCATCACTCTTATTCCGAAGGTGGGCGATCCGGTTAATCTTGGGGACTTTCGGCCGATCAATCTTATAGGATGTATTAGTAAGGTGGTCTCGAAGGTGTTAGCGAATCGGTTACGTGGAGTCATGTCTAAAGTTGTGTCTAAAAATCAGTCTGCATTTTTAACAGGCAGGTACATTCTTGACGGCCCTATTATGACTAATGAGGTCCTAGCTTGGGCAAAAAAACGTGAAAAAAAAGTTTTTGTGTTCAAGATTGATTTTGACAAAGCGTACGATAATGCGAATTGGGATTTCTTGTTATCGGTTTTTGAACAAATGGCTTTTCCTTCGAAGTGGTGTGATTGGATACGTGGGATTTTGGTCTCAGCTAGATCAGCGGTTTTGGTGAATGGATCACCTACGTTTGAGTTTGGTTGCCAGAAAGGTATTCGTCAGGGTGACCCAATTTCTCCTTTTTTATTTATTATTTTGATGGAGGCGTTTTCGGGATTAATGAACAAGGCAAGCGACATAGGCGCTTTTGATGGTATTCGGCTTCCCAATGATGGTCCGGTTCTTTCGCATTTGTTATATGCGGATGATGCGATGTTAATGGGAGAATGGTCTGAATTCAATTTCGTTAACATGAAAAGGATTCTGCGAATATTCTTTTTATGCTCGGGATTGAAAATTAATTTAAATAAATCGGTTTTGTATGGTGTTGGGGTGGATAGTGAAGAGCTAAAGAATCAAGCCGATGGTATGGGTTGTACAGCAGGTGAGATTCCTTTTGTTTATTTGGGGATAAAGGTGGGGGCTAATATGAATAGGATTGCAAATTGGGACCCGGTAGTGAACACTTTCAAAAGAAGGTTGTCGACATGGAAAGCTAATACCTTATCTATCGGTGGTCGGGTAACGTTAATTAAATCGGTTCTTGACAGCTTACCCACATATTATTTCTCTATGTTTAAAGCGCCGGTGAAAATAATAAATACTTTGGAAGGCCTTATAAGGCGCTTCTTATGGGGTGGTTCGGACGAGGTGAGGAAGATGAGTTGGGTGGCATGGGAAGTGGTCACAAAACCCATTCGGGAGGGTGGCTTGGGGATAGCTCGGTTGGATGTGAATAATATGGCATTGCTTGGCAAATGGTTGTGGAGGTTTTATAATGAACAAAATGCGTTATGGAGGAGAGTTATAGTCTCTATACATGGTGCTAGCCGAAGTTGGGGAGTTGCTCCGGTGAATAATTCTATTACCGGCGTATGGAAGAATTGTGTTACATTTTGGAATAAACATGAAGTTCAAGGTGTCGGCTTTAAGAGTAT
This sequence comes from Ambrosia x helenae, assembly GCA_030844895.1. Lineage (NCBI taxonomy): Eukaryota > Viridiplantae > Streptophyta > Magnoliopsida > Asterales > Asteraceae > Ambrosia > Ambrosia x helenae. The sequence goes on from CM061225.1 coordinate 60,495,246, forward strand.
GATACGGGGTCAACTTGGCAATGGTAAGCAAATTCGGTTTTGGTTAGATGCGTGGGTGTGCGAGGAGCCGCTAAAAGACAAGTTTCCATCTGTGTTCATGCTTGAAAAGAATAAACGGACACTCGTTTGTGATAGATTACGATTACCAAATAATGTTTCGGGGCTCTTTTGGGAATGGAGCCGTGCTCCTAATTCCGTGGAAGAAATGGATGCAAGACGGTAACTTGAGATGATGGTTAAGGATGAGCGATTGCAAAACATTCACGATAGGTGGGTTTGGAGAGTTGGTGATGATATTGGCTTCACAGTGGTATCGGTTAAGAAGTGGTTACGTGGAGCATACTCTAATAATACAGGGTGTTTTGGTTTCACGTGGAGTAAGTGGGTTCCTATCAAATGTAATATTTTTATGTGGAGAGCGTTTTTGGATCGTCTGCCTACTAAGGTGGCTTTGATGCGACGGGGCATATGGATAGATAGTCAAAATTGCGTTTGGTGCGAGAGTTGTGAAGAATCTATTGAGCATCTACTGACGGGTTGCGGTATTGCAGCAGGTATTTGGCAAGGCATATCGACATGGTGCAAGATTCCAGGTACGTTTTTGTTTCATGTCAATGATTTGGTGGAATGGCACGAGCACTGTGACACTACCGGGAATAAGAAGTTGGTGCTACATGGGATAATTATAATTGCTTGTTGGAGGATCTGGAAGGCGAGGAATGAAACTATATTCTCAGGTAAGGAGCCGAAGGTTGTCGACATGATTGCGGACATTAAGACCTTGGGATTTCTGTGGTATAAACATAGGTTTAAAGGTGGTGTCGTTGATTGGGATAGGTGGTGTTCTTTTGATGTGATGTAAACTTTGTGGTTTTCGGCTTCCTATTCCCGTCTTGGGTATAGGTGGTTGGTGTTGTTGGTGTTTCTTTTAATGAAAGTTAAGTTTCAAAAAAAAAATCTCTCGCTATAATTTAGTTTTTAGTTTTAGGAATGCTTAAATAACATTTAAAGTTTATAAAACTTTAAATATGTTTTACAAAATCTGGAAATTTATTTGTATAAAATTTTATTACCTTGTTTTACATTGTAACAAGGTTGTGTAATGTGTATATATATACCTATTTATATATGTTCTAAAAGGAAAAAAAAATCAAACACTAGCGAAGGACTAAAATTGTACATAACTTAGAAATATAAGGTGCGGTTGTCACAGTCTCCCCTACTTTAGAAAATTTCGTCTCGAAATTTCTTTCAAGTGGAGGTTTCTATGAAACAAAAGGCGTTGCAAAAGTCAAGTACGTAAAAAAAAATATGTATATCAGTTATGATTTGACAAAATTTAAGTAGTTGTCCGATATTCAAAGTAAAAGTTTCAAAATCTTTGGCTTTTGACCCGGGGTTAGGAAGTTGAGAGTTTGAATGAGAAAGGTTTTGGGAAAGGTTGTAACTGGTGAAAGCAGAGGCACTTATGAAGCAGTCTCCCCTACTTTAGAAAGGTTTCTGACTAAACGTTGTTAGCGACATGCAATAGGATTTCGACCAATAGAGAGTGCAAGAGTATACAAAGTTTAAGGTTTTCTGTAAAGGTGATCAAAAAGGAAGGCTCCAACAAAACTAATTGCAACTTATGTAAAACGTTCTTATCGAAAATGCTAACTATTAGTTAACGATCTAATGACAAGGTAATTATAAAGTAATAGGTAGGTTCTTGGTCAGACTCCTAATCCGTTCCCGCAGTATCGTTTATGCTTATATATAGGGTGTACCGCAGCTGACCCACCATACTCCCGGTACTTTGGACCCGTACTGATTGTCTACCAACAACCTAAATAGAATTACACACCACCCTCATGTACCTGTAAACCTATGATTGCGTTCCGGACCGTAATCATCGATTTACCTTACACTAGAGTGTTATGCTTTTCCATAACCTTAACAAGAAATAATACCAGTAACAAATGCGTGCAACCAAATGTAATAGCTACTGTAATGAAATAATGTTCAATCATCACATGGTTAGAGGTCCTTCCCTTCTGGGTTTTCCCTTTAACCGTAATGAGAATAATATGTAAGTAATAGACATGGTTAGAGGTTCTTCCCTTTCGGGTTCACCCTTAACCGGTAACTTCTGTTCACATTGTTGGCTCTAAACACTCATATTGATAGACTCTGAGGTTTACACCGTTCCCCTCGGATTAAAGAAACACTCTAATCCGAGTCGTACGTGGGCACTGGCTTAGATCTCATACGAGTTATCAACTAGTATATTAATTGACCATGATGATGAACAAAATAATGTAAAGTATAATAGGGTTTTGCTCAAAACAGGAAAACATATGCATACAAAATATGCGTTCATGTAAGTATATAAGTATAGCATAAAAGTTCGATTGAAAGAATAGTATAATATAAATCGAGTAAATCGCACAGTTGCTCAAAATGAAAGTAAACGAGTTGAACTCTTGCAAACAAGCAGTGTGAATAAAAAAAATCACAAATAACGTTTTAGAAATAACTATGAATAAAATGGTGTAAGAATAAAATAATGAAATTTACGATAAGTGAGAGTACGCAAACAGTCGTATAGTCTACTGACATAAGGGTTTAAATTTAGTAATTTTACATATATGCGTTATACTATAAAAGACGATAAGAGTATATGTCCATTGTTTAAACCAAAAGTTTTTTTTTTTTCGACCGAAAGTGTACAAGTGTAAAAGGTAAGTTTTCGCAGTTTACTCGAACTTTGTGCTATAGTTGAAAGAATAGTAGTATGAGAATAACCTTTTTAGAAATCGAAATGTGTTTTAGATTAAAAAAATTCATATGAAAAGATTTGGTAGGTACACATTTTCATGTGTTTACGAGAAGTCGAGTTTGAAAAGTGTTACAAAACATATTATTAATTGCAAGTTTCTCCCGAAAACATATATTGGATATATCATATGAAAACAAAAAGTTTACATTTGACTTGTAAAATATGCAATACAAGTTTATAAAATGCAAGTTGAAATCAGTTCATGAAGTATGTGTAAATCTAATGTGTTTCAAAAGGCCAAGATTTAAAATGGCGTGAAGGTTGTGAATGATCCCAGATGCCTTGACGAATTTTGAAAGATAGATTTTTCTATATTTAAACATGTCTTTAAATTGTAAGTTGAAAATTCAAAAAAAATTTAATTGTTATGAAATGTTGAGAATATCTAAGTGTTACCCATTAGAACTGGGTAAACTTGTAACTTTTTATTTGTCAAGTTTTACAAAATTTATATATTGAAAGATCTTTTGCTTGTAAGGATTGTTAAGGAATCTCTTTGGGCTCATAGCGGCTACTTTGTTTCAAGACACAAGGTGTATATAAAGTATGTTCTAATCAGGCGAATAAGCTTTGTGAAAAGACATACATGATAAGTTGCCAAGTTAATCGTTTTTAAAGAGCAGTGTACTAGTGCGTATTGTGTAGATAGGCGTTTATGATATTATAAGTATTGTGGGACACACTAGGGGATACTAAAGGTCATAGTTTAATGATATACTGTGGCATCGATCAAGTGAATTTGTAAACATGACGATATAAAACAAGTTGATTAATAAGTTTTGAAACCACATTCGTGTTTAACTGTGTATGAAGATTCAACGTACCAAAATTAGGATGCGATCGAAGTTAAACATAAAGTTTAAAATCTGGATCATGGGAACAGTGTTTTAGCAAAAGAAAAGTGATGCTTTATAGTATAAAAGTCACGAAGCATATTTGAAATAGTGTAGGGTTTTTTTTTTTTTTTTTTTTGCCATAATATAGCGCACAAAAGTTTTAATAATGACGATGAAGAATCCAAAAGCGGATGATCAAGGAATAATAGCATATGAAGCAATAAACGATTAAATTGAGTCTTCAAATGATAAACAAATATAAATATCAATGATATAAAACATTGCAATTGTTTCATAGGAAACTTTGACCATCTCAAGTATTTGAAATTTCCTAGTGACTTGTGGGGGCGTACTTTAGCCTATAAGTGAATGCTCATCCCAAGAGTTCCCAGGTAGGTATACGGGTCCCTCGTCTGATTGGGATTTATACGAAATACCAGGCCTAGACAGAAAGCTCAGGATACAGGTGCTCACCCTTCCATATTGCACGTGCCCCATCACTAGTGAATTCCAAAACTTTAGCGAGATTAAAAACGAGATGCAGAAATAGATCCTTGAGATGTGGATTTCACTCCTAACTCAAAGATGTATTTCAAAATTGAAAACGATTGTGGAATGAAACCAATCACTAAGTTAAGGATATCACTCCCAGCTTAGTGGTTAAGTTCCTTTTTGAAGGAAATACTCTTTGAGGTGTGGATTTCACTCCTGTCTCAAAGATATATTCCTAATATAAATAACATATAGAGGAGTGAAACTAATCACCAAGGTATGGATGTCACTCGTAACTTAGTGATATCGTTTCGTTTGTGAAATATGAGTGTCTTCTTCTCAAAGCAAAATACCGAAAGAATAACAAAAATAATCATAACGAAAATATCTTAAAAGAAAATATAAGAAATAAGAGAAATATACACGAGAGGACTCGTGACAGTAAACTTAGTTATAGACTAGGCTAAAAGGCATTCTAATAACCTAATTCCCTATAACCATGGCTCTGATACCAATCTGTAACACCCCAACCGATGGCGGAAACATCGAGGTGTCACGTAGTGACGATTGTTCAATAGCTCATGGACTAAAAGTGTAAATAATGATACATTGATTAAATAATTTATTACATTGAAATGAAATACAACTGTTCTAAATGGCAACTAAACTGAAATACAATAAATCAAAATCTAAATATAAATCCGAAAGCTTAAAAGGAGCGTCTCAAAATAACCTGAAACATGTACGAAAATATTTGGTCAATACAAAATGTATTGGTGAGCATACCCTGTTTGAATAAATATAGTAGGAAAAATGTTTAGCAATTCATGTGCGGTACCATTTGCAATTATGTAATAAGTAATATCCGTTCAAAACCAAACCTGAGAATAATGACTAACACATGACTAACCAACTGAATAATGAATTAACAAGACAATGACCAAGATTCTCTCAACAGAGTCTCAAGGGGGTATACCATAGTACTATTCATTGAAAAGCTAGGCCGCCCAGCGGTTAATGATTTTGACAAGTCATAGACACACCAATTATCATAAAGCAAACACACATGAGAATTGCATTAAGTATAAGAAATTGAAACTTGATTAATATATAAGTACATGAGTCACCCCAAAGTAGTAAAACGGTAAAAAGGGGAAAGATATACTCACATTGATTATGAAGATGAACTTGCATGTAGTAGATAGTAATCAACGAGTTAAGCTTACACCTAATTAATTAAGGGTATTGCTTTAGTATTTATAATGTTCATACGTAGCATATAACTGATAACTAATTTGTTTTAATTCTTATAATACGAACTCCATTTAATTAACATTATAACTAAATTCATTCATGAAGTGTTCATATACATTTAAAGACAATGCTTTGTATATGTGTCAAGAAAACCAACGCATGCTATGCATGAAAGTAACACTTATGTTCTTTCCCATTGGTTTAAAGAAAGTTAACAAAAAACCGTATCATATTTCAATCCATCTTTTAGAAATATATAATCAATAAATAAAAGTATAGAAAGGATAGGTGGCCCATTGACTCGTCTGACACAAGTTTGGCAAATATATATATATATATATATATATATATATAAATATGAAAAAGGTTAGTAGAATTTCCCAAAAGAATCACCATCCACCCACCCTCAATGACATATTATGTGTGTGTATATATATGTTGTGACATCCGTCACTTTCTTATTCTTTTATATAATAATAATAATAATAATAATAATAATAATAATAATAAATATTCAGATTAGATATATATATATATATATATATATATATATATATATATATATATATTTTTCTTCTTCTTACCATCCCTAAACCATAACTAAACCACAACCAAACCATAATCAAACCATAAGCCCCTTTATGCATTCAGCCCAAGAAAGTCAGCCCAAACTGAGCCCACACAACAAGCCCAAGCCCAGCTTCTCCTTCCCTTTAGTCAAAAAAAAAGAAACAAAACAACATGACTGACCCGGGGATCGAACCCGAGTCAGTCCTGTCACATACACGCGTCTACACCGTCTGGGCCATAGCTCGTTTCTGAAACAAACCCAACCCTAATAATACTTAAACCCGTTTTCGCGTCCCTTTTTCTTCTTCCCCTTGAGCTGTTACGCGCAGCAGCAGTATGATATTAATTAATTTTTTTTTAACCAACCTAATTAATCATCATTAACGTGTGATTGATCCAAAGTTTGAATGGAATCGTGATTATCGGTCCATCATGACTAGGATCCGCGTTGATTAACAATCAATTGATACCAAATTTAAGCCTTTACGCGTGAACCATTCATATCGAGTCAACCTTGCCAATTATGCAACCTGGACCTAGACACTATAAATTGAGCATTCAGGGACCATCACAACTCGCCATTTCATCTTTCTCCACCTCTGTTTCTTCATAATTACTCTCAAATCTTGATCTGCGATCGTGTTTTGACTTGGGCTTTGACCGAGCAATTCGTAATCAAAATCATTCTTGTAAGTGTAATCTTTGTTGTGGGTTTTGTTAATCGGCGATTGCACAATATTAGCCCCATGTTTAATTGGGTTAATTCTGCGAGAATCGTCTGATTGGAAATCTAGGGCACGTATTCAAGATTTTGGGGAAGAACACATTCATTCTGTTTGAATTTAATTTAAAACAACAACATCCAAACACAACCACTGGCTTGGACCAGATGGTTGTGTCTGGTGCCCTATACACGAGCCACCCGGGTTCGAGTCCCGCGGGTAGCGTCCTTTTTGTTCTTTATTATTTTTTTTACAATCAACTACTTATATATATATTACATTTAATCTTGTAAATTCATTTTTAATTATTAAAACCTTTTTATAAATTCTAAAAAATCATATTTATCAAATCTGATGTAAAAGATTTGTTTACAATTTTTATTTTTCTGAAATTCATTTATTTAATATTTATAATAATTAAATCAATTTTACACTATTATATTTATAAAAATCCATTAAAATATCAAAACGATCTCATAAATTTCCACAAAAATTATCCTAAGTTTTTATGACATTAATCTTTTCAGAAATGATTTTTATTTCTGAAAAATCATTTATATAATATTTTTAATCAATTTTTGTTAGTTTTAATCATAAATAAATCATAAGAAATTCATTTTTCAATATTTTTGTACCAAAATTTTACATAAATTATTTCTATTCATTTGGAACTGAAATACAATTTTTAATTCAAAAATTCTTTGATTTTAATATTTTTAGATATTAAAGTCATATTTTGACAATTTGAAATAATTAGATTAATTATTCTATTTTCAAGAAAATAATTTTATAAAAATTATTTTCATACTCAAAACCTTATGTTATGATTATATTCAACTTAAGATTTTACAAAGAGACTTTTATTTATTTATTTATTAAATTTCATATATTAATCAAATAAGCATTTATCCCCAAATTCGAAGCCCTAGAAATACATGTATCCTAGAGTCATTTCCCTTACACATTATCAAATTCTTTAGGTTGATACTTTGAGATAGTTCCAACACATATTCGTTGTCCAAGTCCAATTTCAAGTTATTACGTGAACTGTGAGTACTTCCTATCCCCTTTTTGCTTTTATTCATTTTTGGGGTGTTACATGTACACTATTACAAATTTCAAATACAAGTTTACATTTTCACAATACAATTCTAGTACTATGTGCATTGCTTACAATGTGCTTTATGCTTAGACAATACATGTGGAATACATTTGTACTTAGTGAAATCATTAACATGGTACAAGCCGACCTTAACATTGGATAGCGCTATTTGGATTGACAACCCGCCTAGATTGATTCTCCCCCTTTTTCATCGGAGAATCCGTGGCCAGTGTTAAGTTATCATCCATTTATTGGTTGAGTACACTACAGTTCATACAGTACATTATACAGTCACAGGGTTGATTTCGCTCATTTGTATGATACATAGTTTACATAATTGCACTGTAGCTTGCACTTGAATTGTATATCTTTTTAACTTACTATATATATCAAAACTAGGAATGCTCACCAACATTTCATATGTTGACCAAATCTATTTTGTACATGTTTCAGGTGCAGTTTGATCTAGTGCTTTAGCAAGGGACATTTAGTGCTTTATTTTATTTCAGTTATTTAAATATTTACATTTCATTTAGACAATGTATTTTCCATTTTCATGTAAGACAATTTTGGATTATTCAATAATATTTACATTTTAGTACCATGTGCTTTTGAACAATCGTCACTACGTGGCACCTCGATGATTCCGCCATCGGTTGGGGTGTTACAGATTGGTATCAGAGCCATGGTTATAGGGAACTAGGTTACTAGATGAAATAGGCCTAGACTATAACCGAACTTCAACTTTCATGCATAATATTTTTTGAATTGCCTTACCCTCATTTCCCTCTACTTTCCTTCTTCTATCTTTCCCTTTTTCTCTCTCTCCATTCTTTTCATCCTTCATCATGGTGCATAGAGAAGGTGTCCTACAGGGAGTGGAAAGTCTACATCATCATGGAACAGGGACAGTACCTTTCATGAAGACACTCTTAGGCATAATGCCTACTCTTACTTTTGTTCCTTCAAAGTTGTTGAACTTTAATGAGTGTGATAAGGACACGTGCAATCTGGAAGGGTGGACGCCTGTACACTGGGTTTTCTGGCATAGGCAAGCATAGCGCATAAATCCATTTACGGACCTGTTATGCTTACCTGGGGATTCCTGGAGTGAGTGTCCACTTATAGGCTAAAGCACGTCTTCTTTGATCACCATTGGGTTCAATTCCTTTGAAAAGTCAACGTTCTTGTTGGGCTTTACAGCTAGACAAGGGCACTCCAAGCATTTTATGCAAGCTTTTTCAATAATACTCTCTCGGTTCATATACAATATTTTGTATTTTACGATTTTCATATATTGCTTACAAGTTCATACTTTCATAACCATCTATGGATTTCACAATCACACTTCACCTTACCCTCTTAGCCACTTTTTAAATATTCAACACCCTACCCAAATCATATTATTTCTTTTCTCCACATGTTATTTATTTTAAAAACTATAACCTCATACTTTAGCACAAACAAAAGATTTCTAAAACTAGTTGTATTACCTAGTAACTTTACAAAGTACATATTTTCCTCGAACTTAAATTCAATTGATTGACGTAACAAACGATTTTCTATATAATGTTTTAAACTATTACAAAGCCTACTTAGCTTGTACTATTTAACAACTTCTGCCTTATGTACAAAACCAAATTTTGAAAATATTTTTTTTTTTTTTGGAATAATATCTAGTCTCTAGATTCTACATCAACACTCACTCATTTTCAACTTGTTCAAATTTTTACAATATTTGGCATACACCACAATCATGTTTTCTTATACACTTGATTATAACCTTTGATCCAAACCCCAAAATTTACACTGCTATACTATAAAATAAACTCTTTATCAACTATCTTCACATTCACCATCTCTCACAAACCTTGATTCTGCTTCAAGATTTTTCATCATCCTCTCAAGAACTAAATTCATATCCTTCACCTTCTCACACGTGAGCTAGTTACCCATGATAATCAAAACTACAAAAAACCTGATACTTGATTCTACATTTTTTTTTCCAAAACATCATTGTTTGTGAAACTTGATTTCCCCTTAATTTGACTATTCACTGGACATTTAATTATTCATGATACTCGTGTTTTCATTTTCTTGATCTTATTATCATTTTGTACCCAATTATGTCATACTCATAGGCATACAACATCTAGAAATTTCCTTGCATACTATCGTGTATTAACACAGATTGGAAATTTATCATATTGATTACATTTATCATACAAGACTCTACCTTACATTTATTTGGAACGTTTGGACTTGATACTTGATCTTACAGATGCTTTTCTAAGAAAACATCATTGGTTATTACGTGAAACTAGATTTTTCCCTTAATTTGACTACGCATTGAACATCAAATTATTCATGATACTCGAAAACATCTAATTATTCATGATAACACTTACACTTAATGGTTGTAGTACTTACAAACTTGCTTGCATAAACATGCTATCAATTTGCAATCTATGTGAATAATAATTGTTGCACCTAATAGAGGTCATCATGCCTTTTTCAACAGTCGGGAGAGGCCCTACAACCTGCTCCACGACTGGTGGAGGCTATCGAACATACTCAACGATTGGTAGAGGTCACTATGCCTTTTCAAACAGTCGGGATAGGCCCTACAACCTACTCCACGGCTGGTGGAGGCTATCGAACCTGCTCAACAATCGGTGGGATCATAAAAGGACATAAAACCCTAATGTAAGGTAAATTGATGATTCCGGTCCGGAACGTAATCATGAATTTACAGGTACGTTAGGGTAGTGTGAAATTCTATTAGAGTTTTTGGTAGGCGTCCAGTACATTTTTAAGGTATCAAAGGTGTGGTGGGTTAGCTGCGGTACACCCTGTATACAAACACTAATGATGCATTGAAAGTGAGACTGGAAGTCGGACCAGGAACAAACTCTAGTTATTTGGTAGTTCATTTGATCTTATCATAATCAATTAACTCACACAATTATTTTAGGATTCTAAGCTTAGTGTTTTATTAGATTCTTATTCTCCTTATTATTCGAGACGAACCTAATCCAAATCCTTAACTCACACCGATCAAACCTCATATCCAAATCATTCAAATTTTCCAAACCACAGTTATCTTAATTTTTACCCAAGCATCCATAACCCTATGTTTCTAATAACTTCGGGACGAAGTTTCTAAAAGTAGGGGATGCTGTGACATCCGTCACGTTCTTATTCTTTTATATAATAATAATAATAATAATAATATTAATAAAAAAAATATTCAGATTAGATATATATATATATATATATATTTTTTCTTCTTCTTACCATCCCTAAACCATAACTAAACCACAACCAAACCATAATCAAACCATAAGCCCCTTTGTGGATTCAGCCCAAGAAAGTCAGCCCAAACTGAGCCCACACAACAAGCCCAAGCCCAGCTTCTCCTTCCCTTTAGTCAAAAAAAAGAAAACAAAACAACATGACTGACCCGGGATCGAACCCGAGTCAGTCCTGTCACATACACGCGTCTACACCGTCTGGGCCATAGCTCGTTTCTGAAACAAACCCAACCCTAATAATACTTAAACCCGTTTTCGCGTCCCTTTTTCTTCTTCCCCTTGAGCTGTTACGCGCAGCAGCAGTATGATATTAATTAATTTTTTTTTTAACCAACCTAATTAATCATCATTAACGTGTGATTGATCCAAAGTTTGAATGGAATCGTGATTATCGGTCCATCATGACTAGGATCCGCGTTGATTAACAATCAATTGATACCAAATTTAAGCCTTTACGCGTGAACCATTCATATCGAGTCAACCTTGCCAATTATGCAACCTGGACCTAGACACTATAAATTGAGCATTCAGGGACCATCACAACTCGCCATTTCATCTTTCTCCACCTCTGTTTCTTCATAATTACTCTCAAATCTTGATCTGCGATCGTGTTTTGACTTGGGCTTTGACCGAGCAATTCGTAATCAAAATCATTCTTGTAAGTGTAATCTTTGTTGTGGGTTTTGTTAATCGGCGATTGCACAATATTAGCCCCATGTTTAATTGGGTTAATTCTGCGAGAATCGTCTGATTGGAAATCTAGGGCACGTATTCAAGATTTTGGGGAAGAACACATTCATTCTGTTTGAATTTAATTTAAAACAACAACATCCAAACACAACCACTGGCTTGGACCAGATGGTTGTGTCTGGTGCCCTATACACGAGCCACCCGGGTTCGAGTCCCGCGGGTAGCGTCCTTTTTGTTCTTTATTATTTTTTTTACAATCAACTACTTATATATATATTACATTTAATCTTGTAAATTCATTTTTAATTATTAAAACCTTTTTATAAATTCTAAAAAATCATATTTATCAAATCTGATGTAAAAGATTTGTTTACAATTTTTATTTTTCTGAAATTCATTTATTTAATATTTATAATAATTAAATCAATTTTACACTATTATATTTATAAAAATCCATTAAAATATCAAAACGATCTCATAAATTTCCACAAAAATTATCCTAAGTTTTTATGACATTAATCTTTTCAGAAATGATTTTTATTTCTGAAAAATCATTTATATAATATTTTTAATCAATTTTTCAAAGTGCTGATCACACTACTATGGTGGCGGTGGGGGCCGCACGGGCGGTGGATGAGGTGGTGGGAACATCACCATGACTCAGGCGGAGTTGGATAGCATGTTGCAGCAGCATTTGAATATTGCGTTGCCTGCTTTTCAGGCTGCTCAGCAGACCTTAGGAAACACTAATTAGGTGCAGTCTGGATGCACCTATAAGAAGTTCATGGACTGCAAGCCCCATAACTTCAATGGGACTGAAGGGGCAGTGGGACTACTCCGGTGGTTGGAGAAGATCGAATCGGTGTTTGCTATGTGCAACTTTCCCGACGTTGATCGCGTCAAATATGCTTCTGCTACTCTGGAGGGACATGCGTTGACCTGGTGGAACTCTACCACTGCTAGCCTTGGTCTGGGTGAGGCTAATGTTATGTCGTGGTCTGAGTTTATTCTGATGTTGCGAGCTGAGTATTGCCCGAGGGACGAGATTATGAAGTTGGAGCATGAGTTCTGGAATCTGATGGTGGTTGGATCGGAGATCGAGGAGTTTACTGCTAGGCACAACGAGTTGGCTGTGATGTGCCCCGGTTTGGCTACACCGGAGTACCGGAGGATTGAGCACTACGTTGCTGGATTAGTGCCAGAGATTGCTAGGCTTGTTGCCACTGCTGATCACACTACTATGCTGGATAAGTTCACATTTTTTGTACAATACAATTCTAGTACTATGTGCATTTGCTTACAAACGTGCTTTATGCTTAGACATTTCATGTAGAATACATTTGTACTTAGTGAAATCATTAACCATGTACAAGCCGACCTTAACATTGGATAACGCTATTGGATTGGCAACCCGCCTAGGTTGATTCTCCCCCTTTTTCATCGGAGAATCCGTGGTCATTGTTAGGTTATTATCCATTTAGTGGATAAGTACACCGCCATTCATTTAGTACATTATACAGTCACAGGATTGATTTCGCTCATTTGTATGATACATAGTTTACATAATTGCACTGTAGCTTTGCACTTGAATTGTATACCATTTTTCCAACTTACTATATGTATTAAAACTAGGAATGCTCACCAACATTTCTTATGTTGACAAAACCTATTTTGTACATGTTTCAGGTGCAGTTTGATCTTAGTTCCATAGCATTGGATTTTAGTGCTTGCTTTTAATAAGTTATTTCAATTTTCATGTTTAGTTCAGACTTTTGTATTTTTCCCATTCATCGATGTAAGACAATTTAAATTATTCAATAATATATTTACATTTTAGTACCATGTGCTTTTGAACAATCGTCGCTACGTGACACCTCGATGATTCCGCCATCGGTTGGGGTGCTACACAACGTCCTTTCTTGCAGACTCATGAACTCTTTTAAAATATTGTCTTTTTTCATCTTGTGTCTGACTAAACGTTTTGACAAGCATTGAATACTCCAGATATATACCATCCGCCAAGTAGTATCCATGCTCGTAGTAATTATTATTTGCATAAAACCCACATTTCGGTATTGTTCCGCCAATGTAAGACTCTAGCAATGGCGAAAACTAAAAAGTATTTATGTCGTTCATACACCCGGCTAGACCAAAGAAGGCCGACCAAACCCACATGTCTTGTGAGGCAACTGCTTGTAAAACCAACGTTGGTCCCTTTTGGTCACCGCGTGTATGTTGACCTCGCCATGCGGTTGGACAAGCATACCATCGCCATTGACGACAATCTATACTACCAATCATACCGGGTAATCTATGTTTTTGAATATGCGCTTCATATAGTTGTTGAAGGTCGCTCCATGTCGGGTTTCTCAAATATCTTTTTCCATATAATTGGCATATACCTAAAAAAATCAAATGTATATATAAAAAATATGTACGTACTATATGTATATATAAAAAAATCAAATGTATATTTGTAAATACCGTAGCAGAAATACTCCAAAGTATCGCGTGTGGTTTTTCTCCGCCATCTTCAAATATTCATCATTGATATCGTATGTGTTCCTGTATGCGAGCACACGTATTGCGGAAGTCACCTTTTGAATTGCGGTGAATCCTAAACACCCTCTAGCGTCGGGTTTTTGCTTAAAGTAGTCATACTTGTTCTCTAAATCTCCGGTGATGCGCAAAAATAAGTTTTTACGCATCCGAAATCTTCGTCTAAACAAATCAGGGCCGTAAACCGGATCGGCATTGAAATAGTCATTCATCAAACGCTCATTGGCGGCTACACGGTCTCGCTCTATATATTGCCTAGACAATATCGGCCGTGGGACGGAAGTACCTACAGCTTCAACCGCGCTAGAAAATAGTGTAACCGCACTCGAAACGGCCTCGTCCACTTCCGCGCCGTCATCTTTAAAAAACCGATTATATAGATCGATAAACGAGTCATCGGAGTGAGGAGGGGACGACATTTTGATGATTTGTTTGTGTGTTAAATTTGTTTTAGAGTTAATGAAAAGTATGTGTGTATTGTATGTGTGCTACATGGAATGGATATATATATATATATATATATATATATATATATATATATATATATATATATATAGAGTAGAAGATTTTTTTTTTTTTTTTAAAATATAGATATAGCCGTTGATGACCGTTACCCAACGGTCAATTCACCCAAACAAACTCACAACGCTCGTTTTGTGCAAAACGAATCTTCCTCATAACGCCACCATAGCGCCTGGGGGGCGGTGTTCCCGGCGCTATGGTGGCATATAACGTCACATAACTACCCCACTACACATACTCTAAAGGCCAATTGGCCCGATTTAACATGTTTTCAAAAAGGTTTTCTGAGCCCCGCTATGTTCTCATTACATCCACCACCAACCCAATACTTTTGATTACAAAAATTATGTTCCAATAATTCAAATGCTTCAAGGTGGTTGAGGATTAGAGATGCTAATGGATATTATTTGGGATGACTTTTGTTTATTTCAGTGGGGGAAATATTTTTAATGGGTGTCATAAATTTTTAGTACTTAGATAGCTATCAAGAGAGGTATCGTCGGGCCGAGTCAAGTTGGGTCACTGATACATTTACCGGATTGAGTAGGTTCATCGGACCTTTTTTACCCGATTGAGTGTATCGCTCAAAGTGTAGATTTAAAGCTATTTATTGGTTCGTAAATTCACATAGTTTTTTATTCGTGTCATATCTTTAGTAATTTATTTTGGTCAAATTCTTCATACCATATGAAATTAACATCTAACAAGTAAACATTTATAAACTAAGTAATAGCGGTTATGGGATTTAGCATACTATACAACTACAAGTTACGAACTCAACCTACCTCGAAATTATACCAATAAGCAAATCATTTAAAAGAATTCTAATCTATAAAATATAGCTAAGTAATGTTTTAATTATCACTTAGGTTATGGCTTAGTGGTAGATAGGAAATCCTCTATTTTTTTTATTATTTTTTTTTTTTTTGAAAATTAACTTTCATTAAACACACAAAGGCCTAGCCCTCAAACCGAGAACTGCCAACAAATAATTACATCATATATACAGGGGACTTACACCAATCTTCCCACCCAATCGGCCTATACTTGGACCTATTTTGAAACCAAAAGAAAGACAGACTCTTGATGTTGAAAATTACATATCTAGCACTGTAACTTTTATTTCTAAATATTTTGTGATTCCTTGCCTCCCAAATGCACCAACAGGAGACTAAAAAGACGCCTTGGATAATATATTTTTTCCGTTTGTTCCATTTCATATCTTTAGCCACTTCAACCAGGTCCCGAATATCAAAAATTAGCACCGGACTTATACTGCACCACGACCCAATTGCAGCCCAAACCTCCTGGGCTAGCTTACAGCTAGAAAAAATATGTTCAACCGTTTCGACCCCCCAATCGCAAAGACTACAAGACAAATCTCCAACGTGATCATTTCTTTTGTTCAATTCCCATTTTGCTGGAAGCCTCCTCATCTCCATACGGCATCCTAAAATATTACATTTCAATGGAACCCAAGTCGTCCAAGGGAACGCAAAACCACCACCCGAAAGTCCGTCAGTCAAAATCCTCTATTTGATGAGGTTGGGAGTTCAACTTCAAAGATGTGCAAAAAAGGTGTAAAAGGGTGTAAAGGTATAAAGAAATGTGTGTAAGAAATTAGTTGTAAAAAAAAGTAATGTTTTAATTGAGCATGGGAATTTAGATCACGCAATTGTAGAACAACTTGAGGAAATCCATACCTCCAATATGAAACCTTGCATAATATAACATAAGAGACCCCAATTTAAACCCAAATAAAACCTAAAGTTAAAAATGAAATTCATATGAAACCAACAAGTAACAAATTTCATCTAAATATTCAAGTAAAATTGAAAGATTAAACATCTCACACTTTTTTAACCAATTATCAAATAACGACATTTCAAATAAGCCATAGTTAAGTTCTATCACTATGTATGTCTTAGCTTTAGACGTATTGTCTTTCCCGGGATGACATCATCTAGAGGTTTGAGCATTAACATGGGCTCCAGAACATAAGTATATATGATAAGTCGGGTATAACCAATACTATAGGGATTGTAAATATAACATAACTAGCTGATTACCCCGAGAGGGTCCCGGGGTTAAAAAATCTAATTTTACGTGATAAACTATTGCAAATGGCTAAAGTTAACTAACCACAAAATCTCCCAATCATTACATGTTCATAGTATTCTAATCAGTAATAACTCATATTCCCTAATCTAAAACCTAATCAATAATCATCTAAAGAATCACTTATGTAAGCTGCAACTATTCAAAAACTCATCACATCTCTCTAATTTCTCACATTCTAATGGCTCTTATAATTCCTAACCTAATCAACTAAACAAACACTTAAGTTGGAAGTTGTAACCATTGCATCTCATTATGTCACGTGGCATAATCAAGAGATGGTTGAGGCCACCATTGAACGTCACGATAACAACTATCAATTCTTCCCGGGAGCATCCCAGGGTTGAAAAATATAATCATTCTAATAATACTAATACTAATAGTAATAATTATTACTCTTGTAATTAAATAAATAAAAAAATAACATTGCTATAAGCTGACACCATGTGTTGCAGTGTTGCGTGATTTTTTCTCCTAGCTTCTCTTGATGAAGTATACCTAGTAAAATTCCAATGATAACATAGCGATTGGGCTGATTTTCAACATCGTAGATAAGAACCTGGTTTAAAAGAAAAAACATGATTAATGAATAACATGAACACTTTGTGTGTTTTTTTTCCTATATGAACGAAACCACACAAAAAATAGTCGATTTTTTCTCCGTTTTTTATATAGCAGTATGGTACTCGTTGGAAAGATAATAAAACGCTCGTTAATTTGGTGTAATTTTTTTTCTTTAAAAAATCTTGTATATAAAAGATATAAACGTTTAAAAATTATAGAAGGAAATATGAGAAAGAAATTTTAAATTTATTTTTAAATTCTTTTTTCCTAAAATAACTCAATTTAATTAAAAAAGAAAATAATTCAAAAACACTAAAAAATTTCAATTATGATGTCACGTGGCAGTTTCATGGAGAGGTTAAAGGCACCATTGCACGCCACATCAGCGATGTTCAATTCTTTTATATATATTAATAGATTAATAGATTAACAAAAATGTAAATTTAGGAGTAATATTTAATAAAAAGTTAAAATCAAATAGTATCCTTTGTTGTGGTAGATCAATTATAAGCAATCAATGAAGCCACAAATTCAGGATGTGTTTAGCAATTTGATTGAACTAGGAGGGTGTGAGGAGAAACAAGTAAATGTTAAAGACGACTTGAAGAGAAAGCATCGGGATAAAAGAGTCAACAAAGAGCATTGAAAACTTTAAGTCAAAAAAGAAATAGTTAACCAAATATCACTTTTAACACGTTTATTATGGTGCACAACGTTTTTTTTGTAATTAATAGAGTGAATTACGTCCTTTACGGGTAGCTCAATTAGTGAATGGATTGGGGATTTCTCTTGGGTGTCTCGGGTTCAATTCCCACGAGGGACATAATGAGAAATGATGGATCACTCCTGGCCTATGGTCACGAGTTTGAGTCCTGATCTCGCTCGTATTTTACCAATCCTTCACCATCGTGCCTACGGGGAGTGAGGTGTTGGGTTTTCCCCGGTTTCGGGAACTGCATGGGCGGGCCTGACTACGCCAGCCACCCGAGGTACGTATGGGTCCTCCATTGGGTTGGTCGTGGGGGTCAGTCCATAGTGTGGGGACTCCCCTGGGTAGTCGGGCAGAAATGTTTGTTGGCCGTTAAAAAAAATATAAAGTGAATTATTATTTGCGTCTCTGGGTTTTGATGGTTTTAACTAGTTGAGTCTAAAATTATAATTTTTAACGATCTAAGTCCCTGGTGGGTAATTCTCTAACCATCTGAGTCCAAATTACTAACATTTCACACCCTCAAATTTTCACTGCGAGGTTTATACCGCGAGGCGCATGACATATCAGGATCCCATAGCCATAAGCTCTGTTGCAAAATAAGGTCGAGTTGACCGATTACTCCCCGAGTACTCGCTCCAGGGTAGGTCGCCGAGTTGGCCGATTACTCCGAGTACTCACCGCATAGGCCGATTTGACCCCCGAGTACTCCCCCGATTAGTCCGAGTACTCGCTCCAGGGTAGGTCGCCGAGTACAAGGCCAAACCGAGTTTTGCAACACTGGCCATAAGTCACATGAACGAACTCTAAATGCCCAAACCATTTAGTTTGTTTTCAAAAATCAAGTTTAGTTAAGCTGCGGAAACATAAACCAAATTTAAACATTTTAAACCATGCGCAAAACAACGCGCCCAAATTAAAATCACATGAAAGAAAACGTAAAAGCATGATATGTAATTTAAGTGTAAGCCCAAGAACCCAAATGCAGTGAAACATGCAGTGCTTCCTAGTCATGACACCGCAAGCTAACTACCTGCAAAAGCATGTACATGGTGGGTCAACAAACAATGTTGGTGAATTCACAAAGTAAAGTAAACGAGTAAGTAAACGCGTAGGTTTTCCCAAAACCACGTAACAGGTAAATGCGTCGGCCTCCTAGACCACATAACAACAAATAAGTGCATAGGCCTCCCAGACCATGTAACAACAAGTAACAGCTAATTCACATGTCAGGGGTAGCTAACCCACTCATGACAACTAACACTGGTGATACCGAATTGCTAAACAACAAGATCCCACAATAGTGAGCAAAGAGCCTTGCATCATTGCCCATCAACAATGATAATAAAAGTTAAGCTATAGTTCACACCCATGCTCCTTGCCAAACCTAATAGCGCTATCAACTAATAAACCGCTTGCCCACCCGACAATTCATTTGGTATCTAAAATGACTTCAACGATAGGGTTGGTTTAGTTCATCAAGGACATAAAGCATGAATTAGTAAAAGCATATTCACCCCGTGAACCATAGCACCCCGTAACACAGGATGTGTAAAAGTAGTCCCAAACCGGACTATGAAAAGTTAAGTAAGTTGTCTTCCCGAGACGCATGCTTTTGAGAAAAGAGTAGTGGAACTCACCATAAGTTGCAAGCAAATAATCCAAACTCCACAAATAGGACGTACTACCGACTTCCTATTACATGTGTCACTAAGTGAGTATATGTGTAATACCATTACTCCATATGACCCGTTTGTCCAAGACGTTTAAAAGTTCAAAACCGTGTAAGTGACACCTAATGGTTCTAAACGCACAAGTAGACCCTGCGGACCCATTGGTGAACACAATGATTAACATCAGTTATGCACTTCATATACACCTCATATAAGTGCTCATACAAGTTCATGTCAATTACAAGTCATACAAGACTCCAAATACCCACATAAGTGTACATTACATGATCTGCGTTTTTAGGACAGATTATACGCTGTGAAAACCAATTTATTAAAAATACTTTTCCAATGAATTAGACTCCCAAAGTTTTATTGAATATTTCAGGGAGTCTACCGTACAAGTCCATATTTTTATTTCGTGACCAAACCATACACAAAAATTATGAAAAATCACACAATACAGCTATGTCCAGAAAATACTCACAACAGATCAGATTATTAGAAAAATTCCCAAACATTGTGTATTCATCCAAATTGGATGAATCCACTTGGAAACGTCAAGTTTCATCAATGTTGACCTACTGTCCAAATTTCATAATCTAACTCTTTGTAAAACTCAAGTTATGATTGTTTAAAGTTGACTTAATTTACTAATCCGAAAATCTGATATGACCTTTAATCAAAGAAAATTCCAAAAACCTATCAAATGACGTCCAAAACAAATGATTTTTCCCATTATAAAAAGCTAAGAACTTGTACAATATGTTCATGCAAAGAATTGATTAAAACAGATATATTAAAGTCATGATACAGGGCATACAAATCGCCATTCAGATTATGTCCAGATTTTAATCATGCAATATTATCAACTATATCAAACCCTAGTTGCATATTATTAATCAAGAACATCAAATAAACATCATACAAGATTCATCACACACCAATCTGATCAAAACATGCAAGTTTCTTGGTAAATATTATCATCTATAAACCCTAGATGTTCAATAATCCTTAAACATACAACAACATAACATCTAACACATAATAACACACAAATACCTTGTTTAATCCCATTAAACCTTTATAAAAACCATGTTTTAATCTTTGTAAGTTTATTTCAGATCTTGGACAACTTGTTTATGGTGCTTTATAAGATAATAAAGAAGATAAAACACAAAAGGTTTGATAATATACCTAAAGCTCTTCGTTCGGGTGACAGAAACACAATTAGAGCTCCAAAGCTTGATCGATTATGGTTATGGCAGAGGTTATGTAGTGTATTTTTTCGTACGGTGGCTGCTAGGGACAATTAGGGTTGTGTTTATGAGAAGTAGGGTGTTTAAAATTGTTTTTTAAAAGGCCTAAACTTGTTTTCCACGTATGGGCCTTGCCTGCGGGACGCGGAGGCTGTCCTTGGGCCGCCCGCGGTACGCGGCGCCTCCTTGGCCGAGTTGGGCCTGGTTTCTTCTGGGGCCGATCCAGCTATGTTATTATTATTATTTTTTTCTCTCCAGCCTTAAAACATTTAACCCACATGACCAACACGCAACCCAATATTTTAGACCCAACCATCATGTTGGTTCGTCGGGTATCGGTTACGAGTTCGGTGGTGTGTTTCGTTTAAATCCACAGAGTTTCATAATAATTCATAATTAATTCCATACAACCACCTAATTGCAGATAATATCAAACAATCATTTCACAATTATTCATATTGTTATTTCACCAACGTTCGGCGTTCGATAATCGTGTACGTAGTCCGGTAATTCTCCGAATTACCATTTCATGCAGTTATTAACCAATAACTGTGCAATGTGTGACTCACCTAACGAACCCTAGTTAAGTCAAATGTTGTTGATATAAATATAAGTTAACTAGAGTTTAGTTAAGGCTAGAACCTGAAAATGCGGGGTAATACAAACGTCATTAGACTATTTTGTTAACAATAAGGGCATTTTGGTCATTTTACACCAAGGTACCCATTTATTATTAATAATAACTTATCATATCTTTCTTCATCATCATTCTCTCAACTCACCACCATCGCCATCACACCACCACCGCCATCCACACTGCACTTCCACCACTACACCACCATTACACCTCTACCGTCGCATGTTCACCGCAAACATCCACCCTCGAAACCCCTATCCTACCACCATGAACAATTAAACCTCAACCGAGAAAAATCACCCTCGAATCCCTCAACCAACCCCTTTGTTTCCCATCCCACCACTGAAACAACCTCAGATCCAGTGATCTGAATATGTTTCCGATGTGTAACCCCTCAAATAGCATCTTAAACCTAACCCCCATCCCACCACCGCATCTCTGCACCACCACCACCGTACTTCTACATAACCACCTCTGCACCACCACCAGACCTCAGCCCCAAAACCCATAACATGTGCCGACCAACAACCTACTGCCATAATCAATTGTTGGTGACGTGTCATTGAAACCACCTTTCCAGTTCTCTCTTTCACATACACACACCAGATTTGAAAAAGATGCTTGGGGATGTTGGAGATGGAAGTGGTGGTTATAGGAGTCGAAGAGATAAGTGGGTGGTGTTTGGTGGTTTTTGAAGGTGGCTACAAATGGGAAGATGGTGGTGTATGCTAGTGGTAGGTAGATTGTGTATGCAGACATGTGAGTATGTACGTTTATAGATGTGTATATTATTATTATATGTATTTAATATATACTTAATCGTAAGTATTATATTTACCTTTTATTTTGAATGATAAGGGTACCTTGGTCATTTCGTAAAAAAATAACTGAGAAATCTATCCCAGTTAGTAAAGTGGACTCAAATGGTTATAGAATAACCCACTAGGGACTTAGGTCGTTAAATTTTGATTTTGGACTCAACTAGTTAAAACCACTAAAACTTAGGGACACAAATAGTAATTCGCTCTAATATAATTTATTGTTGTGCCATGTGGTTATTAACAATTGTATAGATAGAATTATTTTATTACAGATGTACTTATTTAAATAGCTATCAGGCCACACGTTATACATGCTCCTGATTCTTGACTATAATTGCCAGCTCGACGCTATATCATCATCACCATCTCTTCCCATCCATGAACCTATGTTATATCCGTCTCTCATCTCTTATCTCTTATCTCTTACCTCTTTTTCTATATGTTATATCCGGGCCTGGTATTCCCCAGTTCCATGTCCCTCAATCTCAGCACCTGAGGGCCTCCTTGGGGTATACCAGATGGTCTTAGAGTTGTATATTCTCTAGTATTTAGACTCTTACATATACCATATGTCCCTGTTGTATCTTTTGGTATAATTCATTTGATTAATAAAATATTATCTCCCGTTTGATCTCTTTCTCACAATGCTTTGTTATTAAGGTTGTGTTTGGGATTAAGTTTGGAAATGACTTGTTGACTTAGTAGTTTAAAAAACTAATACGCATTAGCTTAAAAAGCTAATAAATCAACAAGTCATCAAAAAGCCAAATTTTTATGGCTTATTTAAATGATTTATTGACTTATTTGCTTTTTTAATAAGTGTCATTTACAAACTCAATCCCAAACGCCCTTCAAGTTAGGGTTTGTTTGGAAACATTTGCGTCATTAAGTACTTAGCCGTTAAGAGGTCTGAATGGGTAAGAGACTCTGAACCAAGAGGCATAACTTGGCTCGACCCGACTAGTTGGTGGTAGTGGTGGGACGAGGATGCGGTGTGTGGATGGCCAACTGAGGGTTATGAACATAGGTTAATGGATAACGGGTTATAATTTTCATTTAGCATAATTTTGAAACTTAGGGACTGTTTGGAAAGTGCTGAATCAGTAAGCGCTGAATCAGTAAGAGGCCTGAATGGTTAAGAGGTTCTGAATGATTAAGTGTTGCATCATTAAGTGGTGTTTGGTTGGACATCTGAATGAATTTTTTTTATCAAATTTATGGTTAAATTTCTATTATTATTATTATAAAAATAAAAAAAAACCAATACATCAAAAGTATCAAACCCATTCCTTCCTTGTTCCTTCCTCGTGACTTCTCTGCAACACACACACACACACACAACTTTTTACATCAACGTCATCATCATCATCATCATCATCATCATCATCATCATCAACAACATCATCAATAATACCACAAAAATCAACAACATAACAAAAATAGAGACAGAAATTAGAGATAGGACCAGGGAGAAAGAAAGGGATAGAGGAGAGGCGGCGCCTGTGGCGGCGGTCGGAGGTCGGAGAAAGAGGCTTGGGTCGCGTTTTTTTCTTCGTTTTTGAACAACAACAACACACACAACGATCACCTCTGAATGGTTCAGACTTTGTGCCATCTCTGAATCGGTCAGGCCTCCATTCAGAAGCTTGTTCAGTTCAGAGGCCGCGCCAAACGGTCTGAATCCTCCAACCTCTTATTCGGTCGGAGCTTTTCCCCATTCAGAGGTTCATTCAGACCATGCCAAACAGCCCCTTAATGTGTAAGAGGTTTATTGACCGATTCATATTTCTTTTGATAGTGAACCAAACACACTTAAAGTTGACTAATTCGAAGATATCTCCTAAGGCTGTGTGGTGTGGAAAGGGGAAGGGGAATGGGTCTTATGTGGAGCGTATGTGGTGTAGGTATCGATCAGGAACACCACCCCTCCCCTTGGGTGTTCGGTGGAATCGGGAGGATTTCCCTTCCTCACTGATTATTTTTGTTGATTTTCAAGGTTAAAAGTGGAGAGAAAATAAAAGGGGAAATGGGAACACCATCCCTTTTGATAGGGATGGAATAGGGAAAGATGAGGTGGAGGATGGGGGCTCGAGGAGCATACCCCGCAACCAAATAGAACCATTAAGAGACTAACAACACCGTATTTCATAACTAGGACTGTCCAAAAAGCTCGTGGCTCGGAGCTTGCTCGAAGCTCGCTCAGATTTAGTTCAAAAAAATTTCGCTCGATATAGCTCGGTTTGAAACTGAGCCGAGCTGACTTTGATTGCTTAGAAGGTGAGCCTAGCTCAGCTCGGTTCGTAACGAGCCAAGCTGGCTCGGTTTGGCTCGTATAATTCTAATTTTTAATATATATTATTTTTATATACATATAATATAGTATAAAAATGTTAAAAAAGAGGGGGGAAACATGTTACATATTTAATATTTTTTAATAGTAGCATATAGATTGTGTGCTTGAAATTGAATTTACAACTAATAAAGTTATCAAACTTAATATTGCTTTTGATTTTAAAGAGGTCGGTATTTTGGAGTTCAATCGAACATCTATTGCATATTTATGGGGTTAATTCGTATGCTGATAAACTTATACTATGTTTCGTTGAAATTTGAAACTTATTTTGTATATGGTTAACTTGATTTTAGCTTGTAATGTATTAGGTTGAACTTATTTTAAATGTATTATTTTGAACTATTGAATAATATTTTTAAATATTGAATTTCGAAAGCTATTTGTATTTTATCTTTTTACATTCGAGCCAAGCCAAATCAAGCCGAGCTCGATCTTTGATTTTCAACTCGGTTTTAAATCTGAGCTGAGCCCGAGCTAGACCTCGCTCGGCTTGGCTCAGCTCTGCTCTGCTCCGCTCATAAACACCCCCTATTCATACCAATATTATTTTTGTTACATTTATATTTGTCGGCATTTAACCATATATCGATATGCTTCATATTTACACTTTTATATAATATACAAATATAGGGTTATAATCAAATACACAGTGAAAAAAAATAAGAAGTCGTAGAAAGGGTATCAGGCGGGCTCCGATTGAACTCATTCAAGCGGCATTGGAACCGTCTTATTGAACCCTATAACGTTAGTTTTTAGGTCTTCGTTTTTAGGGGTTTTAGCTTGTAATTTTTATAATATACATTATATCATTGTGTCATTTTTTCAATTTATTGTGTATTTTTTCTTCAGCATTGTGTTATATTTTTTGGCACTATGTTATATTTTATGTCTCATTGTGTCATATTTCATTATCTATTGTATTTTTTGTATTTTTCTCACCCTTTTCATGTTTGTTACACTGTGTAAAATGACTTATGCTACAAATATAACCAATCTATTGATTCTCGCATCTGCTAAAAAGAGTAATTTCGGTTTGATAGCGAGATAAACACGTTATATCATGTTTAGCAAATTAATTCCACATGCACAATAAAAAAGGTCATGTTGGGCTACAAATAGTCTGGTTGATATTTTTAACAAAGAAAGATGAAAAATTGGAATTTGGCTTGTGAATTTATAATATGTTAATTGATATTAGATATTAGGATTAACATTTAGAATAACATCACACAATAAATAAAATTATCAAAACCATTTTAATAGTGTCAATCCAGTTAATAGTGTCTATTACCTACCTAATTAATATTGTCTTCTACTACTGTTTCAATTTGGATAAATTATTTATGCAATATATGTTAGGTTTCCAAATAAAGTTTGGGGCATATTCTTTAAGATATCCATCCACAAGGTTTATTGGAAAAAAATGATATAGGATTACTTGATATTGTAACTTGTAAAAGTACATGACAATTTGCTTGGATGTAAGAAAAAAAGGGTATTGGATTTTAGGGGGTGTTTGGGATTGATTATTCAAAACAGATTATGCGTTTTGGAAAAGCAGGAGTGGAGCTGCTTATAGATTATTTCGTTTTGGTAGCCTAAAAAACTGATTATCTGTGCTTTCAAAACGCAATCCCAAACACTAAAAACTGATTATCTGCGTTTTCAAAATGCAATAATCTAAAAATCAGATTCAAAACGCAATCAATAATCCAAACTTTCATCAATTGGCCGATAATAATTTGTACTTTAAAAATTCTCAACAACGATCCCAACATTCAATGTATGGCCGACAATAAACCTTTGTTAACTAAGAAATAACTCAGTTAGTGGATGCTGATGTGGCATGCTCACGATGACGTAGATGCTGATGTGACATGCCACGTCAGAGTCCACTAACTGAGTTAGTTATCAGTTAACAAAAGTTCATTGTCAGCTAATACGTTGAAAGTTGAGATCGCTGTTGGGAATTTTTGAAGTGCACAACCTACTTTCTTTCTCTTGTAATATCTCAACTATACGTGTAAGTGCTCATATGACTTTTTTGTAGCGTCTATTGCATATTCGATGATCATGGTGGAGAGTGGACTACGAGTGGTGGCGTCTATTGCATATTCGATAATCATGGTGGAGAGTGGACTACGAGTGGTGCAACAACATCAACTAGTAAGTTGTGTTCGGCAATGTCGGAGATCATGAGAAGAGGGAACACGTCGTTCTATTTGGTTTATGTAAGAGAAGATGAAAAGAGAGATAACATATCACCGCCCATCGAGTTAGAAGAAGTAGACAAGTCATATTGTCAAGGTGTGAGATACGTGTACATCTAAATAGGTTGAGTTTTCTATGTAAAGTATTATAGGTGGATTATATATCACATATATAGTTTGTTCAAGAACACTCATATTGACTCAAACTCGGTTTGAGTTGTAAGCTATACAAGCTGATTTCGAACAAGTTGGTTCATGCTAATACCTATCTAAGATACAAGTAACAAAATGAAAACCGAAATTAAAAATATAATTAAAAAATTTATCTATAGTTTCTTTATTTTTATCCTCTATGCTAGAGAAATTAAACCCATTTCCCAATCCCTAAATCTAAGTAGATCCAATCCAAACATGTTTAACATGTTTAAAATTCAAATGGATAAAGCCTCCACAGTGGTATAATTAGTTATGCTATCCATAAACAACTTATCCACGTCAGCGTCCCCTCAGCTTTGACTTTTGACCTGCCTCCCCTGTCATCTCATCACACATCGGCTGACTCACGTGACTTCCCAACGAACCCCTATGGTTTTCCACGTGGCTTCGTGTTACTTCTCCTCCCTATATATATGCATCACATTTTCCTCCCTACACATATTAAAAAATATTATTATTATTATCATTTATAAATTGAAACATACGCGGCGCCTCGTTCTTGTTCTTGTTTTTCGATTCTTAAACATAGCAATGTCAACCACCGATCTCGCCGTTATATTACCTCGTGTTATTATTGTATCTAGACGTAGCCTTCGTAAGAACAAGTTTGTTGATTTTGTTGGTACGTATGTTTTTATTTATTTTTCTTCCTTTGTTGGTTAATTATGTTATTCTAATTTAATCATGACGTTTTGGATCGTTTTTTTTTTTTTTTTTTATTTACGAATGTGGTTGTGTTTTTTTTATTTATTAGTTTCTTGCTTTTGATTAATGGGAAAATAAGCCACAGAAAATTAACAACATGAACGGAATTTTTTTTTAAAGTTACGGATCAATAGGAGCGTCAAAAGTGTCTTTTGACAAACAGATTTCAAGATCTTTGACACATTGGATTCATCATGTCGAGCACAAGGGACCCACAATTAAAAAGTTGTTTTTTTGAATCAAAACACGTCTTGCAGGCAAAAGATTTTAATCAGTGGGGCCTACTCAATTTTTTTTAATTGGTAATAACCGAAAGATCAAATTGGTAGGAGCAGGGTCCTCAAGAAGCTGCGCCGCCACTATCTAATCAGTTATTAGTCATTGATATGTGACACATGTTCTCTTTTAGTGGAAATTATAAACAAACAAAGTTACGCCGCTAACACTTTTTTGATAGCAAAAAGCTATTGTTAGGAGCGTGGCATGTATTGTTTAAGCTGTGTCGCTAACACTTTTTGGATAGCAAAAAGGTAACATTCCACAAGTGGTAGAGTTCTAGTGATAGGGTGGAAATTGGTTAAAATTTGGTAGTATGTTAACTGGTTGTGAGTTTGATGTTCTAAAAAAGATTATTTTTTCATATCTTCTCAGTCAAAATTGTTATTCTACAGTTATACATAATGTGTTTGATGAAATGATAAAGATGTGTGGGTTGTTTAACTATCAGGTGAATATCATCTTGATCTTATAGTCGGATATGGAGCGGTCCCAGTGATTGTACCACGTGTAGCTGGTGTCCACACGTTGTTGCACAGCTTCGAGCCGATCCATGGAGTCCTTCTGTGCGAAGGGGAAGACATTGACCCGTCGTTGTATGAAGATGAAGAAACCAATTTGTCCAAGGAGGAATTGGAGGAAATCCGTCGGTTGCATGCCAGCGACACTGCCATCGACAAGGAAAAAGACACGATAGAGCTTTCGCTCGCCAAACACTGCCTAGAAAGGAACATACCTTATTTGGGAATATGCAGAGGATCACAAGTATTGAATGTAGCATGTGGAGGTACCCTTTATCAAGATATTGGAAAAGAATTGTCGAAAAACTGTCCGCCAGAGAATAAAGTGGTTCATATGGATTATGATAACTACGATGGGCATCGTCATGTTGTTAAGATTGTTGAGGAGACCCCTTTGCATGGATGGTTTGAAGAATCTTTGCAAGATAGTATGGAGATTCGGGTTAATAGTTATCATCATCAAGGCGTCAAGAGGCTAGCACAACGGTTCAAGCCCATGGCGTATGCGCCAGATGGTTTAGTTGAAGGGTTTTATGATCCAGATGCTTATAATCCAGAAGAGGGCAAGTTTATAATGGGGTTACAATTTCATCCTGAACGAATGAGGAAGGCGAATTCAGATGAATTCGATTATCCTGGATGTACTGCTGCTTATAAGGTAAACATTTCATCCATTTTCAATGAGTTCTTGTTCTATAAAGGTTAGATTCTTAAGAGGGTGTTTGGGATTGCGTTTTGAATCTGATTTTTAGATTATTGCGTTTTGAAAACGCAGATAATCAGTTTTTAGTGTGTGGGATGGCGTTTGAAAACGCAGATAATCAGTTTTTTGGGCTACCAAAACGCAATAATCTATAAGCAGCCCCACCCCAGCTTTTCCAAAACGCATAATCTGTTTTGAATAATCACTTGTAACATGGTTTCAGGAGTTTGTAAAGGCGGTTGTAGCATATCAAAAGAAGCTCAATATCATAAACAAGGTTCCAACTTCGTTGAAACTCGATAAAGAATTGGAGAAGACGAGAAACGTTATTGTTCGTAGCTTCTCGCTTGCAAGAAACCTATACAAAGGAGGTGATAATACTCGTCAACTAAAAGAGTCTGATCTCAAACCAGGAGCAGAATTTCTTGAGGTATGATGAACAATTCAACCCACTGAACTGTCTGATCTTTTTATTTTCTTCGGTTAACTAACGATGTCATTTTTGAATTGGTTACAGTCAAATACAGCTCTGAGTTTGCAGCAAGAGAACAGGCTGAAGCAGATGGGAGCAACAGTGAGGAATGCATCTTCATACATGGAGAGACTGAAGATGAATGAAGAAAGAGAGAAGTTAGCAAGAGTTGTAATGGGAAAGATGACAATTGAACAATTATCTGATCTTAATCTGTTCTACCATATGATGGGTCAGATATGTTCTGATATGCTTGAAAAGAAGCAGCTTCAAAATGTTAGTTATGCTGATCTCCCATGATCCTATCATCATCATCAAAATAATAATAATAATAAACTTTATTATTTCTTTATTACAAATCAAATGAATTCATAATGTAATTAGGAAAAAAGATTTATCTGTTCCTCTTTTTGTACCCTTTTGTGATTTATGAAGTGCTGAATCACCTTTTCATGATCGCATGCATCCATGGTGTCACTATCTTGTACCTACTTTGTTTTTGTTGATCCTATCAATGGAGTGTGTCACACATTGATTTGTGGTTTATGCTCACGTGGACAAACCGCAACCTCAACTTGCAGGTTTATGCTCATGTGGCACGATATTGATGAAGCTTTGGATTATAATAAGATGCCTTCTTTTTGAAACCGCAACCTCAACTTGCGGGCTTCTTCCACCTTTTTGTCCAACTTAGCATAAACCGCAACCACCAAAAACCAAAATCAATGTCTGACACATCAAATGCACAAAAAAAATCGTTGTGTAGCACCAAAATTTATTGGTGAGTGTATTGACAATTGGAAATGAAGTTGTGGTTAAAAACTTATTGGGCTTTTATTGCTAATGGGCTAGTAGCTAAGCTTGCTTTGACTTTCTAGGGTCAGTTTGTTCAACAATATTTTACTTTATATCTTATTATCTTTATGGACCAAAACAGTTTAGATGTTTGATTAACAAGTACACATTTTAACTGACTAATGTGTGATAGAAATGTTGGTTAATAGAAGTATTGAATAAATTTCCTAAAGTTCTACCAAACCTTCACCTATATTGAACAAATGTCAACACAAAAGGATTTATAGTTGTAGTTAGTTGGGTAATTAGGTGCATATAATGTTGACCAAAGTAGCAAAATACCTTCATTAGTGTAAGAATCAATACTAAAACACAACGATTCGTTACATTTCCGATGATGATTCGATATCTTTCTCAGTTCCCATCAGTTGTACTCATCATAACCTTGCTAGTTGTGATTGTAGTTTCACAAGCTTCAAGCAGCCCGTATGAATCATACAAGAACTATGCCACGTCATTCACATGTGGGACCTTGTCAGGGATCCAATACCCTTTCTCCAGACGCGAAGATCCTGCTCACTGTGGGTATCCCAGCTTTGAGCTTAACTGTAAGGGCAGGAAGTCACCTACTATCGACATGAACAACATGACTTACCAAGTGTTGAGCGTTGATCATTCGTCTCAAATCTTAAAGATCATAAGAGAAGACGTGATGGAGTCGATCTGTCCACATGATTTCATCAACACCACCATTAATCATAGCCTTTTCGATTACTCTATAAATTACATGAATATTACTTTTCTGTATGGGTGCCCGGATTCATTGAATATTCATGGGGACTTCGTGTGATGATAATGGGATTGATAAAGTTTGGGTGTTGCCTGGAGAGCAAGGACCGGGAATATGTAACAAGAGTTCCTGTGATGGCACTTGGGTCAGCAGGTTTGGTGAACTCAAGTGGTTTGGATCATGTTCTAAGGGAAGGATTTGAGGTCATGTGGAAGCTGAATACCAAGGGTTGCAGCCAATGCAGCGAGTCTAATGGTCGTTGTTTTTATGATTATGAGACGAATAGAACCTGGTGTGCCTGCCCTGGTTCACCTTTGATTGCAGATAGTTGCAATGTGGCTAGTACAAGCCAAGCCAGTTCCTCACAGAAGAGGAGGTCTCTGATTATAGGTATGATTTACATTCTTTAACTATATGAATCTAGAGTTAATTCATTAACAAATAGAATACATGAGTAACAAACTGTTATTTGATTTCTGTTGACACTTTATTTGAATTGGTAAAAGGTATCAAGTTTTTTAAAAGTTTTCATTTAGAGCGCTTGTAGTCGGGGAAAATGCTTTCTACTCCTTCCATCGCCTTTCGCATAAATGATCAGCACGGACTATTGATATGGGAAATGGTGTCGTCCGTCTCCTTCCCTCTATCAGTTTAGAGCAACGTCGGCCACGGACGGACGACTCTAACCTCCATGTTGAGAATGTCTTATGGTAACCTTCTAAGTTAACTAGTTTAAGACGCTATATTAACAACTTGTCAACTGTGTCAATAAAAAACTACAATGGTTAAGAGTTGGATACACTCCAACCATTGATTATTTTGACTCTTAAAATCATATCAACATCAAAGTGGGTTAACTAATACTCGAATTTTTAAACTAATGCATTTATAATTAACCAAATAAAAAAGGGAATTTTTGCTTTCTTTTGTAAAAGATCTTTAATTTCATCGTTAGTTTTTCCTTGTTTCTTCTACTTGGTAAAATACTCGGTTTTAGATTTTCTTTAACATTATTAGCCTTAAATATATATTAGAAACTTTGTTTTGAATAAACCAATTTTCCTAATTAATAAAATGTGGGAACACTCAATTTTATATTATGTTTTATTCTTCTGAATCTGAAGGTGGGAGAAAAGATAAAACAAAATAAACCGGATTTTTAATCCAAACTTAAGATTTAAGTTTGAAACTCATTTTATTAACTTCTTTTCGTTAACCCGTAAATGGGATAGCTCTACGAGAAATCAACGTGAAAAAAAAAAAAGATATTGGAATAAACGAAATAGGTAAAAAAAAACCCCTCGATGGTCATACAAATTAATCGACAAGTTGGAACAATATTTTCCAAAACGACAAAAAGAACAAGGCACGGGGCAAGGTCTGGATCACAAGATTCGAATATTCAATCTTACGGGAATAGTCTACCAACGAAAGAAACTATTCTTATTTAATTAAAGTTACAACTTAGAATAATCTCAATTGATTGAATTATGATCCAAAGAATTACGTATGTATAAATTTAAAGTATGACTTACTTTTAAGTTTGGTCATAAATAAATCTAAATCTATATGTGCACTAATGTGTTTTAAGTCAATTTTGTTTGACTTAATAGTCTAATTTCCTAAATCCCATGTAAAAAACAGACTTACCATGTAGGGGTGAGCATAATTGGACTGGACCGAAAAAAACCGAGGACTGACCCAAAAATCTATCAAAACTGACCCGAACCTATTATGTAGGTTCTGTAGCCGGTCTAGTAATTTCCTTCAACTCGGTTCTCGGGTCAGGTCGGTCCAGGAACACATTGAAACCGAAAAAAACCAATGGACCGAAAATAAATTCTAAAATTAATGACCTGCAAGTTGCAGATTGAGCATGTGTTGGTCAAGTTTGATTAACTGTAATATTAATATGTAATTTTTAGAGAGTGTTAAGATGATCTTGTAGCTTGAAGGTCTTGTCTGGTTAGTTGCTGATGAATTCGGCTGACAATACTCAAGTTTTGATGAGCTGTGCAAATATCTTCTATTTGATTAGTTGGATAGCTTATGCTTAATATTTTTTATGAACTGGATACCAAGGAGTTGGATAGAGGATGCACTAGTCTTGTTATTAATAGGGAAAATGATGCTCCATTTAATCCATTATGCCTAATCGTTGTTGGAGTGAGCAGGCTGATGGTTTATAATAGATTTAATGATATATAATTAGGAGTGAACTCATGATATCAATCCTTAATGAATATGAATCGGATATCAAGTGCCGAATTATAGTGGTCATACATTTGTTAGTTAACAGTTGTGATGATTTATAGTCACGAGGACTAAAGAATATAAAAGAACTGAAAGGATGTGTTTTTTGGTTTTCGAAATGTATGTGCTGGATCATAAAGGAAAATTTAAGTTAGATCAATTTATTTCAAGATAAAAAAAGCTTTAGGGTAATAACCTGGGTTAAAATAGTTGCTTTACATGTTAGTTGCATTGGATTTCTTCATAATAAGACCTTTTAGTGTGTCATGATAATGGTGTTTGGGTAATTTATCAGGTTCATAAGTTCCTTGCAATGGATTTCTATCTTTTTAGTCTAATCATGTGCAGAAATATCATTCTTTTATGATAATACGATTATAAGGCTTTCTATTGGTATTCTCATGATTACTATCCTTGAACTTTTGAATAAACAGAAGAACTAATTATTCTAGTTTCAAGTTGTGACATTCGTCACTTTTTCATTACATATATATATATATATATATATATATATATTTTGTTTTTAATAATAATAATAATAATAAGAATAATAGAGTTGGTTTTGGACACTACAACAACCCAACTCACAAGCCCACTATATAGATCCATAACCTTTTTACCCAATAACCCAACCATTTCACCCCTTTGTTATTCATGAGCCCAAACACTTCGGCCCAACAGCAGGCCCAAAGCCCAGCAGACAGCCCATCCCCTTATCAGTTAAAAAAAAAAGAAGAAAGAAGCCCCTGCTGGGACTCGAACCTGGGCAGTTGGGCGGTCCGGAGCAAACACAACGCACACACCACTTGAGCTACACTTGAAGTTTGATTTAATACCAACCATAATTATATATATACCGGTTTTCGCGTCCCTTCCTCTTTTCCTTGTCTGCTTCATACGTGCAGCAACAAAAGGAATGGTTGACCAATGAAGCTCCACTTGACCATTTAATTAACATGATTTTAGGAGGTTTGAATACGATTAACTGCTGTTGACTCACTATAACGATTATTACGCGAGCATTCATCACCAATCCATTTCGATTAGAGCCTAATACCGCGTTTATCATTAAACATGAGTCAAAACTTACCAAATCTTCAATCCAACCCTTATACTATAAATTGAACGTACCCACATCATCACAAAGCGCCGATTAACACTTCCTCACATCCAATTTCTGTTTTAAATCTAGTATTGAAGCCTTTCAAATCATTTTTTTTTGGGCGTTTCTTTGTCAACTCGCAGACCCGAGCACGAGACTTGTAAGTTCCTTTTTTTTGTGGGTTCTATTAGTCGGCACCTTGTGATCATTAGCCCTAAGGTTTCAGAGGCTAATGATCACCAATTGTATTGATTTGATAGTTAGGGTTCGATTCCCATAACCAACAAGTATTTTTTTTTGCCACATTTATATATATATTTAATACACTAAATCTTTTAAAATCAATTTTAAATACTAAAAGTGCTTTATAAATTCTACAAAAATTATCATATGATCTCCTAATGATAAAGTTCATTACCCAATTTTTAGTTTTTCAAAAATAATTTATTTAATATATATTATTAATAATACAAGTTTTTTCATTTATATTTATTAAATTCTATAAAAATATCTAAACGATTTTATTAAATCTCACAAAAATTATCCTAAACTTGTATATTCATAAACATTTCAGAAATAATTTTTAATTCTGAAAAACCGGCCTTTTTATATTTTTAATTAATTTTTGTTAGTTTTAATCATAAATAAATCATAATAAATTCATTTTTCAATATTTTTACACCAAAATTTTATATAAATCATTTCTAACTATCTAGAACTGAAATACAATTTTTAATTTAGAAATTCTTTAATTTTAATATTTTTAGATATAAAAGTCATAATTTGACAATTTGAGATAATTAAAGAAATATTCTATTTTCAGGAAAATAATTTTATAAAAATTATTTTCATAACCAAAATCTTATGTTGAGACAATGTCTAACTTAAAATTTTACAAAAAGACTTTTATTTATTTATTTATTTAATTTCTTATATTTTTAATAAACAATTTATTTATTAATCAAATACACGTTTATCCCCAATTCGAAACCCTAGAATTCCATGTATCCTAGAGTTATTCCTTACACATTATTAAATTCTTTAGGTTGATTCTTTGGAATATTTCCAACGCATAATTCGTTGTCCAGTTCCATTACAAGCTATTACGTAAACAATGAGTACTTCCTATCCCCTTTTTGCTTTTATTCATTTTTGGGGTGTTACATGTAGACTATTACAAATTTCAAATACAAGTTTACATTTTCACAATAAAATTCTAGTACTATGTGCATTGCTTACAACGTGCTTTATGCTTAGACAATAAATGTGGAATACATTTGTACTTAGTGAAATCATTAACATGGTACAAGCCGACCTTAACATTGGATAGCGCTATTTGGATTGACAACCCGCCTAGATTGATTCTCCCCCTTTTTCATCGGAGAATCCGTGGCCAGTGTTAAGCCTTTTGTCCGTTTATTGGATAAGTACACTACAGTTCATACAGTACATTATACAGTCACAGTGTTGATTTCGCTCATTTGTATGATACATAGTTTACATAATTGCACTGTAGCTTGCACTTGAATTGTATATCTTTTTAACTTACTATATATATCAAAACTAGGAATGCTCACCAACATTTCTTATGTTGACCAAACCTATTTTTGTACATGTTTCAGGTGCAGTTTGATCTAATGCTTTAGCAAGAGACTTTTAGTGCTTTATTTTATTTCAGTCATTTCTATATTTACATTTCATTTAGACAATGTAATTTCCATTATCATGTAAGACAATTCTGGTTTATTCAATAATATTTACATTTTAGTACCATGTGCTTTTGAACAATCGTCACTACGTGGCACCTCGATGATTCCGCCATCGGTTGGGGTGTTACAGATTGGTATCAGAGCCATGGTTATAGGGAACTAGGTTATTAGATAAAAAGGCCTAGACTATAACCGAACTTCAACTTGCATGCATAATATTTCCTAAATTACCTTACCCCTCATTTCCCTCTACTTTCCTTCCTATATCTTCTCTTCTTCTCCATTTCTCCCCATCTTTTACCCTGGTGCATAGAGATGGTGTCCTACAAGGAGTGGAAAGCCTACATCATCATGGAACGGGAGTAGTACCTTTCATGAAGACACTCTTAGGCATAATGCCTACTCTTATTTTTGCTCCTTCAAAGTCGTTGAACCTTAATGAGTGTGATAAGGACACGTGCAATCTGGAAGGGTGGACGCCTGTACACTGGGTTTTCTGGCATAGGCAAGCATAGCGCATAAATCCATTTACGGACCTGTTATGCTTACCTGGGGATTCCTGGAGTGAGTGTCCACTTATAGGCTAAAGCATGTCTCCTTTGATCACCATTGGGTTCAATTTCTTTGAAAAGTCAACGTTCTTGTTGGGCTTTACAGCTAGACAAGGGCACTCCAAGCATTTTATGCAAGTTTTTTCAATAATACTCTCTCGATTCATATACAATATTTTGTAATTCACGATTTTCATATATTGTTTACAAGTTCATACTTTCATAACCATCTATGGATTTCACAATCGCATTTCACCTTATCATCTTAGCCATTTTTTTTTTAATATTCAACACCCTACCCAAATCATATTATTTCATTTCTCCACATGTTATTTATTTTAAAAACTATAACCTCATACTTTAGCACAAACTAAAGATTTCTAAAACTTGTTGTATTACCTAGTAACTTTACAAAGTACATATTTTCCTCGAACTTAAATTCAATTGATTATTTATTGACGTAACAAACGATTTTCTATATGAAGTTTTAAACTATTACAAAACCTACTTAGCTTGTACTATTTAACAACTTTTTCCTTATGTACAAAACCAATTTTGAAAATAATTTTTTTTTTTTTGGGAATAATATTTAGTCTCTAGATACTCCATCAACACTCACTCATTTTCAACTTGTTCAAATTTTTACAATATTTGGCATATACCACAATCATGTTTTCTTATACACTTGATTATAACCTTTGATCCAAACCCCAAAATTTACACTGCTACATAATCTCCTTACTATAAAATAAACTCTTTATCAACTATCTCCACATTCACCATCTCTCACAACCTTGATTCTGCTTCAAGATTTTTCATCATCCTCTCAAGAACTAAATTCATATCCTTCACCTTCTCACACGTGAGCTAGTTACCCATGATAATCAAACTACTAAAAACCTGATACTTGATTCTACATGATTTTTTTTTCCAAAACATCATTGTTTGTGAAACTTGATTTCCCCTTAGTTTGACTATTCACTGGACATTTAATTATTCATGATACTCGTGATTTCATTTTCTTGATCTTATTATCATTTTGTACCCAATTATGTCATACTCATAGGCATATAACATCTAGAAATTTCCTTGCATACTATTGTGTACGTACACAGATTGAAGATTTATCATATTCGATTACATTTATTTTTATATCATATAAGTTTCAGACTCTACCTTACATTTTATTGAAACATTTGACTTGATTTCCATGAAAATAAAAACTACTAAAAACTTAATAATTGATTCTACGGGGCTTTTCTAAAAACATCATTGTTTGTTATATGAAACTTGAATTTTTCCTTTGATTTAACAATCTATTGAACATTTAGTTATTCATGATACTTATAATCAATTTCTATAGGCCACTAAGATAACACTTACACTTAATGGTTGCAGTACTTACAAACTTGCTTGCACGTGTGTATTATCCACGCAACTCTGATAAACATTTCATTTAAAGGGCTCCTCGGACGAGTGGTAGCCCATACTTAAATACTATTATGCTTACAAGTCATTGATTGACCTCATTATTACATGGCCTCATTTCATTGATAACATCTCATTGTACCTCAACGTATTTGTGGTGTCATCTTCTTATGAAATTTAATTGCTTTAATGTGTGTTAGATTAGGATCATAGAAGGACATAAGACCCTAATGTAAGGTAAATTGATGATTCCGGTCCGGAACGAAATCATGAATTTACAGGTGCGTTAGGGTAGTGTGAAATTCTATTAGAGTTTTTGGGAAGGCGTCCAGTACGTTTTCAAGGTATCAAAGGTGTGGTGGGTTAGCTGCGGTACACCCTGTATACAAACACTAATGATGCATTGAAAGTGAGACTGGAAGTCGGACCAGGAACAAACTCTAGTTACTTGGTAGTTCATTTAGTCTTTCTGTAGTCAATCAACCCGTACATTTACCATAGGATTCCTAAACTTGAAACTTAGTGAATTACTAGATCTTTATTTTCCTTATTACTCTAGACGAAACTAATCCAATCCTTAACTCACCTCATATCCAAATCATTCGAATTTACTAAACCACAGTTATCTTAACTTTTACCCTAAACATCCATAACCCTATGTTACTATTAACTTCGGGACGAAGTTTCTAAAAGTAGGGATGCTGTGACATTCGTCACTTTTTCATTACATATATATATATATATATATATTGTTTTTAATAATAATAATAATAATAATAATAAGAATAATAGAGTTGGTTTTGGACACTACAACAACCCAACTCACAAGCCCACTATATAGATCCATAACCTTTTTACCCAATAACCCAACCATTTCACCCCTTTGTTATTCCTGAGCCCAAACACTTCGGCCCAACAGCAGGCCCAAAGCCCAGCAGACAGCCCATCCCCTTATCAGTTAAAAAAAAAAAAAGAAAGAAGCCCCTGCTGGGACTCGAACCCGGGCAGTTGGGCGGTCCGGAGCAAACACAACGCACACACCACTTGAGCTACACTTGAAGTTTGATTTAATACCAACCATAATTATATATATACCGGTTTTCGCGTCCTTCCTCTTTTCCTTGTCTGCTTCATACGTGCAGCAACAAAAGGAATGGTTGACCAATGAAGCTCCACTTGACCATTTAATTAACATGATTTTAGGAGGTTTGAATACGATTAACTGCTGTTGACTCACTATAACGATTATTACGCGAGCATTCATCACCAATCCATTTCGATTAGAGCCTAATAACGCGTTTATCATTAAACATGAGTCAAAACTTACCAAATCTTCAATCCAACCCTTATACTATAAATTGAACGTACCCACATCATCACAAAGCGCCGATTAACACTTCCTCACATCCAATTTCTGTTTTAAATCTAGTATTGAAGCCTTTCAAATCATTTTTTTGGGCGTTTCTTTGTCAACTCGCAGACCCGAGCACGAGACTTGTAAGTTCCTTTTTTTTTGTGGGTTCTATTAGTCGGCACCTTGTGATCATTAGCCCTAAGGTTTCAGAGGCTAATGATCACCAATTGTATTGATTTGATAGTTAGGGTTCGATTCCCATAACAAACAAGTATTTTTTTTTTTGCCACATTTATATATATATTTAATACACTAAATCTTTTAAAATCAATTTTAAATACTAAAAGTGCTTTATAAATTCTACAAAAATTATCATATGATCTCCTAATGATAAAGTTCATTACCCAATTTTTAGTTTTTCAAAAATAATTTATTTAATATATATTATTAATAACACAAGTTTATTCATTTATATTTATTAAATTCTATAAAAATATCTAAACGATTTTATTAAATCTCACAAAAATTATCCTAAACTTGTATATTCATAAACATTTCAGAAATAATTTTTAATTCTGAAAAACCGGCCTTTTTATATTTTTGATTAATTTTTGTTAGTTTTAATCATAAATAAATCATAATAAATTCATTTTTCAATATTTTTACACCAAAATTTTATATAAATTATTTCTAACTATCTAGAACTGAAATACAATTTTTAATTTAGAAATTCTTTAATTTTAATATTTTTAGATATAAAAGTCATAATTTGACCATTTGAGATAATTAAAGAAATATTCTATTTTCAGGAAAATAATTTTATAAAAATTATTTTCATAACCAAAATCTTATGTTGAGACAATGTCTAACTTAAAATTTTACAAAAAGACTTTTATTTATTTATTTATTTAATTTCTTATATTTTTAATAAACAATTTATTTATTAATCAAATACACGTTTATCCCCAATTCGAAACCCTAGAATTCCATGTATCCTAGAGTTATTCCTTACACATTATTAAATTCTTTAGGTTGATTCTTTGGAATATTTCCAACGCATAATTCGTTGTCCAGTTCCATTACAAGCTATTACGTAAACAGTGAGTACTTCCTATCCCCTTTTTGCTTTTATTCATTTTTGGGGTGTTACATGTAGACTATTACAAATTTCAAATACAAGTTTACATTTTCACAATACAATTCTAGTACTATGTGCATTGCTTACAACGTGCTTTATGCTTAGACAATACATGTGGAATACATTTGTACTTAGTGAAATCATTAACATGGTACAAGCCGACCTTAACATTGGATAGCGCTATTTGGATTGACAACCCGCCTAGATTGATTCTCCCCCTTTTTCATCGGAGAATCCGTGGCCAGTGTTAAGCCTTTTGTCCGTTTATTGGATAAGTACACTACAGTTCATACAGTACATTATACAGTCACAGGGTTGATTTCGCTCATTTGTATGATACATAGTTTACATAATTGCACCGTAGCTTGCACTTGAATTGTATATCTTTTTAACTTACTATATATATCAAAACTAGGAATGCTCACCAACATTTCTTATGTTGACCAAACCTATTTTTGTACATGTTTCAGGTGCAGTTTGATCTAATGCTTTAGCAAGAGACTTTTAGTGCTTTATTTTATTTCAGTCATTTCTATATTTACATTTCATTTAGACAATGTAATTTCCATTATCATGTAAGACAATTCTGGTTTATTCAATAATATTTACATTTTAGTACCATGTGCTTTTGAACAATCGTCACTACGTGGCACCTCGATGATTCCGCCATCGGTTGGGGTGTTACACAAGTCTTCTCGGGTCGGGTCTTGTTGCTAAGACCGATAGAACCGAAATGCCATGGACCGAGGACCGAACCTATTTATAGGTTTGTAATTTGGTTCTGATTATTGCTTCAAGCCAGTTCTTGGGTCAGGTCGGGTCTTATCGGGTCGGGTCGGTTCTGGACCAATGCTCACCCCTATTACCATGTACAATTATAAACATGATATATCACAAAATTTTAAAGATTTTTAAAAAATAAAATAAAAAAAGATTAATTTATTATTATATAAATTCATGTTACATTCAATAATAATCAATATTGACTCATTTTCTTTGTATTCTAGCACTTCCTATTACTTATGGAATCCTTGCTACCATTGGAATAACATCAGGACTCCTCTTCTTCAAACAATGTAAAAAAAGACACACCACTAGACCAAATAAAACACAAACCAAAGACACTATAACCACCTTCTCTACCAACACAACATCCACAAACACAACAGGAATTGGCAACAAAAGCACCTATTTCGGCACCCACGTCTTCACCAACGAAGAACTTGAAGCGGCCACCGACGGCTTCAAGGACACAAGAGAACTCGGTGATGGCGATTTTGGAATCGTTTATTATGGAACACTAATAGATGGTCGTGAAGTGGCAGTTAAAGTGTTATACCAAAACAGTTGTAAGCTAATACAACAGTACATGAACGAAGTAGAGATATTAACAATGTTACATCATGAAAATCTAGTTAAATTTTATGGTTGTACGTCACGAAGAAGCAAAGAGCTTTTGTTAGTTTATGAGTATATCGCTAATGGTACGGTAGCAGATCATCTACACGGCAGGTTAAGCCAGCTAACCTGGCCGTTACGGCTAAATATATCTGTGGAAACAGCTGAAGCATTGACTTATTTGCATGATTCTGACGTCATCCATTGTGACGTGAAAACATGCAACATTTTGTTGGATAATGGTTTTCGTGTCAAGGTGACGGATTTTGGTTTGTCGAGGTTGTTTCCTATCAATGTGACGCATGCAGGGGACACCTGGGTAAGTTGATCCGGAATATTATCAGTGTTATAGATTGACTGATAAAAGTGATGTTTATAGTTTTGGGGTGGTGTTGATGGAACTGGTATCTGGTTTGCCAGTTGTTGACACTAGCTGACATAGGCATGATGTCAACTTGACTATTGATAGGATTCAGAATGGGAGGTTGGGTGAATTGGTTGATAAGAGGATAGGGTTTGAGAATGATGGGTTAGTGAGGCGTGTGGTGACGCTGGTGGTGGAATTAGGGTTTCGGTGTTTGCAACGTGAGAAGGATATGAGGCCGACGATGAGGGAAGTGGTGGAGAGTTTGAGAGGGATACGGAATGAGGAGTTGAGTGTTCAGAAACCGGAGGTGGTTGATTTTGTGGTGGAGGATTGTGGTAATTCGGCTTCTTCAGATTCGATAGCCACTAGAAAAGTTGCTGAGGAATAGGCGGCCGACGACGATTGAATTTGACATAGAATGTTGTATCGTATCCATTATGTGATTTATGTAATATTTGTGTGTCATTGTATAACAAAATTCTTTAAATTGTGAGTTTTATTGTGAATGTAAACAAAAAATGCAATTCTAGTAAAGAAACATGAAAGTGTGAAACACACGATAGAGTTAAGTGAGTATGGGAAACAAGAATAAATATTTGATTATAAGTTACATCACTAGCTACTTACAAAAGGTTGCGTCTAATTAAGATTATACAGACATAATTATATTTAATGAAATCAATTAGGGGCATGGATTATGCGTTACCGTACCAATATTCTTATTCCTTGCTACATAACGTCATAGCCTAATGCTGGATTAGGTTGATGACATCCACTTCAGTGTTACATAATTATAGCCGGATCTTAATCGATCTAGTTTGTGAGTTTTAATTTGTATTACACATTAGTTGAATTCGGTTTGTTCGATTTTGCTATTTCTTGACAAAATTGTGCTCAATTTTATATTCCGTCAAGATCTTTTCGTTAATTGGGGAAAATCCCCCTCGAATAGGATTTTTTAAGGAGTGAACCGAGGGAGAATTTGATTTGGTTAGATTGGACAATGTGTGGTTGATAAACAAGGATAGGTTTTTTCACAAGAGACCGGCCATAATTGTATTTGATTTGTTCAGATCGGTTAGGACACTTCCGTATTCAAACCGAGTAGAGACAAAAAATATTTCACATCTGGCCAGACAGGATAAACCATTAAAGGAATCAGTGAATACCCCTAATAGGAATGGAGCGAATTTGGGTAATCACAACCTCATACCTGATTATAAAAATTGTCTCATACCAGACCCAATATTCGCCACGTATCTATCGGGTATCGGGCATCGGGCATAGCCGTTATTTCTGGTGTACCTGTTAGTTCATTAAAATAC
The DNA here is from genome assembly GCA_030844895.1 of Ambrosia x helenae. Taxonomy (NCBI): domain Eukaryota; kingdom Viridiplantae; phylum Streptophyta; class Magnoliopsida; order Asterales; family Asteraceae; genus Ambrosia; species Ambrosia x helenae. Next base: position 60,539,569 of record CM061225.1, read on the forward strand.
CCATTGGATATACCCGATTCTAAAACCATCAGCAGGTATCTATCATGAAACTAAATGGAGCTAACAAGGTGTACGTACAATACAACATAGTAATTTGTAAGAACATAACAATGAAATTCTTAAGATGCTTATTGTTTACAAGTGGAGAGAATGAGAAAGATAGAGGCGTTGTCTTCTTAACGGAAAAGGAAAACTATGTAACTTAAGGGTATATACGAGTTACGACATTGTTAAAATGATTTTTTTTTTGATGAAAACTCCCTCTCATTAAAACAAAATACGGAAGTTACATCATGATAGCAAGTAGACGGGCAACAAGCTGCGCCGCCACCCCTTTTTGAATTGCAAACCCTAGTCTACTAAAGACAAAACCTTACCCCCCTGGGGATGAAACATTGCTGTGGACAACCCGTTGGACCCTGGTCAAGAAACGAATAGCTTCTGGCGCCAGGGAGCCAAAGGTGTCGAAAGCCAGAGGGATAAAGACATGTTGGTTATCTGCACAAGCTTTAGCATGTTTATCTACTTTCTTTGATTCCGCCTTTCTTGATGCTTGCCCAGCTACGAACCCTGTTTCCCGTAACCCAACCAGCGGAGATACCCCGGTGAGGTCCACACAGGCATGTGTAAATTATTAGGTAATCGAGTCAGATATATTCCTAAATCTCATACTCTTCACCTACCAACCAAAAAAATATAAAATAATCTCATACCCGATTAAATATTAGCCAACCTCATGCCCATTCTAAATATTACAGGTTTTAAAGGGTGTTTGGGATTGCGTTTTGAATCTGATTTTTAGATTATTGTGTTTTCAAAACGCAGATAATCAGTTTTTAGTGTTTGGATTGCGTTTTGAAAACACATATAATCAGTTTTTTAGGCTACCAAAACGCAATAATCTATAAGCAGCTCCACCCCTGCTTTTCCAAAACGCATAATCTGTTTTGAATAATCAATCCCAAACACCCCCTTAGATATTCAAGGCAAGTTCGGGTTTTATTAACATCCCTAATTAGATTGACACACAACAAAAGTCAAAATAAATAGGAAAAATTACAGAATTCGTCATTTAGGTTTGACCCATTTTTCAGTGGTTGTCCTTTCGCGTTTCAGTTGATGAGATTCATCCTTAACGATCTAAAATATTACACCCACTGTCCTTAGGCACTAACTTGGTTAATTATTAACGTTAAATCTGATCATGTGGGTGGCACGTGAGGGTAAATTCGTCATTTCCTCTCCCCATCCCTCCCTTTCCCCTATAAAACCCTTCATATTGTCAGACACAATCACAATCAACCTTCAACTTTTTCGATCATCTTCTTCTTCACAATCACAACAATGACGTGGGAGGATGGCTGGACCAAACGACGACCAGGACATTATGTTGATCTCGATGATGTATACTATAAGTTGTAACCTAGTTTTTCTGATTTTGTTGTTTTACTATTGAATGTTGTTTAAAGTTCAAATTTTTAAAAGAGTGAATTACACAAATTGTCCTTTATGTTTGTATCGAATTGCAAATCAAGTCCTTTAAAAAGAAAAATTGCAAAAATCGTACTTTATGTTTAAAAAATGATACAAGTTATATCCTTTAAGCTAAACCCAGTTTAAAAACCTTGTTATCTTTGAACACGTGCACCCCACGTGAGGGCAGTTTTGTCCTTTCACCATAAAGGATGAATTCTGAAAATAAACCCCACATTATAAAACCCTAATTGTTTCCCTTTCTTCCCCAAATCATCAAACTTAAATTCGGGTTCATCTCTTAGAAACCCAATTTGATCTTGCAACAATGGTGTTCTGTGATTGTGCAAAGAAGTGTTTCTCTCTCTAATCAGGTCTCCATCACCACCACCCTTAGCCAACACCGCCACCCCTAACCACCACTGCCTGTGACTGAATCAGACAAGTTCAGCCTCTTAATGGAAGAGTAGGAGTCGGAGGGTACGAACCAACTGACCGGGGCATCCGGCTAGAAGAGACGACCGGAGGCAGGTTGACGGTGGTTAGTAGTCGGGGTTAATGGTTATCGGAACAAGAAGGTCACTGAATGGTGTCGGTGAGTGATTAATAGTGATAGAGGGTTGGTCGTCGGAGGAAGAGATGGTGGTGGTTGTTTGGTTGTGTTTCAGGGATGCTTGGAACCGTACACCAGATATGGAGGTGACTGGAGAAGAAGGTGACAGAGGTTGAGGATTGTGGTTGTTCGGCTGTAGAAGGTGATCGGAATTGTGGTGACAAAGCAGTGGGTCGGGTGGTGGCTGGTGGGGATAGGTGGTGGTGGTGGGGGTGGGGCAGTTAGAGGGACAGAGTATTGGGGAAGTTATATAATTTTTTAAATTTTTTAAACTCCTTTTGTTTTATGTATTATTATTTTAAATAAATAGGTAAAAAGACTAATTTGCCCCTATATGGGGTCAACTTGGTCAGATTTAACCATAAAAATAAACTGAGTTTGGGGTAAAGGACATAACATGTAATGATTTTTAAACATAAAGTACGATTTTTGCAATTTTTCTTTTTAAAGGACATGATTTGCAATTCGATACAAACATAAAGGACGATTTCTGTAATTCACTCTTTTTAAAATTTTGTAGTTGGAATGCCCCATTTCTTCAGTATAAAGCTTCATCATGGTGGTAGATTAACTCAAAGTCCAGGTCGTGAGTATGTAGGTGGTATGATTAACTATATTGACTTGTGTGATATTGATAAGTTCTCTATGCATGAAGTTTCCTTGATGCTGGGTCTGTTAGGATACTCTGTTGTTGATCATATTTATTACTTTTTCCAAAATCCTATAAAAAATTTAGATGATGGTATTGAAGACCTAAGTTCTGATCAGGATGTGTTGAGGCTTGCTCAACATGTGGGAGTGCATAAGTTAATCAATGTTTTTACTCAACATGGTTTAGATAACATAAAGCAAATGTTGCTAACACCAACTAACCCAAACACAGTGTTACCATTGAAGAAATTGATGAACCTGGACCCTATGCAATAGTCCCTACTAAGCTAAATGTAGTCAGAAACTTAAACTTTAGTGGATTAGGCAAATGTGTGGAGTCTAGTGGGGCTGGTCAAAATTGTGATGGTGGGGATTCTAGTGTGGTTGGGAAGGGTAGGGTAACTCCATTAGAGGTTAATGATGACATGTTTTTGAATGATAAGGGACCATTGCCAAATCAAGATGATGACATGTCTTTGAATGATAAGGGACCATTGCCAAATCAAGATGATGACATGTTTTTCAATGATAATGGACCATTTCCAAATGAAGATGAAGTGGTTATAGGTAGTGCAACACAGTCCAATAATGATAATTCTGAAATTGTTTCTATGAGAAATGATGAGGATAGTGATAGTGATTTTATAGTTGATGACAATTGTATGGCTGACCATGAAGTGGATATGAGTGACTATAGGATGCATGTTGACCTTGATATTGAAGAAGAAGATTTAGGTAGTCAAGAAGTAGAAGATGTACAGTCTGATAATCATGAAGTGATGCAGGTAGGGGATTGACTGATATGCTACTAAACAACATGTGTGAAACATTCAATGGAAAGATAGTTGAAGGCAGAGACAAGCCCATCATTAATGCACTAGAGTACATCAGGGAGTATTGCATGAGGAGGATTGTTTCAGTGTTGCATGATATAGAGACCAGTGAAGGTCTATTGACACCTAAGGCCACATAAATGTTTAAGACAATAAAGAGAGATGCAACCTTCTATCATGTGCAGTGGAATGGAGGGGATAAATATGGGGTTAGTGGTAAACCTGGTCACAGACGTGTTGTGGATTTGGCTGACAAGACTCGTGCTTGCAGAGGTTGGGAAATAACAGGTATGTATATCTTGTTCAATTCAAATGTTGTTACTTTCATTCATTAATGTTAAATTTTGTTACTTTAATGGACAGGAATGCCCTACAGACATGCAGTGGCTGCAATTTGGTTCAAAGCTACTAATGGAAGTAGAGTTGGGGCATTGGAGAGTTGGGTTAATCTAGTGTATACAATGGATATGTGGAGATAGGTTTATTCCTTTAAGATTAACCCAATCAATGGTAGAGCTTTATGGCCTAAGTCTCAAGTTCCTACAACTTTAACACCACCAAATCATCACACGCAAGTTGGAAGACCCAAGAAGGTTAGAAAGAGATCAAAATTTGAAAAGGATGATCTAGTATCAGGAGGCACGCTGCCTAGGAAAAACACCAAAGGAAAGTGTGGCAAGTGTGGGAATACTGGACACAATCAAAGGACCTGCAAGGGACAGAGTCAACAGGTTCAAGGTAGTCAGGCCAAGTCTGGAAAGAAGGGAAGAAAGAAGAATAGCAACAAGGGTACCACTGACAAGGTTAAGGGTAGCAAGGGTTAGGATGTTTATGTTTGTTATGTTTAGTTTAAATAAGAGTTTATGCATGAATAAAATCTGGACAAAATGTTTGGGTCGACTTGTAGGGTCTGTTACGTGACTTAAACATGTTGGTTTTGATGATTTCTTTGCATGGTTGTATTTTACATGGTCTTAGCTTTTCATAATGAGCAAAATCACCTGATTTGGACATCGTTTGAATAGTTTTTGGAATTTTCTTTGATTAAAGGTTATATCAGATTTTCGGATTAACAAACTGAGTCAACTTTAAACAATCATAACTCAAGTTTTCCTATGAATTAAGTTATGAAATTTGGACAGTAGGTTAACATGGGAATAACTTGGCTTTTCCAAGTCGATTCATCCTGTTTGGATGAATACACAATTTTTGGGAATTTTTCTACTAAGCTGATCTGTTATGTGTATTTTCTGAATGTAGCTGTGTTGCGTGATTTTTCATAATTTTTGTACAAGGCTTTATCACAAACTAAAAATATATATTTGTGCAATAGACCCCCTAGAATATTTAGTAAAATTTTGGGAGTCTAACTCACTGGATAAGTATTTTTAATAAATTAGTTTTCATGGCACATAATCTGTCCTAAAAATACAGATTGTGTAGATTTTGTTTATGTGACTATTTGGAGTCTTATGTGGTATGTAATTGACATGAACTTGAATGGACATGGTGTGGATTTTGCACTCCGCTTTACCATTTTGGGAGGAGGTGTATGGACATGAAAAACGAAATTGCATGCCAATATGATTACAAAAATTTTTGAAGTTCCGGTTTGCATATTCAGTGCCATTGTCACATTGGAATTGTTTGATTTTACGTTCAAATTGTGTATGGATTAAGTTGTGAAAGGTGGTGAAGGTGTGGTAGACGTGTGATTTGTTTGATAGAGGGAAGGTCCACAAAAAGTTAGTAAAATCATCCAAAAATTAAATGTAATATTTATGGCCACCCGTACTAAGAATGGGAGATGTCCATAAATCACTGTGAACAATGTCAAAAGTAAAACTAGTAGAATTAACGGAATCATAAAATGGCAACCTAACACTTTTGCCAAAAATGCAAGATTGACAAAGTGTTTTATTAAGTTTTCCATAATCAACAAAAGACGACAGTTTCAAAGACTGAAGTAAATTATTTCCGGGATGACCCAATCATTGATGCCAGCGATATTGAGAAACAGCAACAAAAGAGGATGGTTGAGTGGTCTCGAGAGGCAGGGGTTCAGTAAGAGGATAAAGATCGTCAGTACTATTGCATCGTAGGATAGGAGCCCGTGTTTTGAGATCCTTCACAAGAAAGCCAAAAGGGTCAAATTCGACAGACACTAAGTTGTCAGTGGTAAGGCGTCGAACGGAAATAAGATTTTTTATAATTTAGGGTGCAAATAGAACATTATTAAGTTTAAGGGGGGGGGGGGGGTAGGGTGGTGGGAGTACTTGGTTGCCTTGGGCCACTACAGGTATAGACATGCCATTACCAACGACAATATTTTTATTAGTGCAAGTATTAAAATTAGACGAGGAATATATACATGGTTCATTGGCGGAGTGAGATGAGGCTCCAGTTTCCATCAAGCCATGGTCCGGTGGATTGAGAGCCAATGAGTAAAGCGCCTGTTCAATGTCAGTAGGCGAGTAAGATGTGTGATGAGCCTGTTCTGGGCGTGGACCAAGTATCCCTTGAGAGTAGTGAGAGTTGGGTCTGGATGGATAAGGGCAAGGTGGTTGGGCCGATTTATTATTGAGAACAGAAGCCCACTGCGACGTGGTCTAGTTACTTGGAAAACGATATATGGGTGACTCGCGTTGGGTTGGCTGCTGGGATAGGACCGAGGCTGACTGCTGGCGGACCTGTTACGGTCGCGACCACGATTGCCGTGTGGCCTGCGGGGTCCGGAATTAAAAGCGGGTGTGGTTTTCGGGTGAGAGGTTGTTGTGGTAGTGAGGGTCGTGGCAGCAGCATTGGATCCGCGGGTTACTTGTCGTTTCTTTTTACTCTCCTCAAGATTGAGACGTGATCGGACTTCGCTAAACGGAGGTAGCGGGTCTCGGTTTTGTAGAACCGTAGAGATGCTATCATATTGTTCCGTCAGCCCCGTCAAAACCTTGAGGACCAGCATCCTGTTATCAACTGGTGAGCCTACGCTTTGCAGTTGATCGGCCAAGTGTTTGGCATGATCACAGTAATCACCTATGGAGGAAAAATTCTCAATTTGCGAATTCCTGACCCAGAAATATAGCCCTAGTATTTTGGTTATCGTTGAATTCACTTTCAACGGCCATCCAGGCGTCGTAAGCGGTTTGACCAGGTTGAATAATGATGCGAAGAAGGGGTTGGGAAACTGTGGCATAAATCCATTGCTTCACGAGTGCATCAACACGGGTCCATAGTTGTTTGGCTGCAACAGCCGCTGCTTCGGCTTTGGCAGCGGCGGTGGGATCACAGGAAGAAAGGGTGGTTGCAGCTGCTGGTTTAGGAGAGAGGTGGTCAAGGACCTCATAGGCTTGGCAGTGAACCTGGAAGAGAGTCTTCCAAGTGGCATAGTGCGGTGAATCTTTCTCCAGAAGTATGCGGATATGAGATTTGATGTGGATACGGTGAGGGCGGGGTGTAAAGTGTTGGAATCCATGAAGAAAGATTTAAGGAAGGGGACGAATGAAGAGTATGAAAGGGAGGCAGCCGGCGCAGAATGCAGCAGCGGCGGAAGGTGGTTTAGGGTAGGGACCGATTAGAGGATTTATACCATAATAGAGTTTGAAAAAGATTCCTTCATTCCATTCATTGAGAGAGTATAAATAAGACAAAGAGATACAATCATGATCCTATAATCAAGGAGCCATTTACTATAATTAGTTACATAATATCTCTATTCTAAATATACATATTATTACATATGAAGTGTAAAACTGATGATAACCAACATATTCACCAATGGGTCCGTAGGGTTTACTTATGCATATAGAATCATTAGGTGTCACTTACATGGTTTTGAACTTTTAAATGTCTTGGACAAATGGGTTATATGGTGTAATGATATTACACATATACTCACTTAGTGACACATGTAATAGGGAGTCGGTAGCACATCCTACTTTGGAAGTTTGGAATTACTTGCTTGCATACTAAGGTGAGTTTCACTACTTTTTCTCAAAAGCATGCGTCTCTGGTTGGAGACACACACATTAATTCCTGGTTGGGAATTACTTACTTTTCTAGTCCGGTTTGGGACTACTTTTACATCTCGGATTTGAGATGCTTTGACCCTGGTGTGGGTCGGTTTTTACGAATCCTTGGGTGGATTGCGCTTTTATCAGTTTAAAACTTTTACGGTCCTTTGTTAACTAAACACTCTATCACTTAAATTCCTTACATATTATTGGGTTAATCGCTGGAGGCGAACGGGGTATTAGTTGATAGCGCTATTAGGTTATGCAGCAACCTCATGTTTACGGTGCTGGGAGCACGGGCATGAACTTCTGACCACATATGTTATGCTAGTGCTGATAGACACTAGTTCCTAAGGCAGTTTAACGTATGTTAATGTAAGACCCTCAAAACCGACGGGTCAAACAGTTGGCATTCAAAGACTAAAACCAAGAATTTAATACTCAAGAAGTCTTATTTATTATCAGAAAACACGCAACGGAAAAATAAATAGTTAAGTAACCCAAACATGAAATTTCCCATGACGGGTCAAAGCATATTTTCAGAACAAAACAAAAGTTTAGAAAATTTGTTCTCAAATAAATAGAGTAGACTCTTTATTTCGAAATGTCAACCGCCCATGAGTAGTCCTGTAACAAGCCAAGGCATCCCTTTTTATTCTTCAAGTACCTGAAATCAATCTAATATGCATGCAAAGTCAGACGAGCTGAGTGAATTCAAGTTTTATAAGTTTTAAAAATAAGTAAATTGTTAAATTAAATAATAACAACATACTTTAACCTTAGAGTTAACAATAAGCGCAAGCCGCCTACTTGTTCCCTAAGAAAAAATGTAAAGTCTAGAATAAGCGCAATCCGCCTACTTAACATAAGACTTTATTTTAAATCTACAATAAGCGCATTCCGCCTATTTGTCACGAAGATACTACAAGTCTACATAAGCGCATATCGCCTACAAAGACTCAAACCATAACTACAAATCAGAGCAGACATACTATATAACTATCATAGCTCAATTTATAATACTAGGTAACCGTCATACACAACTTATATATGTATAAAAATATAGTGACGCATTAAACCTAAACAAGTATAAATCAAGGCAAATCCCGATCTAACAAGCAAGGTTCCAAGTATACTTTCAAGACATGCATATTAGCCCAAAATGTTTAAAACAATGAAAAGGGCACATGAATTCACCTCAATAAAGCGAACCGCAGAAGTTACAGAAATAGACGAATGCACGAATCTCAGGAGGTGTCCGCAACATGGTTATAGTGTTTTACTAGCTTGGGGCTCGTCAATGACCTCAATATCATCCATGTATACCGTAACTATTTCATACGAACCGATACCCATTCTAAACAGAGAGTCAGTGGGGAAAGATGTACCTGTTGTTCGTGACGAAAATTTCCACAACCGTGGAATGGCTAGGACAAAAACCAAACCCACGCATAAACCCAAGGCTGATATGCTTACTTAAGTTTGCCCAAAGATAAAAACTCCATGCTTCATCCATTAACATCGCCACCATCATCCCATCCTTAAATACCCCATGACATTTCAATTAAAGGACACAAGAGCAAGATTAATATACCTGCTTGTATGAAGGAAGTTCTATGAATTCCATTTGTGACACATACTACAATCACCATGGAAGCAAACCGTTAGACCCATGCTAAGCACAATATTCTTTTATTTAACTCATGAAATCACATATGAACACTCTTGCATGCTCTTTTGCAACTCCATGAAACTCTCACACATCACAAACATACACATACGCATAGATATACATTTTTTAGGCCATCTCAACGCATCATAGCCACCGTCATAAGCCACCGCCATAACAACCGTAGCTAACACAGCCACCACCGCGCGTCGTCTTTTCCGCAGCCACAACCATCATTATTGAAACCATCTAGAACCCCACCGTCACTTGACACTGTAGCGACCACCTTCTTTCCAGTCGTGCCATGAACCACTTCGAACCACCATCGTCGTCGTCGAATCGAGATCAATGGTGAGAGCAAAGGAACATGGTTAACAACCGAAACCGTCATGAGCTGACCTCCTTCTACCCAACGGTTACGGTACACGAAATCTTGGGATAGGGAGAGAAATCAAGACGAACTGTAATATCACATTTGTAGAGGCGCAACCTTGAGTTCCCTCATTTATAGATGTTTAAATGAGTGTAAGGAGCTGGTTGTAGGGATGACGGCAATAGGGTTTTGTGGTGAACAAGGATTAGGAAGTTACATGGCGGCCCTAAATTTCCCATGCATGTGTAATTAAACCCCAAAGTTATTAGACAAAAAGCTTCTACACACTAATCCCTTGAGTTCCATCAAGTATTCAAATTGGATCTACAAAGTTTAATTTAATTACAGAATAGCCCAAAAGCTTAAATGGCAACATATCATCGAATTTCAGGGCGTTACAAGTATTCCCCCTTACAATAGGATTCGTCCTCGGATCCTGCTACGTCATGAAATAACACCGAGTACAGTTTCAAATGCATCATATCTCCATTCTACACATCAATCATCCTTTCCTTACTTCAAGTGTCATTAGCGGATGATGGGCCTTTACCTGAATTGGTTACTGTTTCCTCACCATAATAAATGAGTACAATCCCCACTATGGTGTCAAATCTCTAGGTAAAGGTAAGGGTAAAGATCAAAATCCATGTTACGACACTGCATTGCTATAACTGGCATTCTATTAATAGCCACCAGTCTCATCTCATCATGCTATGAATCCCTTGAACTCACAAGGAGTATCTTACACGAGAATCCATAACTCTAGACCATGCATCATATAATAATACCCAATGCATAGTATTATAACAATAAGGACTCTACCTCATAAAGCCAGGCATAAAGAGTCTACATCTGATTACTAGGAGATATATATTGTGAACATCTATACCACTTAGTTCTCTATAGGGGGCATTTGACAAATTATTTCAATACATTCCCATAAATATTCACCTACCCAAAGACAGAACATCCATATGATTAATTTAGGTTACCTCTCAGAACACTAATGTAACAATAAATTAAGACTAGAGATCAAGAAGGCATATCCAACTTCTGTCTTAGCTCAGTTTAAAAATACATATAATATAAACTATGTGACGACCTTGACTCAAAACCAATGCCATAGATCAGAGCAGACATATCCCCCTTCTGTCATAGCTCGGTTCGACATGTCAGGTAGCCATTAAACATAGTCTATTATAAATAATAACCAATATAACATAAACTAAGCAACAACCACGACACAAAACTAATACCTTAGATCAGAGCAAGCATATCCCACTTCTGTCATATTTAGTTTATAAGGTCAGGTAGTTGCCAAACACCGCAACTTCTGATACGGTGGCATCCCAACACCACACAGTGGCATACTGATAGCTGCGTGATGGTCATTGTTATAAGAAAACTTCGCCAATGGTAGGTGAGAATCCCAGCTACCGCCGAAATCATTAATGCATGCCCGAAGCATACCTTCGAGAGTTTGGATGGTTCTTTTCGACTGGCCATCCGCCTGCGGGTGATACGCGGTGATGTTGAGTAACCTAGTACCCATTCAGAGAAAAAGTGTCTCTATCGAAAACAAAAGGCACTGGCACACCATGCTTTGATACAATCTCCCAAAGAACAATTCTGCCAAGCTTTCGAAGTTACAGATCTCCCGTATTGGCAAGAAGTGAGCACTCTTTGTCAACTAATCCTCCACCACCCAAATGGTGTCAAAACCCCTTAGGCGTACGGAGTAGCTTAATGATGAAATACATGGTAAGATACTCCCACTTCCATTCCGGTACCCCCAAAGGTTAAATTTTTCCAAACGGTTTTCAGTGTTCTGCCTTAACCTGTAAACAAGTCAAACACCACCCCACATAAGTTGCTACCTCATACCTCATTCTTGGTCAGTCTAGTCAGTGAGCTATCCTAGAGAAATCCTGTACGCACCTCCGATAACAACCTGCCAACCCAAGAAGCTACTAATATCAGGTGATGATTTTGGTGTTGCCCAGTTCATTACTTCCTGCACCTTCGTGGAATCTCCCATGGTACTGACGGAATTAATGACATGGTCCAGAATACTGACCCTCGTGAATTCAGAAAGCACCTTTGAGAATTTTAGTGCAAAGCTTCTTATTCCTTAGAGTTTGAAGAACCTTCTTGCGATGTAGAATATGGTCTTCTTCTCTTTCGGAGTATATGGGCATGTCATCAATGGAAACAATAACAAAACAGTTGAGCATCGGCCTACGCACCCAGTTCATCAAATCCATGAATTCCGCAGCACGTTAGTCAGGCCAAAAGACATTACCAAAACTCATCATGTCCATAATGAGTACGGAAAGTGTCCTGCTCTCGTATTTTCAGTTGATGATAACCCGATCTTGGATCAATTCTCGAGAGCCAATTAGCTCCTTGGAGCTGATCGAAAAGAACCGTCGATTCTAGTAAATAATATCTATTCTTCACCATCAAGTGATGCACACCCGCATGCTACCATCTTTCTTTCTTTATTTTTTTTTTCAATTAAAATCGGCGCACCCCATGGTGGGATACTCGGTCTAATGAATCCTTTCTTGAGCAAATCCTCCAACGGAGATGAGAGTTATTTCATTTACACAGTGGCTAGGGGGTAAGGTCTCTGGCTACAGGTTCAGCTTTCGGAACGAGGTCTATTTGGAACACAATCTCGCGGTCCTATGGCGATTCTGTCTTGAAAGTATACTTGGAACCTTGCTTGTTAGATCGGGATTTGCCTTGATTTATACTTGTTTAGGTTTAATGCGTCACTATATTTTTATACATATATAAGTTGTGTATGACGGTTACCTAGTATTATAAATTGAGCTATGATAGTTATATAGTATGTCTGCTCTGATTTGTAGTTATGGTTTGAGTCTTTGTAGGCGATATGCGCTTATGTAGACTTGTAGTATCTTCGTGACAAATAGGCGGAATGCGCTTATTGTAGATTTAAAATAAAGTCTTATGTTAAGTAGGCGGATTGCGCTTATTCTAGACTTTACATTTTTTCTTAGGGAACAAGTAGGCGGCTTGCGCTTATTGTTAACTCTAAGGTTAAAGTATGTTGTTATTATTTAATTTAACAATTTACTTATTTTTAAAACTTATAAAACTTGAATTCACTCAGCTCGTCTGACTTTGCATGCATATTAGCCCAAAATGTTTAAAACAATGAAAAGGGCACATGAATTCACCTCAATAAAGCGAACCGCAGAAGTTACAGAAATAGACGAATGCACGAATCTCAGGAAATACATCCGAGTAATTCCGCACTACGAGGACATCCCCTAGCTTAGGGATATCAGCACCCACATCCAAGACCTGCGCCAGCTACGCCATATACCAACGCTGTAACATCTTCCTTGCCTTTAGCATCTAAATAACCTGAGGTAATGAGCAACCATCGCGCCCATGAACAGTAATACGATTCCCATCAGGAGTTGTAAGTCGCACGGGTCTCCGCCCGCACACAAAGTGAGCGTCCACAGTAGCCGGCCAGTCCATCCCATGAATAACATCAAAGCATCCTAATGACATTAAGTACAAGAGAATGGGAAGACTATGGCCTGATAACTCGATCCGCCAATTATCTACAGCCTTGGTCACAAGGAGTGAATTTCCTACTGCAACCTTGTCCTCGATTAAATGTCTAGTATCCTTGGGATCTTATCTAACCCAATACAAAAGGTGATAGACACAACCCATACAAAAATTCATGACAAAACCGTCACATGATCCGTCACAAGACATATTCAGGATGTGTAAAGTAAGGGTAAACTTCTAATAACGTTGATCAAGTGTGATTAGCTGTTTACTTTACTTTAGTCATCCTAAACACAAACAAGTTACGACCACATTAACAATTCTGCCTACACATTAACACAAATACACATGGTATTTAGCTATTAAACCTTAAAAGTGTGCAATTAACAAACGAAGAAGGGAATTCTAGCCTACCTCAAAACACAAGAGCATACACCCCTATGAATTATTGCAATTAAGCACTCGATAAGAGCCATCATAACGTTCTTAAGGCAAATATAGTTATTGGGTTTCCTTCTAACACCTTATGTGTCTAAGTGATCAACGAGAAGCATCCCAACCGATGTGTCGTGCATTACACACTACATTATAAACTTCCCATACTACAACAAAATGCAAAGGAACTAACCGCCCGTTTATGACTTCATGCTATTAAGCATCCAATGAAGTGTAAATATATATATATATATATATATATATATAATATAGACATACGTCAAAAAAAATAAGGATTACCTCTTGGCGTGCAGCTACCCAGCAGTTGACATTTCTTAGTAATAGTTTGGTCCCATACCAGATTCGAGTTCGAGCACAAACTGCACGAATCCCTCGAACCATTGCTCTGATACCAACTTGCTAGACCCTCAAAACCGACGGGTCAAACAGTTGGCATTCAAAGACTAAAACCAAGAATTTAATACTCAAGAAGTCTTATTTATTATCAGAAAACACGCAACGGAAAAATAAATAGTTAAGTAACCCAAACATGAAATTTCCCATGACGGGTCAAAGCATATTTGCAGAACAAAACAAAAGTTTAGAAAATTTGTTCTCAAATAAATAGAGTAGACTCTTTATTTCGAAATGTCAACCGCCCATGAGTAGTCCTGTAACAAGCCAAGGCATCCCTTTTTATTCTTCAAGTACCTGAAATCAATCTAATATGCATGCAAAGTCAGACGAGCTGAGTGAATTCAAGTTTTATAAGTTTTAAAAATAAGTAAATTGTTAAATTAAATAATAACAACATACTTTAACCTTAGAGTTAACAATAAGTGCAAGCCGCCTACTTGTTCCCTAAGAAAAAATGTAAAGTCTAGAATAAGTGCAATCCGCCTACTTAACATAAGACTTTATTTTAAATCTACAATAAGCGCATTCCGCCTATTTGTCACGAAGATACTACAAGTCTACATAAGCGCATATCGCCTACAAAGACTCAAACCATAACTACAAATCAGAGCAGACATACTATATAACTATCATAGCTCAATTTATAATACTAGGTAACCGTCATACACAACTTATATATGTATAAAAATATAGTGACGCATTAAACCTAAACAAGTATAAATCAAGGCAAATCCCGATCTAACAAGCAAGGTTCCAAGTATACTTTCAAGACATGCATATTAGCCCAAAAATATTTAGAAAAATAATAACTAAAAGAGTGGGCGCATGAATTCACCTCAATAAAGCGAACCGCAGAAGTTACAGAAATAGACGAATGCACGAATCTCAGGAGGTGTCCGCAACATGGTTATAGTGTTTTACTAGCTTGGGGCTCGTCAATGACCTCAATATCATCCATGTATACCGTAACTATTTCATACGAACCGATACCCATTCTAAACAGAGAGTCAGTGGGGAAAGATGTACCTGTTGTTCGTGACGAAAATTTCCACAACCGTGGAATGGCTAGGACAAAAACCAAACCCACGCATAAACCCAAGGCTGATATGCTTACTTAAGTTTGCCCAAAGATAAAAACTCCATGCTTCATCCATTAACATCGCCACCATCATCCCATCCTTAAATACCCCATGACATTTCAATTAAAGGACACAAGAGCAAGATTAATATACCTGCTTGTATGAAGGAAGTTCTATGAATTCCATTTGTGACACATACTACAATCACCATGGAAGCAAACCGTTAGACCCATGCTAAGCACAATATTCTTTTATTTAACTCATGAAATCACATATGAACACTCTTGCATGCTCTTTTGCAACTCCATGAAACTCTCACACATCACAAACATACACATACGCATAGATATACATTTTTAGGCCATCTCAACGCATCATAGCCACCGTCATAAGCCACCGCCATAACAACCGTAGCTAACACAGCCACCACCGCGCGTCGTCTTTTCCGCAGCCACAACCATCATTATTGAAACCATCTAGAACCCCACCGTCACTTGACACTGTAGCGACCACCTTCTTTCCAGTCGTGCCATGAACCACTTCGAACCACCATCGTCGTCGTCGAATCGAGATCAATGGTGAGAGCAAAGGAACATGGTTAACAACCGAAACCGTCATGAGCTGACCTCCTTCTACCCAACGGTTACGGTACACGAAATCTTGGGATAGGGAGAGAAATCAAGACGAACTGTAATATCACATTTGTAGAGGCGCAACCTTGAGTTCCCTCATTTATAGATGTTTAAATGAGTGTAAGGAGCTGGTTGTAGGGATGACGGCAATAGGGTTTTGTGGTGAACAAGGATTAGGAAGTTACATGGCGGCCCTAAATTTCCCATGCATGTGTAATTAAACCCCAAAGTTATTAGACAAAAAGCTTCTACACACTAATCCCTTGAGTTCCATCAAGTATTCAAATTGGATCTACAAAGTTTAATTTAATTACAGAATAGCCCAAAAGCTTAAATGGCAACATATCATCGAATTTCAGGGCGTTACAGTTAATACATTACTGAAGGTTCCCAATAATCACATGTTTAGTTGCAATGAGTGGGCTAGCTACTCCTGACACGCTTAAACTGATGTCACTTGAACTTTGGGTTTTCGATTACTTTTTACTTGTTATCCAAACTGTGAACTCACCGACTTTATGTTGATACACGTTAGCATGCTTTTGTAGGTAACTAGGTATGGAGCACGAGTAGGGCATGCATCATGTAGTGTCATGGGAATATGAACACTTGAACTGCTTTTGAAATATTTAACTATTTACTTATGGTTTTGGGCGCGGTGTTTTGCGCAGACCTTTACTTAACTGTTTTATTATTTCGCTTCCGCTATTACTTAATTGGTTTGGTTAAAACTTTTAAGCTTGGTTTTATAATAACATACTAAATGGTTTGGGCATTTAGAGTCGTTCATGTGACGTATGGCTATGGGATCCTGGTTTGTCATGCGCCTTGCGGTATAAACCCCGCAGTGGAAATTTGAGGGTGTGACACAAAACACTATCTACTAAGTTATTCTATCTAGTAAGTTGTTGTCACACAGAAATGCACCACCAAACTCCCCTTGAACTGATAAACCAAAATACCAAAAATATTTTTTTGTAGGTTCGTGGAATGGATCGATCACAAGATTGATTAGCTTAACCAAGGTGCGGAATCCCTTGATTAACGTTTATGCAAAATTGATTCTATAACACAATCAAGAACGAACACGATGAAATACTAAAAACACGTCTTCTCTTGGTTATAAACGGATTACAATCAATTCAAGACAACACACAAACTCGTGGCTGCAAGCTCTCTAATGACTAACTGAACGATCAACCTAAACCCTACACAAACATGTTCTATTTATAATAGAACATCTTCGCTGCGCCTCGGCTTTTAGCGAAGATTGCCCATTTCGCTAACCACCCAACTTCGCCCTGTGGGCTTGTTCGCCTACCACAAGTTCTCTAATTACAATAAAGATGATTACATGTTATACAAAACGGTATCTACTAAGCTATTATATCTAGTAAGCTGTTGTCACACAGAAATGCACTAACACATGTAAACACACAAAACTTTATGTAACATCCCGAAAATTCTCTAAATATTATTTAGACTAGTCGAATTTCAGACGTCCATCGAATGGATCCGTCAATGGGTTTTGACGTGTAAGAAATTATTTGATGGGACAATTAACGAGTTCAACGTTTAATTCTTGGTTATATGAATCGAAAGTTCCAAATTGTAATTTATGTAAGTTGGATTTATACAACCTTTGAGAACAAGTCATCTTCAAGTGATACTATAGGGGTCAATATGTAACATTTTTTTATTATTTATAAAGAAAAAAATCGAATGAAAACCCTACGTGAACTAGGATGAAGTTGTGCGACGGCTGAGAAATGGAAACGACACCTATGGTGGTTCATGGTGGTATTGATATACGGCTATTGTCGCATCAAGGTAAGCCGTTTTATGTAATACTACGTATGTTCTTCATTCGTTTCGAATGGATTATATCAAAGGTTGGTTTGGTTGTGGTTATGGAATGCGAAGGTGGAGGTGGAGGTTTGTAAGGTAGTGTTCGTGGTCGGCGATGGTTGTGGAGGTTGTGAGGAGGTACGATGGTGGCCAGTGAGATGGCAATGGTGAAACACTTGCACGCAGTTTCGGTCGATAACAAGCGATGGCATGGACGCAACAAGTGGTCGGGAGTTGGTGGTGGTGTGGATGGTGTACGGGGGCGGCGAAGTAATGGTGACACGGTGACTCGCGGTGGTGGTTCATGGTAACATTGGAGGTGATGATGTTCGAGTGTTTGACGGCGGTGTTGGTGATTTCGGTGCGGTGTTTGGTAGACGACAAGGTGTTCGGTTTGGGTTTGTACGACGGAACTGATCATCATTTTGTTATTGAAAACCATTCTGTACAATGACCATGGAAGAGAACTATATGCTTTGTTGATCTACAAAACGACAGTGTGTTGTACTAGGTTTGGGATTAATATAGTTATCATGTATAGTACTTTAGTAATATGATGCATGGTATTTTGGTTCTGCATGTTGAAGGTTGTTGGGATGATTTCAAATATGGAATATGGTGATAGAGTTTTAGTTGTGATTAATGATGGTGATGTAGTGATGGTACTAATGATGCTACTCACATTAATTGGGAAATGGGTGGTGGACAGAAGCACGATCAAAGAAAGAAAAGACTGAATTACAAGTTATGTCCTTTACGTTTATACCAGATTTCAAAGGATGTCCTTTAAGTTTAAAATTGACGAGTTTTGTACTTTATGTTCCAAAATTTTGCACATTACGTCCTTTGACACTAACCCAGTTAGATTTTAACACTAATTCAAGGGCAAAATTGTCTTTTTACCATTTTAGGGCCTATTTGTGTAATTAAGTTAAAGTTTTGGACAAAAAGTAAAATTTAAAATTAATATAAACCCCCTCCCTCTTAACACCTGCCACCACCACACCTACCACCACTGCCTGCTGCGACCACCACCACCACCCCCGCCGCCGACCACCACAACAACAAGACTGACTGCTGTTGACCACCACCAACACCCCTTCCCTTCCATCAAAACCCTAACCCTGAATCCCTAATTGCATATCGTCTCGCTGGTCGCTACGGCCTTGTCCTCACGTGAAAACCTAAATGTGACATTTTCGTTCCAATTTCCCAACAAAAAGATGATGAATTTGGCTGCTCCCGTCCTAATTTAGTTCATCAATCTATATCCGCTCCCGAATTCGTCTTCAATCCAGCAGCATGAGGTGGAAGGGGTTACTAATTCCAGCCGCCTGGTGGGTCGCCTAAAGGCTGCACAAAGAAGAAAAGGGCTAGGGTTCCAACAACAGGCTCCGGTGATGCTCAGTTGTCACACAGAGCAACAGATGTAAGCATTTCATGTTCAACCGATCTTGATTTTTTATTTAAAATGAATCAAGGGGTTGGTTACTGTTGATAGGGGTGCTTGGATATGCGTTTAAAAGTGATTATATGATATGATACTGGATAATCAATCGTAATAAACGTGCTTCTACTTTTTTAGTTTGTAGTAATCAGATGTGTATGAGCACTTGAAATGATGAAATGTTCTGATTAATTGATAAATTACCAAAATACACTTTTGTGGGAAAATAACACACGTTGTGATTTGTGAAATTGGGTAAACGTCTTTCACTAAAGATGAAGCAATAGGTATTTATCAGTGGTGATGTTTCCAGTGGGATTGCTATGTTTCCGGTGAGTGGTGGTGGGTGGTTGGTTTATAAAAATAACCTGAATATTTTTCATTTGGATCTAAAGCTTTAAACCAATTATACAATTAGTCCTGGAATAGTAAAAAGACGAATTTACCCTCATATTAACGTTAAAATCTAACTAGGTTAGTATCAAAGGACGTAATGTGCAAAATTTTGGAACATAAAGTACAAAACTCGTCAATTTTAAACTTAAAGGACATCCTTTGAAATCTAGTATAAACGTAAAGGACAAAACTTGTAATTCAGTCGAAAGAAAATAAAAGAATTTGACAAGAATTCTTTATGGGTTGTTTACGCCATCACACGATTCACGCCTTCAATGATCGTTTCTCTAGTCTTTTGAGAAGTGAGCAGAATACTGGGGTGAGTTCTTGTGCCCCACTCTTTTAGTTATTATTTTTCTAAATATTTTGGGCTAACGTGCATGCTGAACCAGTATGATTATTTTTGTGAAGTCACAAAATATTTTGATGAAGTTATAAATATTTTTGTGTACGAACGAGATCTATATATATTAACTCATACATATTATTTGGCACATGCAACGTAAGTGGGCGGAATACGCCTAATGTGTTATTATATGGTTTGAGTTATATGTGTTATTAGAAGTGGGATAAGCCTACTCTGATTTATAGTATAGTTTTTGTATAAGATAGAAATCCATATTTACTCATATATAATATTTTGGCATGAAACGTGAATAGGCGGAAGACGCCTAATGTGCCTAATGTGTTATTATATGGTTTGAGTTATATGTGTTATATATATATATATATATATATATATATGAATAGACTGTTGTCTTGATTAAAGTGTGGCTTAAGTTTTTTTTAATAAGCGGAATGCGCTTAATGTCTTGGCCACGTATTTAAAACCTTACTTGGTAGATCAAGTTTTGTCTTGATTGTTACTTGTTTAGGTTATATGGGTTATTATATGTGTATATATATGTGTGTATATGTATATATATATATATAAATTGTGTATGTCAGTTATCGGGAATATAAACTGAGTTATAATAGTATGCGATATGCCTGCTATGAATTATAGTTAGGTTTTGAGTCGAGTAGGCGGAATGCGCTTATGTAGACTTGGTATTGTTGTGCTAAATAGGCGGGATGCGCTTATTATGGATTGTAACGAAAGTCTTGGGTTGAATAGGCGGATTGCGCTTATCCTAGACTTTAAATATTGCTTAGGGAACAATTAGGCGGACTGTGCGTATTCTTGACTCTAAGGTTATAGTATTTTGTTATTGCTTATTTTAACAACTTACTCATTATTGAAAACCTATAAAACTTGAACTCACTCAGCGTAGCTGACTTTTGCATACACGTTAGATTGATTTCAGGTTGTTGATGAATAAAAGACACCTTGGCATGCAGTGGAGCGACTCAGTTGCGGTTGACATTTCAATTAAGAAGATGTCTACGAGATTGCTCGAACGTTATTTACATTATTTTCCAAATATTTTAGTTATTTATTAAATATTCTTTTGACCTGTCTTGGGAAACCATGTTTGGAAATTTAATAACTTCTTTTAACATTCCGCTGCGTATTTTCTGAAATAAAATAAGATTTCTTTTGAATTGTTAACATGGATTCAGTCTGTGAATGCCAACTGTTTGACCTATCGGTTTTGAGGGTCTTACACGTTAGGGTAAAAACATTATACATACACACACGCATGCATGTATATATATATATAGTGCACATACATTCACGCACATAAATAAATACTCACATATATACTTGTACATATACACTCGAGTGTGTGTGTGTGTGTGTGTGTAGAGACATGTGAAAGGTTCAAACATGACTTTTTGAACATGAAAACACATATACATACACGCGAACATATCACTATTATTTGTATGGATACACGCATGAATGGTATCAGAGCCATTGGTTATAGTGAACTAGGATTGCATTCTAGTCTATAATCATCATAGCATAAGTATTAGTACACTCACTACTATAAGTGCACCACTTGTTATTTCTTGGATACATAAACTGATCTAACGTATTGCAGGAAAAGATAACTAACCCTATTCATAGAAACTACTCTTCTTATCGTGCTATTGAGGGTTCGCAAGCCTCATCTCTAGATCCATATGAGCGTCTAGCTTCGACACAGGATTCGTTTGAGGATTCCGGTCAATGGTTGTGGTTCACTGACATGCTGCACTCATGGGTTATTGGATACGGAGTGCCAGCTCGGGTACCTCCCATTGTTGACTCGTGGGAGAGGTCATTGGCAGGGATGGTGAGACATGTGCATACTGAATTGGAGAATGCCTACAGCGCTGTCTAGCAATTTCAGTATTGGAGGAGAAATGCTGATGAGACTCTTAAGCACATGGATGGGCAGATTGATCACTTGTTTGGCGAACTAGGAAGGGTTAAAAAGGAAGCTGATGAGGCTAGACATGAGATGTCAGTTACTAAGCAGGAGCTAGCACTTACTAGAGAGGATTTAACTTTGGTTCGTAATAGGCTTATGGAAGCTCTGGGTCAAAATGATAAGGAACCAGAGGAGGATCCTGAGGAAGAGCCTGCGGTAGGAGGATTCGATGCTCTCGGAGCAGCACTTGATGCAGCATTCGAGGAGGAACTCGAGCCTGAGGAGAAGGAAGAGCCATTGGAGATAGAGATTCAGAATGAGAGCGACGATGAGGGCTCGTGTGTCTCCATGGATCGCGAGGACGATTGATTTTTTTATTATTCTGATATCTTAGTATTTCTTATACATTCCTATCATGACTTCTGTTTTATCGTTGTGAGACTTGAGAATCGTTGGGCTTATGTTTGGATTTTTATTACTACTATTAATCGACTACTTTATTTTATTCTCGCACATGATATCTGTTGTGGGTGAAAATCCTCAGGATGATTTTACCTCACATCCCTAACGTACCATCCCCATGATGCTGAAGGGCTTAACTGACTTCAGGATATAACTATATTTCAGCATATGCACATCCTGAAGATATACTAATGAACTATCTTTATATGACATGATTGCAGGTATAACTCAACTATAATATGGACTTGAAACTGACTTCCAACGTTCATATTGTAGTGACTTGGTCAAAAGACCTATTGATGGAAGAATTACACTCACGAACCATGGTCTACGCTTGAAGAAGAAGTCAAGAATGTAACCGATGTGCATTAAAAACAGGCGGAGAAGGTGGAAACCATTACCATAACGTCTACTTGAGCTGAAACAGCTGATACAATGACTTTATCTCAGTTGAAACTCACCCAACGTTCACTTGAAACAGTTCCAACCGACATTGAAGGAACTTAACTACCTAACGGATCTTAAGGGATATTTTGTTGATTTCATGTACTATATAAATGGGAGTTTTGGACGGGTATAGGACACTTACATACACATTACTCACACTATAGCTATACACATACACTTAGCTGATCACAAAACACTTGCACAATCATTGTAATCATAGTACACTCGTCCACATACTCATCCAAAGTTGTATCTTTTTACCATTTTTAATATTAATAAACAAGGCAGGGGCCTAGACTCCTCCCGAGGTTTTATGCCGGCGATCTACAACTGATCAAGGGTTTTCCTCATAGATCGTGTGTTGTTCTTCTTGTTATTTGCTTATTTGTTTATTCCCAACAGTTCCATCCTGAGGATATAACTGTCTATCCCGAAACTAACCTCAGCCATCCCGATCATAGTTGTTATATTTTTGCTTATCGAACATCCTGATACACCATCTTAAGAATATTATTGATTTACAAACATATTTCTACACATTTAGCACTCTACCTCACATAAACTAATTTGGAATACAAAGTTATTTTTACTAGATAATTTTTGACCAAAACAATTTGGCGCCCACCGTGGGGCAAGTGGTGCTATTTTAACAAAAAACTTTGTTAAAACTTTCTTTCATTTAATTCTTCTTTGCAAAATTTGACAACTATGGCTTCTTCACAAAAATCTGTTTCAACATCCATGCCATCTACAACCTCTGCCAGAAACACTGCCTTACCACCTCCACCTGCACTTCCAAGAAGTTCCGCTTCCCACTTCCCAAATCCCACCTAGACCATCTGGATCTACTCCTCTTGTTTTTGTATCGAATGATGAATTACTTTCTATGTTTGCACTAATGAAGGATTCGATACATCAACAACAAGACATAAACCGAATGTTGATAAGAGAAATACAAGCTCTTAAATCATCCTCGAGGAGGCCAAGTGAAGACATTGGGACACCATTGCAGCCCAGGGTGTTAGATTTGAATTCTAGCTTCTCTGGAGGGGTACATCAAGGAGATTTCATCCTCATGAGTTCTGGTTTCTCTGCTCCAGAAACAACTACTGCTCCCAGGATGGCGACTACCAGGGATACAGGATATGCACATGTGCCATCCTAAGGATATAACACTAACGGTAACAATTTAAGTTCTAGTACTTTTACTGCTAAACATGTTGCTTCTTTGCAGGATACAGGAATAAGCCCTCAGCTAGCAAGGGAACTTCAGAAGATCAAGGATATGGTATCGAGTGTTCTAGGGATAGTACAACTCATCCCTGAAGTATCCTCGGCATGCCGTAGAGTGTCAAGATTTGCATCTCCCATACGCGATGCAGAGATTCCAAAACGGTTTCAAACTCCAAGTATGAAGCTTTATGATGGATCTACAAATCCTGAAGAGCATGTGGCTCAATATAGGGAAAGGATGGAAATAAATCCAATCCCTGCCAATCTAAAAGAAGCTTGTTTATGCAAGGGATTTGGCTCAACTCTCACCGGTCCAGCCCAGAAATGGCTCCTAAGTGTTCCACCCTATTCTATTACTTCTTTTTCACATTTAATTAACATGTTCAATAATCAGTTTTCTTGTAGTCGAACGTTCGAACGTTTGACAAACGATCTATACAGGGTGACTTAACCACAGGGAGAATCATTAAGGGAGTACATTACTAGGTTTGGAAAGGAAGCACTTGACATCCCGAACCTGGATGTCACTACAGCAGTACAGGCATTCAAGATGGGCTGCAGAGAGATTCACCATTCTATCAGGAATTGGTGATGAATCCATGCAGGAACTTGGATGAAGTCAGAAACAGAGCTTTGAGATTCATCCGACTTGAGGATGATAAGAAAATTCAAGAGAGGATAGAATCATCCTCAAAATATAACCATCCCAATCGAAAATCCACTCCCACATACGAACCATATAAGCATAAACCATATGCTAGGCCTAATAATAAGAAGGTCAATATGGTAGAGGATGGCGATGAAGATGACTGCCCTAAATTGTCAAACTATTGTTTTTCTGTGGATGTAACAGGTTTGATGTATGCCATGAAGGATCTAGGGGACAAAGCAAGATGGCCAAGGAAGGACAACAAGGCATGATGGAAAGACAAATTCAAATGGTGTGCCTTTCACGAAGATTTTGGCCATATCACTGAAGATTGCATTGCACTGAGAAAGGAGATAGCATATCTCTTAAGCAAGGGTCACCTCAAGGATCTCCTGGGCAAAAAGAAATCAAGATCTCAGGATGGCATAAACATCCCGGAAAGAGCAGCATCCCCACCTAAGGATGCTGGCATTATCAACTTCATTTCAAGAGGGCCAGACATTTGTGGAACCTCATACTCAGCTGCTAAAAGACATGCGAGGGAAACAAAGTCTGAAAAAGGAGAAAGACCAAAAAAGACGACCATCCTGACAACCTCAAAAGTGATAAGTTTTGAGGAAGAAGACAGAGAAAACATCCTTGATCCTCATCATGACGGTTTGGTTATTACTTTATATATTGCTAACCACTTTGTTCGCAGGATTCTTGTAGATGGAGGAAGTTCAGTAAACATCATCCAGCTCGAGGCCCTCAAGAGGATGAACATCCCAGAATCGGAGATAGTTTCCAGGACATCAGTTTTGGTGGGCTTCAGTGGAGAAACCAAGAGCACAGTGGGTGACATCAAGCTACCAGTATATGTAGAAGGGGTGAACTCTATCCAGAGATTTTGTGTGATAGATTCCCTCTCCTGCTACAATGTCATCCTGGGGAGACCCTGGATACATGATATGAAGGCAGTGCCTTCAACATATCATCAATATGTGAAACTACCCACACCTTGGGGAGTTGTGAAGGTCAACAGCGATCAACAAGAAGCTAAGGATTGCTACACGACATCAATGAAGGCCTCATCCCGTCAAGCATAGCAATTACAGCAGGATGCACAGTGCCATCCTCAGAATGTTAAAGCACATCCTGATCAGGATGTAAAAGCTATCTTCCTTGACGACAACAACAAGGATATCACTGTGCAAATCGGTAAGAATATCCCACATGATATTGAACAATCACTAATATCTTTTCTTAAATGTAGGGTGTCTACTTTTGCTTGGAAACATGAAGATATGACCGGCATATCAAAGGATGTCATTACTCATAAACTTGGGATTGATAAGAATTTCAAGCCCATTCAGCAAAAAAGAGGGAAGTTTGCCCCAGAAAGAAATATTATCATCCAAGAAGAAGTAGACAGGCTGCTGAAGTCTTAGAAAAGATTGGGGACACGATGGAGGTCTACATTGATGACATGGTAGTAAAATCCAAGAAAGCAGAAGATCATCTTTGGGATCTCAAAGAAGCTTTTGACATCCTGGATGCTTACAACATGAAGTTAAACCCAACAAAGTGCCATTTTGGAGTTGGAGCTGGGAAGTTTCTTGGATATTTGGTAACAAAAGGAGGGATAGAAGCCAGCCCGGAACAAATAAAGGCCATCCTTGATCTCAAATCCCCAAGAAATATTAAGGATGTGCAAAGGCTGACTGGCAGGATAGCAGCCCTGAATAGATTCATCTCGAAATCCTCAAAGAAATGTAAAGAGTTCTATGACATCCTGAAAAAGAATAACAAATTCGACTGGGGACAGAGGCATGAAGAAGAATTAAAGAAGCTCAAAGATTATCTTGCAGCAGCTCCATTGTTGATGAAACCTGAGGATGGAGAACCTCTCAAGCTATATCTTGCAGTTTCTGGGAATGCAATGAGTGCTGTATTGGTATAGGACTTCGAAGGGCAACAACATCCTGTCTATTATGTAAGTAAAACCCTCCTAGATCCTGAAACAAGGTATTCACATCTCGAAAAACTTATTTTCGCTTTAATAATGGCTTCTACTAAGTTAAGGCAATATTTTGAAACACATAAAATATATGTTCAAACTAACTATCCCATTAAAAATGTATTAAAAAACCTGAAATGTCTGGAAGAATGGCAAAATGGTCAGTTAAATTAAGTGCCTTTGACTTAGAGTATGAGCCTAGAAATGCAATCAAGTCAAAGGCCCTAGCAGACTTTGTGGCTGATTTCAGTAGTGACATCCTGAGTGAAGTAGAGTCTGAAGTTCAACAACTAAATGAAAATTTAGAAAAATGGACTCTATACACTGATGGTGCTTCGAATGCAAGAGGCACAGGTCTGGGAATACTACTAAAATCGCCACAAGGGACAATATACCCCATGCCATTAGATGTGCATTTCAAACAACCAATAATGAAGCTGAATATGAAGCTCTCATTACTGGTTTACAACTTGCTAGAGATTTACATATTGTTAAAATTAAAGTCTTTGTTGATTCTTTGTTGATTCTTTGTTGATTACTAACCATTTCAATGGATCATATGCAGCAAAAGGACAAAAGTTAGCCATTTATCTTGAAATCGTTAAAAATTTAGCTACTTCTTTTGTAGAATTTTCACTAACACAGGTACCTAGGGAAGAAATGTTGAAGCTGACGCCCTAGTAAATCTGGGATCCTCCTTTAATTTACCAGAAGGATCCAAGATTCCCATCATTCACATCTTGAAACCGGCGATTGAAGAGTGGCATCCTGAGGATGGCCAAGCACATCCTGAGGATAAAACAGACCATCCTGAGGATTTCACTGTTTTGGCCACTCAGAAACAAGACGACTCATCATGGATGACTCCCATAATCAAATATTTACAAGAAGATGTTATTCCTGATGAAGAAAATCCAAAGGCTTTCAGGATAAAGGTATCTGAATTTACAATTATAGACAATATTTTGTATAGAAAGTCTCTTGCAGGTCCATATTTGAGATGTCTCAACAAGGATGAAGCAAACGAAATACTTAAAGAACATCGACGAAGTAGATTGTGGAAATCATACAGGAGGAAGATCTCTCTACTCGAAGACTCTGAGGACGGGATACTATTGGCCTACTATGAAGAAGGATGCCATGCTGTATTCCCAAAAGTGTGATGCATGCCAAAGACATAGCAACATACTTCACCAGCCTGCTGAACCACTACATCCTAGTGTTTCACCATGGCCCTTCATGAAATGGGGAATGGATATAGTAGGAAAGCTACACAAAGCTCCTGGAGGAAAGGTATTCATGCTAGTAATGACAGATTACTTCTCGAAATGGATTGAAGCTGAAGCATTTGTCCAGGTTGGAGATAAAGAGGTGGTCTCATTCATCAAAAGAAACATCCTGACACAATTTGGAGTACCATCTGAAATCATTTGTGACAAGGTTCTCAATTCATTAGCAAAAGAACAACTGACTTTTGTGAGAGTTGGGGGATCAAGATGGTAACTTCGACACCAGTCCATCCTCAAGCTAATGGACAAGCAGAATCCTCAAACAAGATCATCGTCAACAACTTGAAGAAGAAGCTTGGGGAAAAGAAAGGAAAATGGGCAGAAGAACTTCCATTTGCACTTTGGGCTGATAGGACTACTTTGAAGAATGCTACTGGTCAAACACCTTTCTCTTTGGTCTTTGGAATAGAAGCAATGCTTCCAACAGAGATGGTCATGCCTACAGTAAGGAAGCATATTCAGGATGCAACTACTAATTCTGAAGCATTACTACAAGACTTGGAAACTGTGGATGAACTCAGGGATGCTGCTAAATTAAGGATGGCAACATATCAACAAAGGATTGCTAAAGCCTACAACAAAAACATCAGGAAAAGAAGATTTCAAGTGGGAGACTTGGTATTAAGAAAAGCCTTCCAAAATACAACAAAATCAAGCGATGGTAAGCTAGCTCCCAAGTGGGAAGGTCCATACTTAATCGATTCTGAAGCAGGAAAAGGAGCATATTGGTTGTCAATAATGGAAGGAGAGATTCTACCAAGAGCTTGGAATGCTATACACTTGAAATACTACCATGCTTAAGGATGCATATGAGAAACCGTGATCCGAATCACAGGTGGGATGAAGGTGAAGGCTGATAGAGATGAATCATCTCCATATGTAAGTACTTATCCTTGATTTATTTCAATCGATTATATTTTCACTAAACATGGTCTAGAAATAGTCCATACTGAGAATTTTGCAGTACCATACTGAAGATGGAATGCTTAGAAGACTAGGGGGCTGGCCACCCTCTCCTCCGTTAAGGTGTCCGACACCTTCCTAAGGTTTAAAGGTTTTCACCTTTCACATTGGGTTAGCAACCCTCGCCTGGAGCGCACGATGCCCATGTATATTCTCGGGATGGTGGGACCAGTCCATGTAAAAGTGGCTGACAAACTCAAACGCAAATAGTGAAGCGTATAATAGGGAGTCCTTAGTGGGTCTTTGTTACTTGTTTGGAGTTGGATTTAACTCAAACGCAACCTAAGGGGAGTTTCACTACTCTTTTCTCAAAAGTTTTTGTCTCTGGTTTGGAGACAACTTAAATTCTGGTTTTTGGAATTACTCAACTTTTTGGTTCCTGGTTTGGGACTACATTGATTCCCTTGGGTTAATCGGGTTTTACTAGTTTCACAATTTTCGTCCTTTGTTAACTAAACGGAAAACTCTATCACTTCAAAGTCCTAACTTTTTACCAGGGTAATCGTTGGAGGCGAACGGGGTATTAGTTGATAGCGCTATTAGGTTGTGCGGCAGCCTCACATCTAATGTGCTGGAGGCATGGGTCTGAACTTTTGAGCACTTTTTCCTAGTGTTGATAGACACTAGGGCTAAGGCAAATAAACTTCTGTATGTTTTTGTTACTACTTATTTAGTTATATTGTGTGGGTTAGCTACCCGTGGCATGCGTTGGAACTGGTGGTTGGTTACTTTTGGAAACTTTACTTTCGGTTACTTAACTTATGAACTCACCAGCTTTATGTTGACAAAAGCTAGCATGCCTTTGCAGGTCGCTAGGTTTGGAGCACATAGGGCATGCATCATTTGTGTCATGGGGATTTTGAACATTATTAAATTTATATTTTTCTTACTTTTACTTGATTTTATTTTAGGCGCGTTGTTTTGTGCATGGATTTAACGAGTTTATGTCTAGTTTATGTTTAGTTTACGTTTCAAAATTATCTAAACTTTTTGAATGAACACTAAACTATATTTTTGAAAATGAACTAAATGGTTTGGGAATTTAGAATCGTTCTTGTAACTAATGGCTATATGAGATTCTCGTGTGTCACGCACCTTGGGGTATAAACCCTGCAGTGGAATTTGAGGGTGTGACAAAAGGCATATCATAATAATAGAATACTTGAACACTATCCACTTGCTAGAGCTCTGAGAAAATCAAAGTCAGTACCAGTAAAGGTTTTACAACAAGTATGTGGGACTATGAAGGTGGAAGAAACAGAGGATGATATAGAAGAGGTATTAGTTGCTCATGTTTGGGACAAACAGACATCGAGAAATGATCTACAAGACATATGGGATGTACTGGAGTTGCCGAGTGAAACAGAGTATGGTGATTTACCTGATGTAGATCAGGTGGGTCAAGCTTTAGGGGAACTAGGATACAGGACAAACTTCAACAAGGTAGGAGATTTCAAGATTAGAAATTTTTCACCTTTCTGGTGTCTATTATTCATGATAATAAACAAATGCCTAACTTCGAAGATAGAAGAAATGGATCAAGGAAGAAAAAATGCAATTTAAAGAAGACGAGGTCATGTTCAACTCCATCAAGATGTCAGCATGGAAAGCAAAAATCTCAAAGTCGAATGAAGAATATCAACTGCCAAATCTAACAAGAGGTATGATTTCTTTTGTACCTAAAAACTCTCCACTTTTGAAGAATCATCTGAGACGTATGAACAAACAAGATAGTAACACCCTAAACGGCTCAAACTCTTAGTCTCGAGAAATTTCCCAAAATACCCCACTAGCCAACCAGTCCAGAACCTCCAGTTAAGGAATTCTAAAGAATCCTCATTTCAGTTTGACCCGATCCCTCACCCTGATCCACATAATGTATTACCCACTCTCTCACTCAACCTACCAATCATTGAAGGAACCATTCATTTCATTCCTGAATCTGATCCAGAGGAGGGAACTGAAACCACAACTAGCAAGAACCATGTAAGTGGTGTTGTGAGCCAGCTTTAAGGAAGAAGGCATGTGTTGCCTACATGAACAACTCATGGAGGATAAACCTCAGGGAACATCCAAGGAAATGAGGAAAATCTAGTAATGCACAAGTTGCAGGAATCTGAAAAAAGTGATGGCAGGACTGCTACACCATCTTCGGATGAAGTACAACCTCCACTAACAAGAAAACTGAATGAGTTTACTTCAGGTCAGTTAGCAGGAACATCTATTGTTTAAGATTTACCCTAATTCATGGCCACAGCAAAATCTGATTTCCAGATTTTTACTGAAACTATTCAAGTTTCTCTCAAGAGCTTGCAGGATGCTCTAGAGAGAAGAGAAGTAGGAAACGAGAAGGAATTCAACAATAAGCTGGAATCCATACTACTAAATCAAGAATCACAAAAATCTAACATCTAAAAATTATCAAAATCTGTGAAGTAGAACGCCAGCAAACTAGAAGAAAATGAGAACACAACAAATGATCAACTAAAAGACATCATCAAGTTAGTCCAAGAAGAAGCAGAAGAACAAGAGAAGAGCAACAACAACAATTAACAACTACAGGAAAGAATCAACAACTTGAATGGGAGTCTGAAGAAAACTACAACAGAAAATGAGATGATCATAGATCAGATCAAGCAGCAAGCAGAAAAGTGGGACAAGACAACAGAACATATAGACAAGAATCTGGAACAGGTGAATAAAAAAGTAGATGAAACCATTGAGCAATCAAAGAAGACACTCAACATGGTGCTAGGGGCAGTTAGGAGATTCACTGAACCCATCAAGAAGTTATCTCGTACTGCTGAACAATAAAAGAAGACATATGTAGCAGAAGTCAACTCAACAAAAGAAAAGGCTGCTGAGACTACATCAGTACCAGAAACTAAAGTCTCACCCCAGCCTAATGAATGAAACATTCTGGTGTCATATAAATCTGAACTGGGCTCTACAAAGAATAGGAGCTTCACAAAAATCATGAATGAAGCCATGGAAATAACTGTAGCAGAGGAGGCCAGCAAAATGATGAAAGCCATTGTAACAAACACCATAATGGAGACTTCAATCTCTCAATGGGAAATAGCTCATGGAGTCATCCGGGAGAAGGCTAAACTTAATCCTACTGATTATGTGTTTCTAGAAAAATATTGCAATGAAATCTACAGAGGTGAAGAAGAACCTCTATGAGACATGAGCCCAAGTTCCCATTTCAATCTTAGAAGGAGAACATCTAAAAATAGAACAGGATTAGTTGCTGAACACCTTGAGCTACCAATTAAAAGAATCTTAAGTGTTACAAACAAAGAGGAAACTGTAGGAATGACCAGATAAAGATTCAATGAGTATGATATTGAGAGAAGGCTTGTAGACAATAAAGATCAATGATGGAGATTTGGAGAACCTTCATCCAACAGATCTGATTATGGTGATGAACAAATTTTTGAAGGATGGTTCTTTTAACATCAAAGTCAGAAGAGCACTGGATGCAATAGTAAATGCATCCAGAAAAAAGTTTCTAAGGAATGCTAAAAATGACTTTGATCTTGCTTTGACTCACCCACACATGCTGACAAAGATCAACCTGACACCACCCAATGAAGACATGTAAGACCTGAACCCGTAATCACGCAATTAACGCCTAATCTTACGAGTTTTGACCCTACTTAAAACCACTCCCGATTAAAACTTTGATAATCATGAAAAACTCAAAACCGTTGTGATCAATACATTTTTGGTTTCCATAGATTTTACATTTTAACTATTAAAACATATAATAAGATTTCACGATTTAGCGGGAGTCTCTTGAATTCTATTGCGGAAGTTTGATGAGTGCTTGGGTTTATTCGGTTGTTCTCGCGACTTGATCCTTGCTCTCGGGCTTCCATCACATGTTTACCTAGCACCATTACACAAAGAATGGTTAGGGGATTATCAATAATACATTTAGATAGCATGAGAGTCGTTACACGTTGAAACGGAACGAACTAGGCCAAACACCAAGATAAAATTTCGCCCAAACGACTTCAGACGACCCGAACAACCGTTCGTCTGGGTGTTCGACCATTCACTTGGCCAAAGCCATATCAGGAGAACAAACTGCTGCACTTTTTGCGTAGCATCTGTTCGGGCCACTTTTACTGTAAGACCCTAACCCATAATCACGCGATCAACGCTCAAATCATACGGGTTTTGACCTTACTTAAACCACTCCCGATTAAAACCTTGAAATTTGTTATAAGTTAACCCATTAAGATCAAATACATGTTTGATTCACACAATTTTTTTTACATTTTAATAGTTAAAACATATTTTACGATGTTGCGTTTTAACAGGAATTCCTTAGATTCTAGTGCGGAAGCTTGAATGAGTGATCGGGTGTGTTCGGCTCTTATCGCGACTTGATCCTTGCTCCGGGACTTCCATCACATGTTTACCTAGAACCATTACACAAAGAATGGTTAGTGAGTGGTCAAATGAAACATCTAAACTAGTACGATAGTCGTTACACATCGAAACGGAACGAACAAGGCCAAACGGCCCTTTTTCATGAGAACAAACGGCTGCAACTTATGCGCAGCCGCTGTTTGGATCGCTTTTACCCCTTCTAAAACCCAAAATCCGACTTCGACTTTCAAATGAGAATTGTTCTACGCTTCGAGAGCTTTCCAGACATATAAAGAACACCTACTAACGATTTTTCTTCGATTTTATATGCAATTTTAAAGATCGCGCTGACATGCAGGTCTCTGTGCGCGGCCGGTCGGTCTAAGTGCGCGGCCGCGCACAGCTTTTGATCATCTTTTGGTAATGTTTAAGCATGGGAATCATGTCGCAACCGCATTTGATGATTCCCGAAGCCTAAGTATTGACTTGCCGACTAAATAAACCTTTGTTTGGCTGAAATTATAGTCCGGTTCATGATGCTATGACCCGGTTCAAAGTTTTAAGTGTTTATGTTGATTTTTACCCATATTGACCCGTTAAGACCTTGAATCAAACAAGGCACTTTCTGACCACACCAAATGCCTACCGATTAAGTTGTCAAGTCATTAAACACATGATCAACAAAAGCGTTTATCCGATTTGTCTCATTATGATTTAGTTTCTTAGATTCAACCTTTAGAAATCTTTTGAATTCCCAAAATGCCCTTCATGGTCAAATATTTCAATTTGGCCATTCGTGGCAAAACTTCTTATTCCAATTCCAATGTTTTTGACTCATTGACTTGTTTAAAAACCTCTAAGTCCTTCCGGACTTAGATTTTCATCCTTTCTCAAGTTTTCACTTGTTTAGTAGATTCTAAGCGCATTAGCGCGCATTAGACATAGTTGTGGAAATAACTTACTTGATTTGCACCCACACTTCATGTGGGTACTTTATCACCTATGTTGCTTCGCCCGAAGGCATTTATTTGACTACGGACTTACCGGGTAGCCTTGACCCATATCCATACCTTGTGTTTATCCTCCATGATTCTTAACATCAAGAATGCACGCGCAATTGCATTTACCTGTATGCTTTCTAAATAGACAACATTAATTTCTCGGAACTCAAATGGCAATAACTTGCCATTTGACCCGTTTAACTTTATGAATCTTAATGCTTGGAATACAAGCATCAAGTGTTGGATTCACATGGTGAGGACATCACCATTTGACCCGTTTAGACTCCTAGTTCATAATGCTATGTTACCCAAGTTTTTATCTATGGTTCAAATGACACAAACTTGACCCAATTAACATCATGCTTAACGACTCCATTCAATTGATTTAATTTGGATTAAAACATCATTTCTCACATATCTTTATTAGTTGACCCGTTTGATGGATTTCTCCATTTGGTCATAACTCATTATCTCGATTAAGGTCATAAACCACATTTTGTATTGAGTGCACATAAGGCAACCCACTTAATAGATTCTACCCCTTGGGGTTTATCTTTATCCCACACTCAAGATTTAAAACTAATGTTTATAACAATTTAAGCTATGTTATAGTATATTGGTGTAAGTAAAACTTACCTCGCATCCATTCTTGTTTCCATAAGTATTCGCCTTGCATCCGTTTGACCCGTTTGCTCCCTCTTGGTTGTACCTAACTTGGGGATGAGTCAAACTTGTCTATTAGAATACATAATATGGAATTTTGTTCACTATCCATAACATCATGTATTCATTATCATTTCTAGCTAAATCCATAGCCATTTTCTTACATGTCTAGTTGAGATTAACTCATCTAGGCATTTCATCAAACACTTGGTGTGCATCCACCAATATACATAGTTTTCAACATTCTAAGTTTAACCAAAGCACAACCGATTGTCCAATTGACATCATAACATGTTATTTAGGCTTTTTAGCCAAAATTCCTCATTAAGAAAACTCCTAAGAGTTAACTAAATCATTAAACATAAAGGGTTTCAACCTAGAGGTGAAACCCCAATTTTCACATATTCACATAATCATATGAGTATAATCAAATACACAATTAAAATGAAATTCATAACCAAATTAGACTTGATTGAGGTTCCCTAAGGTTAGAAAAACCTCCATCAACATACACCTTCACGTTTTTGTGAAAACCCTAGTTTTTCACCATGATCAAAAATGAATCTTATATCAAATTAAGCCAAATAAAAGGTACCTTAGGGTGATTGAACCTTAGATACTTCATTTTTGTGTAATGCATAGGCTTCCCCTTTGATTTGCCTTGAGTTGGAGCAAGAAATTGGAGGTTTAAGGTTTGGTTGGTGAAGGAGTTTGATCTCCTGATGTTGAGATCGACCAACACACACACACACAAGTGTGTGTTTTGATTTTATTAAGTTTTATTAATAAAACTAGTTTTACCACATTGGCAACTATAGTCCCTCCAAATATCCCCGAGTGTCATTTTCGTATAAAAACTAACTCATAAGCTAGTTTCAAACACCTTTTATTAATTTATAAACATAATATTATTAACTAGGTTATTTCCATATTAGAATATAACCTATATTCTTATCCTCTAAGTCTCGTGTTAATATTTTGCTAATCACGCCTAATGGCGTAGTTAGGCGAACGAATGGTTTTGGGGTGTTACATTTACCCCTTTAAAACCCATGATCTGACTTCGACTTTCAAATTAGAAATGTGCTTCGTTCAAAAACCTTTCCAGGCATATAAAGAACACCTCCTAACGATTTTTCTATGATTTTATATGAACTTTTGAAGATCATGTCTGTCCATCAGAATTGTTGTTCGCCCATGTGAACGCCCATTCATTTGGCCAAAGCTCATAATCGAGTTGATCAGTGAGTCTGGACGACCGTTCGCCCAAGGATGATGATCGTTCACTGCTTCTGAACCCTTTTTTATGATTCTAAATCTTAGAATCATGTCGCAAACACATTTGACGATTCCCAAAGCATAAAAATCGACTTGCCAACTAAATTAAAATTTGTTTGACTAAGATCTTTGCCCGGTTTATGTAACCATGACCCAACTCTTAGTTTTGAGTGTTTAAGGCGATTTTTACCCAAATTAACCCGTTAAGGCCTTGAACTAAAAGGCACTATTTAACCACATAAATGTATGCAGATTATGTTGTCAAGTCACTAGACATTTGATCAACTAAAGCGTTTGTTCGATTTGTTTCATTATGACTCAGTTTCTTAGAGTTAACCTTTAATAAATCTTTAAATTCCCAAAATGCCCCTTATAGCCAAATCTTTTAATTTAGCCATCCATGGCGACACTTCTTGATTCAAATCCATTGCTTTTGACTCAATTACTTGTTTAAAAACCCCTAAGTCCTCACGAACCTAGATTCCACCATTTCTCAAGATTTGACTTAATTGGTCAATTCTAAGCGCACTAGTGTGCATTAGACATTGTTATGGAATTAACTTACTTGAATGGCGCCCACACTTCATGTGAGTAGTTTTAGTACTCATGTTACTTCGCCCAAGGGTGTTTATTTAGCTACGGACTTACCAGGTGGCTTTGACCCATATACATACGTTGTGCTTATCCTCTCCATGATTCTTGGCATTAAGTTCCCATTCTCACATGCATTTACCTGTATGCTTTCTAGATTGACAAACGTTAATTTCTCGGAACTCAAATGGTAATACTTTGCCATATGATCCGTTTAGCCACATAAATCTTAATGCTTGGATTACGAGCATCAAGTGTTGGACTCAAATGATGAGGACTTCACCATTTGACTTCTTTAGACCCACAGTTCATGATACGCTATTATCCATGCTTTTATCTATGGTTCAAGTGACACAAACTTGACCCAT
Source organism: Ambrosia x helenae (assembly GCA_030844895.1). Classification (NCBI taxonomy): domain Eukaryota; kingdom Viridiplantae; phylum Streptophyta; class Magnoliopsida; order Asterales; family Asteraceae; genus Ambrosia; species Ambrosia x helenae. The sequence goes on from CM061225.1 coordinate 60,576,626, forward strand.
TTAACAACATACTTAACGACTTCATTCAAAAGGTTTCATTTATATTGAACATCATTTCTCGCATATCATTATTAGTTGACCCGTTTGATGAATTTCGCCATTCGGTCATAACTCATTGTCTCAATTAGTGTCATAAAACATGTTTTGTTATGAGTGCACAAAAGGCGGCCCATTTAATAGATTCCACCCCTTGGGTGTACCTTTATCACATAGTTAAGATTTAAGAATAATGTAAACAACAATTAAGCTATGTTATAGTCTATTGGTGTAAGTAAAACTTACCTCATATCCATTTTGCTTCCGTACGCGTTGAGATTGCATCTGTTTGACCCGTTTTCTCCCTAGTTCTTGTACCTAATTTAGGGACATGTCAAACCTTGTTTTTGTTATAATACATAATATGGATTTCTTCCATTATTAATAAAACCCACTTTAACATAGTAGCAACTAAGGCCCCTCAAGTTTCAAATTTTCGTGTTTATTAGATTAAATAACTATCTTGTTAATCTTACTAAATGGCATAATTAAACGAAACTGATTTTCGGGGTGTTACAAGATATCCCTGCAAAAGTCAACACGCCCAGAATTGTAATGATTGTACTATATCTATATATCTAGAACAAGGAATCATTTTCAGGAATGATCAGTAGACCAAGAAGATGTTCGGAGTTAATGAGATTAGCAAATATTCAAACCAAACACTGAAGTATCTGAAGAATTGAATGGAAGCTATCCAAGAAAAGCTGGAAGCCATGGGTACCTCAGGAAAGAAGACGAAGCTGGATAAACTTCTTGACAAATGGATTGAGTCATTTATTCAAGAAGACGCTGCACATCTGCACCAGACCAGTCCCTCAATAGAAGAAGATCTTCTGAAAAGTTGTTGAATTTATTTTTGTAATTGTTGAATATTAAACTCTATTGTCTGATTGTATTGTTATTTCAATTTCAGTACTTAAAATTTTTTTTTGTCTTTAAATTTAATTGTCTAAAGTGCATCAGTTTACTTACAACACTTAGGTGGAAATGGTTAGAACTTATATATGAAATATGAAGTGTTGAAGAAAACTGAAGTAAGGAACCCGAAGCTGATTTAAAGAAGAATATCCATAATAGGTTCCACCCGAAGAGGTTAAGACAAGCAAAGACAAGAACAAGATATATTTGAAGAATTAGACAATTGAAAACAAGTACAACTCCTCTCTGATGAGATCTGGGAAGAAAGACTGAAATTTGGGATGAAAGAACTAGATTTCTAGGACAACTCGGAGACAGACTAAGTCCTTCTATTCCAGACAAAGACCTCAGATTTCTAGAAAGAAATATGGAATCTTGACAAGTGAGAAAGTTAAATGCATGCAACTTGGAATAAACTAATTGTTTATCCATTAACTTGGGTCAACTCTTTTCAATAATAGAGGACATAATTCATCAATGAAGAATGCGAAGTGTGAATGTGAATTTATGTGATAAAAAAAGCAAATATAGCCGAGTCATAGATATATCATTTGTACACATACTCCACACCACATTTACACCAGCCATAAAAATTCTTTGAGTCATTCTTTTGTAAAGTTAAACGTGACCCTTGTTATAAGGTGATCGATACATAAATTCAAAAACTTCTTAAAAACCTTGTGTTCTATTGTTTCTGAAAGTTTGATTCTTGTTCCGCACACTATTTACATATTGTTGAAATCACATTGCTAATTGATTAAAAGTGTGGCTGATACTTTTGGGACCAACAAAACGTGCTAAGTGTGAGCATGCTAAATGTTGATGTGGGTATTACGTGTACGTATGTGTGTGGAGATTACTATGTTTACGAATGGTTTCATGAGAAAGTAAGTAATATCGTATATAGTATTTTTCTTAAAAATAACTAAGTTGCAACTATATATATATGTATGTGTGTAGTAAATATATGAACATAGTCAACTTGATTTCGTGATATGTGTGAGAAGTATTTCATGGAATAACTAAACGTGTTAAGGATGAACTAGACTAACTATGTGAGCGTAGGTTTACACGTGTGATGAAACTCTACGTTTGGATGGACTACCGGGAAATTGAGCGTATAATGGGTAACAATATATATAACATAAACTTGGATAATCAATCACCAACGTATTGACAAATTCAATGTTTTTTCTAAAAAATAAACATCTCATATGTTTAGAAAGTTGGGTGTAGGACTTGTCAACTAGGAACGTGTAACACCCCAAAACCATTCGTTCGCCTAACTACGCCATTAGGCGTGATTAACAATATAATAACACGAGACTTAGAGGATAATAATATGGGTTATATTCTAACATGGAAATAACCTAGTTAATAATATTATGTTTATAAATTAATAAAAGGTGTTTGAAACTAGCTTATTAGTTAGTTTTTATACAAAAATGACAGTGGGATAACTTGAGGGACCATTGTTGCCAAATGACAAAGTGAGTTTTATTAATAATAATAAAACAATAAAAACACACACTTGGTGTGTGTGTGTGTGTGTCGTGAGTTATGATCAGGAGATCAAATCTCCTTCAAGACTCAAACCCTAAACACAAGAACATGCTTGAATCCAAGCCAAATCAAGGGGCCTTTCAGTGCATTAGCAAGATACGGGTTATCTAAGGCCTATAGAACATCAAGGTACCTTTTATTTGGTAGAAATTGATGTTATATTCGTTTTTGATTCTTATGAAAATTTAGGGTTTTGATAAAAACGTGGAATTGATGGTTAATATAGGTTACCCTAGTCTTGGGGAGCCTTAAACATGTATAATCCGGTTACAAATCACACTAATATGTGTATTTGATTTTGATCATATGCTTATGTATATGTGTAGAATTTTGGGGTTTAACCTCTAGGTTGAATCAACTTATATCTAGTAATCTTTGTGACTCTTAGGAGTTGTTAATATGAGAAATTTAGGCAAAGTGGTTTAAATAATGTAATATGATGATGATTAGACAAATGGTTATGCTTTGGCTAATCTTGAGCTTTGAAACTAAACAAATTTGTGGGTGCACACCACGTTTTTTATTAAATGCCAATTTGGTGAACACTAGTGAAACTAAGAAGTTAGAATCATGTAAGAGCTATCAATCGTATATGATATTGGTTTGTAATAAGCCAAGTTAATTGCATATTCTATGTAAGAAAATGGCTATGGATTTAGCTATAATTGGGTAATGAATACATGATTTATAGATTGTGAACTAATTCCATGTTATGTATTCTAATAATCAAGTTTGACATGTTCCTAAGTTAGGTACAAGAACTAGGGATGCAAACGGGTCAAACGAATGCAAGTCAGATACTTATGGAAACAAGAACGGATACGAGGTAAGTTTACTTACACTACTATACTATGAACATGGGTCAAGTGTTGTATACCTTGGTTTTAAATTTTGATATGGGAAGAAGGTATGACCCCCAAGGGGTGAAACCTATTAAATGGGCGATTTATGCGTATACATGTTAAAACAAGATTTATGGTAATAAACGAATCAAAGTGTGTTGATCAAATGATGGAAATCATCAATTGGGTCAATAGACAAAACTATGTGGTAATCAAGAATCTAAACTCAAGTTTTGATAAGGAAAACAATCGCGTGAATAAGGAAGATATGCAATATGGGTAAATGGGTCAAGTGGGGTTGCCACTTGCCTATAGTTACAGTTGGATTATCATAGGATTATGAACCGCAAGACTTAATGTCAAATGGTGAATGATCACCATTGAGTCCCGAGAGACTAACGGGTCAATCTAGAATGTATGCAGGAGATCAATAGGAAGATGGGCACTCGATGCCTAAGAAATCATAATGGGTGCAAGTCATGGTTCAATGCCAACCGGTAAGTCCGTAGTTAAATAAACGCCTTTAGGCGAAGCAATTTGGGTGCTAAAGCAACCCACATATAGTGTGAGTGCCAATTAGGTAAGTTATTTTCAAAACTATGTCTAATGCGCGCTAATGCGCTTAGAATTGATCAATTTGAGAACAATCATATAAAACAGTGAAAATCTAAGTCTGTAAGGACTTAGAAGTTTTTAAACAGGTCATTGAATCAAAAACATTGGATTTCAATCAAGAAGTGTCGCCACGAATGGCTAAATCGAAAGACTAGGCTAGGAGGGGCATTTTAGGAATTTATAAAGATTTACTAAAGGATAAATCTAATAATCGGAATCATAATGAACAAATCGGACAAACACTTTAGTTGATCAAGTGTATAATGACTTGACAACATAAACTAGATGCATTGCGCATGGTCAAATGGTGTTTTGGATAAGTTAAATGTCTAAATGGGTCGAATTGGGTAAAAGTTGCCATAAACATTCAAAACTAAGAACCGGATCATGGCGACATAAACCGGACCATTATTTCAGTCAAACAAAGGTTTATTTAGTCGGCAAGTCATTACTTAGGCTTAGGGAATCATCAAATGCAGTTGCGATATGATTCCCATGCTTAAAAATTACCAAACAAGCAACAGAAGCAATGACCGGCCGGTCGGGCTGAGTGACCGGCCGCGCGGCCTTCACAGAGGGCTCAGAAATGTCAGCGTCCAAGCGACCGGCCGCTCGGTTTGAGTGACCGGCCGCGCGGATTGACAGCCTGACAAGCTGATTTTCAAAATTTCATATAAAATCGTAGAAAAATTGTTAGGAGACGTTCTTTATATGCCTGGAAAGCTCTCGGAGCATAGAACAATTTTTATTTGAAAGTCGAAGTCGGATTTTGGGTTTTAGAAGGGGTAAAAGCGATCCGAACAGCTGCTGCGCAAAAGTCGCAGCAGTTTGTTCCCCTGAATAAGGGTCGTTCGGCCTGGTTCGTTCCGTTTAGACGTGTAACGTCTCTCATACTAGTTTAATTGCATTATTGACAACCCACTAACCATTCTTTGTGTGGTGGTGCTAGGTAAACATTTGGTGGACGTCCCGGAGCAAGGATCAAGTCACGAGAAGAACCGAACAGGCCCGAACACTCATCAAGCTTCCGCAATAGAATTCAAGAGTCTCCCGTGAAATTGCGAAATCTCATCATATGTTGTAATAGTTAAAGTGTAGAAATCAAAAAGTATTTATCACGATAATTTAAGTTTTCTTAAATGTCTAAGTTTTAAATCGGGAGTGGTTTAAGTAAGGTCAAAACCCGTAAGATTAGACGTTAATCACGTGATTACGGGTTAGGGTCTTACAAGTGGTATCAGAGCCATAGGTTTGAGGGATCCGAGTGTCGGGAAAGATACTTGCACTCAAACTGTGCGCTCAAAGTGTTGAAGGGTGTTCGGTTCGAGACTTGATTGAGGAATCCGGTAAGTAATACCTATAATAAACACCCGTTTTGATCGGAAATTATTATAGGTAATCAATACTGATATCGTGTAGATACACGCTATCTCAAAAGCTTGATAAGGAAATGCTTAGGTACTCATGGGGCCTATCCAAAAGATTGATTAGGGCAACGAAAATCTCGTATAACAAGAATTCTAACATCACTATTGCAGTGATGCATACTAATACTGAAATGTCATGTTACTAATTAATTGAAATTATAAATGTGACAGGGATGATAACATCTTATTTGATCAAGAGAGGATCAAATGATTCACCAAACGAGGTTGTAGATGTTTCGGGAGCACGGCTGATAGCATGCTCACTAAGGACCAAGTCAAGTAACGACTCGAGCTAATGGATCAGTAACGAAAGGGAACACGGGAGCAAGTATCAAATAGGTACATGCTCAAAATCATAGTAGGTGCATTAGTATGCAATTATCACCTAAAGAGTGGTAATTGCAGATGCAAGCAATAAGCAAAATGTGAAAGGTGCATAGTTCACGATAATGAACGATCAATGCACAAGCTTAACTTGAACATCGAGATCGGGTTGGGGGTAATCATTCCAAACTAATGTTTAGAAAGGCGTTGTGATCATACCAATGAGTGTGATCACACAAAGCTTATTAAATTGAAAACACATCGCTTTTTCTTAATGAATAAAGGTAAAAACCTAACATTGAATAATTTATCAAGGAAGGGTTTTACCAAATAAAACAAGGGACACAAGCATGAACTGAAGCTTTGCTTACATAGGATGTGATGTACTAATTATAACAAGTCCATATGTACCATATGCGGATTGCTTACCCTAGCCAGGTAAGTGTTAAACATATGATACCATGGGTTTCTTACAATTGATACATATACAACCTATGTAACAAAGGCTTAGTAAGTGTGAGGTGCCGGGGGATTTTGGACGTAGTCCACTGTCTAACACGGCAGGGATGCGAACCATGCATGACCTTAAGCGAGGCACCAGCTAGAATACGCTGGGCTAGCAAAGAGGACAACAAACTGGAGCGTTTGGACGTAGTCCACTGTCTAACACGGCAGGGATGCGAACCATGCAAGACCTTGAGCGAGGCACCAGCTAGAATACGCTGGGCTAGCAAAGAGGACAACAAACTGGAGCGTTTGGACGTAGTCCACTGTCTAACACGGCAGGGATGCGAACCATGCAAGACCTTGAGCGAGGCACCAACTTATACGTTGGGCTAGCAAAACGAGCAATATACAATACGAGTTATCCTGGGTTGATACAGTGTTTGACTTGAACCTTAATCAAGGTTTAGTCATAAATAGATTAAATTCGGAAATAAACTTGAACCTTAATCAAGGTTAAGTCATAATTAAACTCAAACTTTTATAGAAGGTTAAATTCGTAAAGAGGAACTTGAACCTTAATCAAGGGTTGAGTCATAATCACATTCGGGTAAGTCCTGAATCTTGGGATTAATGACCTAAAGCAGCGGATTGGGGCCGTGATAAATCAGTAAATCTTTCAACCCACAGGTTAAGGATGAAAAAGTGTAAACTGCAATAACATTAGATTGTATCGTTGGTACAATTTAAAGAAAATTATGATAACAGTTGGATTGTGTAGTTATTACAATCTGATGCAAACCGTGATAATAAGAGATTAGTCGATACAATACGTTGTAATGAGGAATCAACACCAGGTTTTATGAAAAGAAAACCAACCTAGATTTATATTGAGATCGGTAATCAGAAAGAGGACTTTTAGAAACTAAGCGTTATAAATATATATAAACGATTTGAAATCTAAAACTCAAAAGTCTTTAAACGGGTCGGTTGGGGCAATGACCACCAATCGAGTTAGCAAAACGGGAACTTGGGTAAACCAAATAAATGGCAAATTCTTAAAATAAGGATTAGCCAAAGAAAGGAAAATGTTAGTGTAAAGCAAGGTTTGTTTATAACATTATAGCAAACCAAGAAGAAACGAGGGTTGGATTCGGGGATGAATCCAAGAAACTAGAAAATGACTATGTTAAAAAGCCGGGCTAGTCTTGGAAACCAAGACAAATTACTTGTTAGAAATAGATGCATAGACATGTATGCATATGCATGCTACAATCGAGTATTGCAGCAGATACCCTAAGGTGCGTGATAGTATGGCCCCTTAAAAATTACATCATTCGGGATAATAGTAGACAGGGATAGTCTACGGATCTAGAGAAGACCTGTGAGAACATAAGTAGCTAAGATGTCAGGTAGGGGGTAAGTATGTAGATATTGCCCCTTGTTAACCGAAATAATAGAATGACTCAAGTCATATTATGAAAGCTAAGGCTTCCATATAATAAAAGTTAGAAAGCTGAGGAAAGGGATACAAACAATAAATATATAGTACTACTCGTTAGACTATAAAATGTCAAGGGATTGAGCGGTGCTCAAAATTGATGAGCGACACTAAGTTTCTTTGGTGTAACCAAAGCAACAACACAAGAAAGGTTTCGAGGACGAAACCTCCTTAAGGGGGGTAGACTTGTAACACCCCAAAACCATTCGTTCGCCTAACTACGCCATTAGGCGTGATTAACTATATAATAACACGAGACTTAGCGGATAATAATACGGGTTATATTCTAACATGGAAATAACCTAGTTAATAATATTATGTTTATAAATTAATAAAAGGTGTTTGAAACTAGCTTATTAGTTAGTTTTTATACAAAAATGACAGTGGGATAACTTGAGGGACCATTGTTGCCAAATGACAAAGTGAGTTTTATTAATAATAATAAAACAATAAAAACACACACTTGGTGTGTGTGTGTCGTGAGTTATGATCAGGAGATCACATCTCCTTCAAGACTCAAACCCTAAACACAAGAACATACTTGAATCCAAGCCAAATCAAGGGGCTTTTCAGTGCATTAGCAAGATACGGGTTATCTAAGGCCTATAGAACATCAAGGTACCTTTTATTTGGTAGAAATTGATGTTATATTCGTTTTTTATTCTTATGAAAATTTAGGGTTTTGATAAAAACATGGAATTGATGGTTAATATAGGTTACCCTAGTCTTGGGGAGCCTTAAACATGTATAATCCGGTTACAAATCACACTAATATGTGTATTTGATTTTGATCATATGCTTATGTATATGTGTAGAATTTTGGGGTTTAACCTCTAGGTTGAATCAACTTATATCTAGTAATCTTTGTGACTCTTAGGAGTTGTTAATATGAGAAATTTAGGCAAAGTGGTTTAAATAATGTAATATGATGATGATTAGACAAATGGTTATGCTTTGGCTAATCTTGAGCTTTGAAACAAAACAAATTGGTGGGTGCGCACCACGTGTTTGATTAAATGCCAATTTGGTGAACACTAGTGAAACTAAGAAGTTAGAATCATGTAAGAGCTATCAATCGTATATGATATTAGTTTGTAATAAGCCAAGTTAATTGCATATTCTATGTAAGAAAATGGCTATGGATTTAGCTATGATTGGGTAATGAATACATGATTTATGGATAGTGAACTAATTCCATGTTATGTATTCTAATAATCAAGTTTGACATGTTCCTAAGTTAGGTACAAGAACTAGGGATGCAAACGGGTCAAACGAATGCAAGTCGGATACTTATGGAAACAAGAACGGATGCGAGGTAAGTTTACTTACACTACTATACTATGAACATGGGTCAAGTGTTGTATACCTTGGTTTTAAATTTTGATATGGGAAGAAGGTATGACCCCCAAGGGGTGAAACCTATTAAATGGGCGATTTATGCGTATACATGTTAAAACAAGATTTATGGTAATAAACGAATCAAAGTGTGTTGATCAAATGATGGAAATCATCAATTGGGTCAATAGACAAAACTATGTGGTAATCAAGAATCTAAACTCAAGTTTTGATAAGGAAAACAATCGCGTGAATAAGGAAGATATGCAATATGGGTAAATGGGTCAAGTGGGGTTGTCACTTGCCTATAGTTAAAGTTGGATTATCATAGGATTATGAACCGCAAGACTTAATGTCAAATGGTGAATGATCACCATTGAGTCCCGAGAGACTAACGGGTCAATCTAGAATGTATGCAGGAGATCAATAGGAAGATGGGCACTCGATGCCTAAGAAATCATAATGGGTGCAAGTCATGGGTCAATGCCACCCGGTAAGTCCGTAGTTAAATAAACGCCTTTGGGCGAAGCAATTTGGGTGCTAAAGCAACCCACATAAAGTGTGAGTGCCAATTAGGTAAGTTATTTTCAAAACTATGTCTAATGCGCTTAGAATTGATCAAATTGATAAAAAATCATATGAAACAGTGAAAATCTAAGTCCGTAAGGACTTAGAAGTTTTTAAACAGGTCATTGAATCAAAAACAATGGATTTCAATCAAGAAGTGTCGCCACGAATGGCTAAATCGAAAGGCTTGGCTAGGAGGGGCATTTTGGGAATTTAAAAAGATTTACTAAAGGATAAATCTAATAATCGGAATCATAATGAACAAATCGGACAAACACTTTAGTTGATCAAGTGTATAATGACTTGACAACATAAACTAGATGCATTGCGCATGGTCAAATGGTGTTTTGGATAAGTTAAATGTCTAAATGGGCCGAATTGGGTAAAAGTCGCCATAAACATTCAAAACTAAGAACCGGATCATGGCGACATAAACCGGACCATAATTTCAGTCAAACAAAGGTTTATTTAGTCGGCAAGTCATTACTTAGGCTTAGGGAATCATCAAATGCAGTTGCGATATGATTCCCATGCTTAAAATTACCAAACAAGCAACAGAAGCAATGACCGGCCGGTCGGGCTGAGTGACCGGCCACGCGGCCTTCACAGAGGGCTCAGAAATGTTAGCGTCCAAGCGACCGGCCGCTCGGTTTGAGCGACCGGCCTCGCGGATTGACAGCCTGACAACCTGATTTTCAAAATTTCATATAAAATCGTAGAAAAATTGTTAGGAGACGTTCTTTATATGCCTGGAAAGCTCTCGGAGCGTAGAACAATTTTTATTTGAAAGTCGAAGTCGGATTTTGGGTTTTAGAAGGGGTAAAAGCGATCCGAACAGCTGCTGCGCAAAAGTCGCAGCAGTTTGTTCCCCTGAATAAGGGCCGTTCGGCCTGGTTCGTTCCGTTTAGACGTGTAACGTCTCTCATACTAGTTTAATTGCATTATTGACAACCCACTAACCATTCTTTGTGTGGTGGTGCTAGGTAAACATTTGGTGGACGTCCCGGAGCAAGGATCAAGTCACGAGAAGAACCGAACACGCCCGAACACTCATCAAGCTTCCGCAATAGAATTCAAGAGTCTCCCGTGAAATTGCGAAATCTCATCATATGTTTTAATAGTTAAAGTGTAGAAATCAAAAAGTATTTATCACGATAATTTAAGTTTTCTTAAATGTCTAAGTTTTAAATCAGGAGTGGTTTAAGTAAGGTCAAAACCCGTAAGATTAGACGTTAATCACGTGATTACGGGTTAGGGTCTTACAGCACGTTAACCTGACCTTAGTGTCTTATGTGATTTAGGACATGTGTAGGTCAAGTTTGTTTCTTAGGCCTATTATTGCCAGCACTTGCATAGATGTGAAGGTGAGTTAAGGAACCTCACTTTTTACTGTTTATGTAATTGTTTTCTGGGTAGAAAACATGTTTGTTATTTTTATGCTAAAACACCTAACCTTTATTAAAGCATAATGATTTGCAAGGCAAGGTATGGTAAGAAGAATTCATATGGTTAGATCTAGTTAATTTAAATGGTAATGGTAATGCAAGCTCCATATCAATTATGTGTCCATGAGACTTTATGGGTTTGAGCTCAGAAGTCCTCACATTATTTATACTATCGTAACCATTAGTCTTTAGATCGAGGATTAGTTGAATGACGCTACTGGGTTTGACACTCCCTAGCCTTTGATTGGTAGTTCCAATCAACTGTAAAGGGAGTAATTATTATCCTAGGAGTATTACATCACCATTTAAAGTGGTGTACAAGGCAATACTATGTGTCATGGTGGGTTATGGGCTTATGCTGGCACATACAACGTTGCTCTTTCAACGCAATGATTTGATCACATGCATATAAATAATCTACAATTCTTATCAAAAAATTATCTGATTACAAGTTCCGAGGAATAAGTTTTCTAACCATTTTGGGAACATCTCACATTTATATTAAAGGCAATGGAACTTTTGATAGGTGTTCAAATGTAGGGTTTCCAAAATAAGCTTGGAGACACCCTACACAAGATCTTTATACGAAAGGACTTGGAGTGGGGATGACGCAAAGGGGATGGTTACACAAATAAATTTGGTTGGGTAGACATACATAAACATTTTTGGGAATTATCATACTTAAACATTTTGGAAGAAAGGTCATACTTAAACGTTTTGGGAAATGAACAATAATGTTTTCTTAAGCATGTTTTCTGAGGTGTTAAATCCGAGGTTGAAAGGCTTATTCACGTCGTGCGTACATACTAGGACATCTGACTTGAAAGACTTGAGCGATGGCTCCTTAGTAGTAAAGTTGTTTTATGAACTTGTTGGTCTTTGTGGTGAAACAATTTGTAAAACCTTCGTTTTTAATGTCATGTACTTGGTTGCTTAATCATATGCTTTAAAAACCATTCAAATCACATACCCGTGTTTCCCCCTTGGTGGGGTGTGACATATTAGGGCTAGGAGGATGTCTAATTGGGGTTTGCGATTGATTCTCTGTGATTAGACATGTTTCTAACTAAACTAGGTCCAAAATTGTCTTAATCATGTATTAAACTAACATTGTTTAGCAATTTCGGGTTAGGGTTTACAATTTCAGATAATCACCAATATATTTAAGACATATGTGACAAAATGACGACCAAGACGCCTACATGCCCAATAATGAATTAAAATGGGCTTTGCTAGATTTAAAATGACTTAATAAAAAAGATTACATCTTTAATGCATGTAATTAATCTCGTGTACAGATATTTTCTCAGATTTATCAGGTGTCACATCTCCCCGTTAAAAGAATTTTCTCTGCGAATTTCGGTTCACGTCATCCTGAAGTAGGAATCTTCTTGAGGAGGGAAGAGCATTCGAGCAACAAGGAACATTGCTTTCTCATATATACTGAGGTCCGCAACCGAGATTCGCTCAACCAGAGGTGGTTTCAAAGATTTCTTGTCCGTCAAGAGGGAAAACTAGATCAAGTTTCACCAAACTATAGCACAACCCGACAGACGGCCTTACCGAAACGTGGAAAAACTGAAGTTTTGATAGGAAGAGAAAAACAACAAAGATCGTTAAACATAAGAATGATAGACTGGAGCTACCATTCTAAATGGTTGACTTGTAGTCCAAGTATTATAACTAAAATTATAAAATATAAGTTGTAGGCTCGATTTCTCTCAAATACACAAGAGCTCAACGATATATAAACCTCCATGCCTTGGTGCAAAGATATGTATAATAACATGTAGCAGATATTTGAATATTGCACTCAGATTCCATGTGTTTAGTTGTGTGACACCCGTCGAAATCACAGGTCATATCCGTACACTTAACTACATGTATACGTTGTGCATGGAATTACATTTTGCATGTTACATCATAAATGGGATGTAACACAAGCATATCCCACATCGTCCGTGGACAGGAGGGATCTTGGTTCATAAGTAATGCCCTGCCTCTTAAATCACCAACGCGTTTTGGGCTTAGATGGATGTGGAGCACATGAAAACTTCATCGTTAAGCGTGCTCAGGTGGGAGTAGTACTAGAATGGGTGACCTCATGTGAAATTTTCACTCGGGCAACCAAAAACAAATCTGTCAGCTTCTAGTGAGCAAAGCCGACAATATTGGATGATATTAGAGGCGAGGTTTTACAAAATGAAATCACACAATCTCTCACACCTTTCTCCCTCCCTCTCGGCACTACCACCACCACCTTCGGCCCTCACTGCCACCGAAACCCCATCACCGCCACTCGACCCACTAAAAACAACCACCATTTCCAAGGGAAACCTAGGGGTACAAGGATCTTAACCAAGGTGTACAAGGCCCCTAATTCCCTCATTTTCTTAGACACTAGGAGGTATAATTTTATTTCCAACTTGTGTTTTTATTATTACATTTTCTTTCACACACCAAATTGTTCACGAGTGTGTTGACACTTGTAACTAAAACCAAGTAAAATAAATGAGTTTAAGACTTAACATACATAAGGTTAGCTTGAAAGTTTGTGTGTTTACACACTATGGGCCGAAACATATATATACACATGTTCATATAGGCCGAAAATATTAACAAGGAAAGTTGCGTAGTTTTTAAATCACTAACATAAAACATAATGTTGATAGTAGTAAGTCATGTGTGACATGTTTAGATCTATAACAAGACCTACAAAAGTGCTTATGATTTCAAGAAAAGTTTTGTTTTTAACTTGGGATATTATTATTTTCACAAAAGTTGCTAGACTTTTGAAAATAATGAGTTAAAGATACATAGATTTTGTAGATCTACACAAATGTCAAGTTAAAGGTTGTAAGACCTACAACACATGAACAAAAGTTAAAGGTTGTAAGACCTACAACACATGAACACATACACCCATCCAAAGTGCATAACAATACACTAGTGGGTTAGCCCGCGCGATGCGGCGGGTATCGCCGATTCTCTTTTAGAAAGCGTTTTCTAACTTGATCTGACTTAAACCCTTATTATATTTTGGTACCACCACCACCGCTACTATATCTAAATAAGATGATAAAAAAGTTAAATAATATTTACTTATAAAAGTATTAATATTATAATGTACAACCATTTAATATCACTAATGGATTAATTATACAAGACTAATGTAAAGTTTTGACATTACTATGGCTCACTAATTTAAAATGTGGTGTAATTAAAAACAAGTTTAAGAGACAAATTTGCCCCTAAAAAGTAGTTAAGATGTGCATTATGTATTGTATGATAAGCAAATATACTTGTATCTCTTATTTTTTAAGAAGTCCTTGGGAAATGCTTTATAATATAGTATAGATATAGATAATTTGTAAATAAAAGTAATGTTTTCACTAGAGATAATGCTATCTTTTTTACCAAGGTCACTAGTATACATAAAGATGGTAGATCTTGCAACACAAAGCATGAGATTATAATATGGAGAAAGTTACACCTAGAAACCCTAATATTGTACATTTAAAAGATAAACATCGTATCTTTTGGGAAAAAAGTGTTAAATACACCAATCCCTACATCAAAGACACGCCTAACTTAAAGGGTTAAGTTACAAGGACAAGCATAACAAGAGAACAACTTGTAGACGGTACAAGTAACATAGACCTAAAATGTCCCTTTTTACATAGGACACGTAGGTCGATCTCTCTAGATCTAGGCTCAGTAGTTCATTTCCAGAGACATAAGGTGAGTTTTACACGGCCCCTTTTTACTATTTTACATTTTCCGGGGGGGAAAACATGCATACAGTTTTCAGGTACAATTATGACTATTATATGCACATGAGACAATAAGGTTCAGGATCCATAAACCCCTCGTGTCATACATCACACCATAACCATGAAACACCGGAATACATCTATTGGGTTGACACCCTCAATCTTGGTCAGTCGCTCTGACCAAATGACAGATATCAAAAGAGTGCTTGTATTTCACATTTATTCAGTGTCTTTAGTGTACAATGGGCGAGGCACAACATGTCAAGGTTTGGTTATGGGCTCATGTCAGATCACATATTAATTATTTCTCTAGCTAGGTAGTAATTTAGTCGGTTTTGGATTACATGTCCATTCATTTAAAACCCGTGAACTCACCATCTTTGTGTTGACTTATATTTTTACATGCATGTTTTTCAGGTAACTAGCATGAAGCATGGAACTTGGGGGATCACATGCGAGCATCATGGGATACCATCTATTGAACCGTTGTTGTATTGTTTTTAGTCATTAACAATCTCATAAAATGGTATTATTTAAGATAATTTAACTTAATGTTTTGTAAAACTATGTTGTCTAATGGAAGTTCATATTTTTATATTAATCGATGCTTGCGTGACCTTTGTGCATGGAAATCATTCGAAGTCGCATCCTGTGTTTCCGCCTAGGCGGGGAGAAAAATATACAATTCTGAAAAATGCATGTCCTTAGGTGTTATTTGAGCGTTGTGAAACCGACAAAATATTTTTAAAGTTCCATTTGATTGTTGAATGATGAGTGTCGATCCCTAGTCATAGTCATAAACTCTTTAAGTTCCTTGATGTGTTTTTCCAATGGTTGTTTTTTTATTTTATTTTTTTCTCTTTTTTGAAGGAAAGTATGAATTGCCTAGTTAGAAAAGACAAGTGAAGAGTATAACATTTTTTGCATATCGATAACCCATTTCCCTTTCATTTGTTAGTGAGATCTTGAGCCTTACTCCCCAAAAGAAATTATATATCAAAATGATCATTTGATTGAGAGTAGGCCTATACATTGCTTGTTTGAGAATTTGGCAGATTTGATACGTGCTAACACCACGAGAGTAATAGGTGCCTGGATGATAAAGGCATTTAGGATTTTATTGTGTGTTTTTCCTATCATTGTGTGTTTTCGTCCACCCATATTTATTCCTTAGTCACCCATGTTGAGCCTAATTTTGTTTTCGTTTGTGAAACCTCTAGTGTTGTGTAAGCAAACCAATTGTCTAGCATGATATCTCAAAAAAAAAATTGCACAGCAGTCGCCGTCTCCAACGGTGGGCCTACCGCCGCCGACGGCCCAGAAATTCCTTGACGTCCCAATTGGCGGCGAACGGTTGGCAAACACTCAAACTTAAAGACCCACCGTCAGAGACGATGGGCTCACCGTCACTGACGGAAGAGAAAGTCCCAGGCGGCCTAATTCGCGGTAGACGGCCTGCATACGGCCCAAACCAAAAACCCGAATCCAAACAGAAACTTGCACCAAATCTAAGCTTTAAATCTTTCAATTAACCCATCACCTACCATTTTCTTTTCTTCTTCATCTTCTACACTCAAATCCTCAAGAACCCTAACTACCCACAACCATAAATTGCTCAAAACTTAACCAAATCACGTGCTTTTGGGGTCTATTTCGTGTAATTTTTCGAGAGGAGTTCAAATTTTTGGTTCTTCTTGCAAGATTCATAACGTATTTCAAAATTTTCGGACATCTTTGTCACAAATATAAAGGGCTAGAAGAATGCATGGGTTCAAATCAAGAATGTGCCAATACCTTAGGATTATCAAAAACATGACGAAAGGCACGAACAACCCATAATTTTGTTGTTCTTAGTATGTGAAATAATCAATTGGTTTGTATGTGTTTGTGTTTAGCCACTTGTTAGCCTAAAAATTCCCCACCATTACCTAAGCCCAAAACCCATAACTCCTTTAGATGTGTGCCTACTTTTGTGTGAAGCATTATTGTCTGTCAAACATATTAAAACAAGCATGTGTCTTGGTCATTGAGCGATTATTTATGACTTTGAGACTGAGAGGAGTGATCTATTATGAGGGGTGTGCAGAAATGTGAACTTGGATCTTAGTTGGATTTGGCTATGCAATTTCTTGTTTTATAAATTTGAGCATTATTGAAACCTCTGGAATGTAAATCTACTGAGAGGCATAAGTCTTGTGAGTTAGGGTATGACTAAAGACCGCATTTGAGAATCGACAAAGAAAGTGGATGATAATATTTTTCAAGTTGGTTTGCAATAAACAATTTGCTTGAGGACAGGCAAAGCTCAAGTGTGGGGATGTGATGGGTTGGTAAAGCACGAGAGTTAACAAAGCTAAAATGAGTAATTAATATATAAAAGATTGTGGAATAGCACTACGTTGATGTGTTTTATGATTTTTATGCATTGACATGAAAAAGGTGCAATTTTGGAGCTTTGGAACATCTCGGAAGCATAAGGAGGGATTAACCGAGTGAGGAAGGCTGAAATGGACGCTCCGGGGCAAACTGGCGTCGCCTATGCCAAATTTGGCCAGACCGACGCCACTGCTGTAGGAGGAGAGCAGAAAACATTGTAGGACAGCGAGAATCCTTGTAGCCAAAAAGGAAGCCGCGTCGCCAACGCCAATGGCGTAGGCGACGCCAGAAGTGGTGTCGTCGACTCCATTTTCAGTCAAACATGGTTTTTAATGCATTTTAATGAGGATTAAGACGGGGGGTTTCATATTTTGGAGTTTAAAAACACTATGAATGTCACACCCCGATTTTTCCGTCGGTTGTGAACGTTTGGCACCTTAACTACGCAGCGGAATATTTTCGTTAAGACTTCTACATGTTCTGAACGCCTTTTTCTAAGCCTTCTAGAGTCTCCAATCCAAAGACCTCACTTAGTTCCAACCATGTCATTACCAAAATCTAGACTTGAAAGACATGCTTAAAAGTCAGCATAAAGCCGGTGAGTTCATGGTTTTATGTTTATCGTTCATAACCCATTTTTTTCTTTCAAAACACTTGAGAAAATATTTGCAAACATTAATGAGAAAGTTTATTTTTTTACGCAAAACAATATTTAGGAAAATACATATAAAAATCCCATTTCAAACCTTACCGGTTATTCCTTTCTTAACCTTCGACTCGACTCACTTTGCCATATATTTACCTCCCCATAAAGATAAATATACCCAAGTTTCGTCGATCGAACATACATATAAAAAGTCTTAACCTTCGACTCGACTCACTTTGCCATATATTTACCTCCCCATAAAGATAAATATACCCAAGTTTTGTCGATCGAACCTTTGACCCAAAAGTAGACTTCAACAATAACTTTTGAAAAACTTTCTCATATTACTATGAAAACCATTTTCCCCCGAGTTACCCCTCGGACAATCACGTACGCCGAAAGCGGAAATGATCAAATAAAATAACCATTATTTTAAAAGTTAGTTCGCGTAACTAACATAAGAAATGTGCTACATAAACTTAGGGTTGCAAATCCTAATACCGATGGCGACCCCATGAGCCTGTAACGAAAACCAGACTACTTACTTTTGCCCCACACGTTGTTATAGTGGTAACAACAATTTTAAGAATATCGTAACACCCCTTGGTCCATCCGAGTTGACGCTAATCAACCGGGGGTGGGTCCCCGTCAAGGACCGATAGTACTATCCCCATATTCTACGGCTACATCACTTTGTATTAATGGTTACAGTTAACTGCGGAGACTGCACGTCCCACTAGACTTTTCCGTTGCCCATGTGCCCATCTTATGTACCATTTCAAGTTTCCACAGTTACCGCACATTTTAATACTCATAACTTTCATTTCCCTTTTTACCCACGTACGATTTTATAAAAGCATTGTAACTTCACAAGTTTTTCATAAACTTTGTTATGCTATAAAATAAACAGGTTTTCATAAAACAAGCATGTCTTCCCCCCGAAAACATTTACAAAACAGTAAAAAGTGGGGTCATGAACTCACCTTAATTTCCTTTCTTAGCTCGCAACCAAAGCCCGAAGCTTTGACCGACTTCCTCGTGCCCTATTACAACAATGGACACCTTAAAAGTTTATCACATATAACCTAGCCTATTATCCGGATAAAAGATAGTTTATCCAACTATCTAGACTCGTGTGTACTAACTTGAGTCCAAATATGCTTTAACTCGATGAACCGATCGTGACTTATCTTACTTATGCGTTAACACACGACATAGTACCCAAGTTACGCACTTGTTACTATTCGTGTGTAACCCACGTTGGACTAATACTACAAAACGTATAACTTACCTTGAGCCGTAGCTCGCCTCGTTAGTCGGATACATGTATTTGTCTTGTACGCTTATTTTTAGGAAAATAGACATTGCAAAATACAATTCTTGTTATTAATTCCGATTAATAACAAATGTTACTTCCTTTCCAAAATCCGAACATTAAAAGTATCCAAAACTTTGCTTTTTATAAAAGCTTCCCAAGTACAATCGAACGTTTATATATTATCGAATCCGAACAATAAACATTATTTAGTTACCGAAAACCTTTCGAAAACTCGTCATACTCGACGTTTGGCAAAACTATATATATTTGTTTTCAAAGCATTGTCTGGGATTCACTTATTATTATTATTATCAATATCTTTTGTCAAGACGTCGCGATTTTGTATAAATATATTTACTAAGACACTTGAAAAATCATGTATAAAACACACACAATGATAGTTGCTTCGTTGCGCTTCAGATTTTTATAAAAATTTCGGCAGAGTTTCCTCTGTTTTTGTACAAACCAGACAACACAAGTTGTCTACGATTTTTCCCAAAATCAATTTCCAACACAAGACAAACAAATCTATTTATCTGCAAAATTCATCAACGAGACATTTATTCGTTTCGATAACTTTTATATAATTACCTATTTATATAAATATACAACAATACATTTACATATAGTCCAACCAATTAGTCTGATATACGACATTACAAGTCACGCTTTTATCATTCAATAACCATTCATCCGCTTTATACTTATGTTTATTATTCGCCGGTTCGTTTCGCGAGTTAAAATTATTTATTTCGTATTTATATATTTCTAAAAATACTATTCATCAATAATAAAATACTAAATACGAATTTGTTATACCGAGATTACACACGCGTGCGCCTCGTTCCACGCGTCTCGTGCTACGTGCACGTTGACCGATGTTGACTGCACGTTTACCGAGGTTAGCTTCTGACCCGAACTTTAACCAGTTTTGTAGTGCGTGAACCGAATTTGTCCGAACTGAACCATGACCAAAACCGGCTCGAATCTTGAGACCCAGCCCGATCCCACTTGACCCGAGCTCAAAACCACGGCCAAACCATATATGGACCGAAACCCAGACTCGAAATACAACCCAAACCTGCACCGGTTGACTTCAAGAACAAGACAACCACCACTGGACGAAACGACCACCGAGCTGCTGCACCATCGGCCTGAGCCTGAGACCCATCGTGGAGCAGCATCTCCTTCAACCAAAACCACCATCACTGGCCCCTTTCCACCCGACAACCACCAACACGAGCGTCACCATCACATAACGACCATCATAGGCCTTCATCCACCCAACCCAACCACGAATCACCACAGACCAGCTCCAAATCTCCGGCTCTACAACCCAAAAGCCTTGACATAGCTGCTAACAGCCTTCACGCCCACATCACACTTGTTCTCGGGCTTCATAATCGCCGCACAGCCACCACCATGGGTGGTGGTGGCCGATCGTTGCTTGACCGAGGGATAGGGAGGTTGTGGGTGGGTGTAAGGGTAGAGAGAGAGGGGTCCGGGTAAGAGAGAGTAGAGAGAGAGTTAGGGTTTTTGGGTGCTTGGTGGCTGCCAAAAAAATGAGGGGATGAGGAAGATAATGTTCCTTATATAGCTAGGGTTTTGGTTAGGTGGAGTATACCGCGTACTCAAACTGGTTTTAAACGTCTCGTGTCTCAGCTTGCTTTTGGTTTAGTAATTAATCACAAAACGTAGTCGGTTTTGTTCGTAATTATGTATAACACTAAACCGGGCAATTTAACTATTATTTTCGACATCTGACACATTCTTTCAGAAAACGCGTTAAAATCACGTTAGCTCAACCGGTTATTGTTTCTTTCATTTAGACGATCCGATAACTTTCGAAATTTAATATCTAACATTATTTAATATAAATAATTATCCGAAAGTATAAATACGGTTAAAACCACCCATTTCGATGTCCGGTTACCATGTCGGTTGCTTCCCGCGTTTTCCAAAACTCTACGTTTTAGACCGTTTTTCAAGCCGATTCCACATCCAATCGCTTCAACAGCAAACACGTGCCGTATTTACATGTAATAACTTTATGTTAGTTCAGTTTGACGGATTTTTGCAGATGTCAGTTCGTTAGCATTAAAACGCGCAACTCTTTCTTTAGAAGCATCAAGGCGTCCACGAACTCCAAGAAAGACATCGTCGGACTAGTATCGACTTAAGTTAATCCAAATTGACTTTAAAACATGTTAATTATATAAGAAACATGATTAAGATCCAGTCAAAGGTTGACCAAAATTTGCCGGTTGTCACAATGAAGACCAAGGATTCATCACCATCTTCACATTAACTTCCCACCAACCATCCTAATCAATTCCATCATTTTGAAAAACATTCAAGAGCATCAATCATTTCTATTTTTCAAGATTTCATGACCTATTATTGAAGAATCAAGCTCCATGGCCATGAGTGGCTAATCCCTTTGTATCACACTTGGGTGTAGACAATTGAGGTTGTAGGGTTTAACATTTGGGTATTTCTTTAAAATCCTAATTGTGTTGATTGTGTGTTTGAACAATTGTGTTAAATCGTGATTAATCTTAGGTTGAAGTCATTTTAGTTAATTGATCTTTTGCCAATTTCTAGTGTCATGAACATGATTTCTTGCTTTAACACAAGCCTAGGGTTGTATGTTCTAATGTAATGAAGTATATCCTTGTCCATCTTTAGATGTTGATGATTATTGATACCTAAGCCTATTGAACAATCAATCCGTTAACACTAATTGCACTTGAGTTATTTGACCCATTTGTGAAATCCTAAGCTTCATTTGTTGAAACCCGGGTGTGATCCTTTAATTAATATTATTGTTACAATCAAGTTTTTACCAATTTCATTATCTTTGACAAATTCAATCAACTTCTTGAATCAATTTTCGTTCATCACTCTCAATACAATTTTTCTTAAATGAACAATATATGCAAACTTCATTAACATTTTCATAAGTGGCCGTTTAATCAACTAAACCAAAATTCACCAACCACAAACTCTTCGTGGGTCGACACCCTTATTACCACTACTACATTGTGACACCCGGCATATTTGGCCTAAACATTTTAGTAACACCTAAGTCTACCTTGGCGGGAAACATTTATAAACGGACTTAACTAGGTTAGTTGAGTCGGGTCAAGATAGGATTGTCCAGGGTTCAATGATCTGGAGGATCATTGGGAGTCGTTTTGGGAATACACTAGTATCGGGTCCCGTTGTTTGTGAAATTACATAAACTAATTAAGTGTATGCGTAGATTAATTGTTATATGGTGGATTATATGCAAAGATGTGTTTAAACGACGTGTAGATAATCATCCATGCTTAAATATGTTAAACATAGACTAAGGTTGCATGTTCATGTGTTAAGGTGCGTTAAAATGTGTTAAAAAAGACAAATTGGAAAACTAGAAAAACATAGGTCCAGGTTCGACCACATCGTGGGGGCGAACCTGGAAAATACTCTTGGTTCGACCCTTACTGAAGGGGCGAACCTGGAAGGTAGAAATGAAGGAATTTCATTCGACCAGAACAAGGCACGTTCGACCCTGTGAAGGGCGAATGTGGGTACATTCGCCCAGGTGGAAGGGGCGAATGTGAACTAGTATAAATACCAAACTTTGTCATTTTTCATCATTTCACAAACCCTAACCGTCTAAAAACATTCTCAAACGATTTTAATCACTAAGGAAGGAGTTTTTTCTCTTATTTTTCATAATCTAACCTATCAACAACATCTAATCAAGAATCCAAGGTGTGTTCTTAATTCTAAACCTTGTTCAAGTATTTTAATTCGTTTTTATCTAACCCTAAAGGTCCAGATCTGTTCTAAGGATGTTTTTGTTAATAAAAACCTTTTAAACGTCTTTCTAAACCTAAACCCTATCATTAAACATAGGTTTTTATATCAATAAACATATGTTAATTGTGTGTTATGTGATATTATGTGTTGTTTAATGATTTGCTGCTGTGCTGATACTAGAAATATGATCTAGGGCTGCTATTGATGATAGTTTAGGGTTATTGGAGGTTATAATTAGATAGATGATGATATCAAGTCTAATTTGGGGATTTTATTGAATCTAGGGCTTGTTGCATGCTAGTATTATCAATAGAACTATTGGGGGTTTTCGATTACATGATAAACTGAGCATTTTAAGATGATTATGGATTGATTTTGAAAAGTTTCCAAATTGGGTAAGGATTACATGCATGATGTGACACTTCCATAATCTTTGCCATTTTGGGAAAGGGCTGAAACGAATAGGTTTTGGGGAAAAATTGGTGGCGTTTTGTAGGGATAAGTTATTCATGCTTAACTGCAGTGTTTGATAATGTTTCGGGATGTTTTCGGATGATTTTGAAGCGTTTTTGGGAAAAGTAATCTGTCAGGGTCGAACCTGGGTACATTCGACCGGTCGAGTGGTCGAATGTGGAATCCCAAGGTCGAACCTAGACAATTTGGTCGAATCTGTTTAAAAACGGTCGAAGGTGGCTTTCAAACGGTCGAAGG
The DNA here is from genome assembly GCA_030844895.1 of Ambrosia x helenae. Lineage (NCBI taxonomy): Eukaryota > Viridiplantae > Streptophyta > Magnoliopsida > Asterales > Asteraceae > Ambrosia > Ambrosia x helenae. The sequence goes on from CM061225.1 coordinate 60,600,280, forward strand.
TAGCTTAAAAAGGGGCGAAGGTGGAATTATTTTCCTAGTTCGACCCTATTGATTCAAAAATGAGATTTTTGATACAAACTAAGTGTTTTATGCTTGAACCTTGTGTGTAATCTATGTGTATTTGATTAGTTAGGGTAATGAGTCACCAACGGATGTCGGGTCGGTCTAGTGTGTCGGTTGAACACTTAAACGCGTTTTAAAACATACTTGGTTACGATCTGGACAATCGGGGACTAGATAACCTTATGGTTATTAGTCGGAACACTTGTGTGAACATTTTGATAGATCTCCGGTAGTGGGATTATCAAGGGCTTGGTTCTCTTATATTACTGAAGAACGCAACTTAAGGTGAGTTCACGGCCCCACTTTTACTGCTTTAACTTTTGGGGGAGAAAACATGCGCTAAACTATTTTGGTAACATATGTCATACTATGGTTTTAACTTTGCATTGCTATACGATCTTTTAAAGTCCTAGGGAAAACCATGAATGTGCGGGGATGCACAACGGGGGAAATGTGGATAGATCTATTGGGCGTGACCTGCCCCACTCGTCGGCTTGGAGGGCCGGGCGGGTGCATATTGTCTCGAACTGGTAACATTGGTAACATGCTGAACATTCGGACTGAACATTGCTAAACATTGCTAAACGTGTCTAGTAATGGTTTTCCAATCGTAGTAGTAATAAAACATACGCCTAGCTAGCGTACTTGGTAACATTGGTATAGTATGGACATGGTAACGTTTTGGTAACTCTTGGTAACATATTGAACAAACCTGTTAACTCACCAGCATTATATATGTTGACGTCTTTTTGGCATGTTTTTCTCAGGTCGTTAGGGTAGCATCGGTTGGACTAGGCGCACAGGTCTGCATTGGCGTCTAGGCTTAATGGCATATTTTAAATAAGTGTCTTGAATATTTGGAACACAGTTTTGTAGTTGTTTAAATCTTTTTATGCTTCCGCCGTGGTTTGATGGTTTGGTAATCAAATTTTGATTTTAAGTATTTCATATAGTGTTGTTTATTATGACCGTTGACTTGGATCCTGGTTTGTCATGCGCCTCGTGGTGAAACTCCGCAAGTGGAAATTTGAGGGTGTGACAGATTGGTATCAGAGCCACTCCTGTGCCGTTCGGGGTGGTGGGTGCATACCTCATCAGGGACGATGAGACACTAACCTCATCAGGGACGATGACTCTAACGGGGGGTGAATGTGACACCCCATGAAAATCCCACATCGGCCGTGGCCAGGTGAGATCCTTGGTTCATAAGTAATGTCTTGCCTCTTAAATCACCAACGCGTTTTGGGGCTTAATGTTAGTGGATGAGAGGAGAACTCCACAGTTAAGCGTGCTCAGATGGGAGAAATTCTAGGATGGGTGACCTCCTGGGAAGTCTCCACTGGGCAACCAAAAACAAATCCGTGAGCTCTGGATGGGCAACCCATCGGGGCAAAGCGGACAATATTGGTGGTGAGAGGGGCCGGATGTTACAGATGGTATCAGAGCCAATGGTTGTAGTGAACTAGGACTGCATGTAGAGTCTGGTCTATAGCCGAGTCACACACACTAGACGGTCACATACTTTGAGTCTCTTAGTGGGATACGTACTAACTTTTTCGGGGTGTCCTTACATCATCGTCATACTTCTTTATTACATCATCCGCTTTTATTTGGGTTCTTACCTACTCTTGTCTTCTTCTTTGGGATTGAAGAGGAAGAAGCTGATTTGTTGACTCTAGCACACACATGCTTTCTTACACTTGCAATTATCGTAACACGTTACCAGGCGACGATATTCGGTGACCAGAGTCTGGACTAAGAGTACATTTGGAGGACCATGTAGAGCAGTTTACCATTTCGGGTGCACACGAAATAATAAACTGAAATGCATGAAAATCCCGGTGGACTTTGAGTTTAGATGTACAGTCCTGAATTTGTCCCTAAGTTAACTCTTGAAAATTTCTAGTGGCTGACACTAGAGGTGAATCTGAATCCCTCGATTTCTTGATTTGTTAGATCACGTCGGGTGCTCATGGTGGTGGACGTCGTGATGGCGGCGGTGGCCGTGCAGGCGGCGGTGGTCGTGGTAACATCAACATGACCCAAGCTGAGCTGAATGACTTGTTACAGCAGCAAGTGAACATGGCTATGGCTACTTTCCAGGCTGGGATTAATGCCATGGGTGGTGAGTTGATTTCCGTCGACTTTGCCTCATTCTTGGGTGTCATGTTCTTTCGTTTGTATTTTATTCGTGTATCGTGTTTCAGGTATCGTTGTCAATCCACCTCCACCTCAGTGCTCTTATAAGAAGTTTCGGGACTGTCAGCCCCATAACTTCGCTGGGACTGAGGGAGCGGTGGGACTGCTCCGATGGCTGGAGAAGGTAGAATCTGTGTTCGTTATGTGTAACTGTCCCGCTGGGGACCGGGTTAAGTATGCTACTGCGACATTCGAGGGGCCTGCGTTGTCGTGGTGGAATGCTACTGCCCAGAACATGGGATTGGGGGAGGCTATTGCTATGCCTTGGGCGGATTTTGTGCATCTGTTGAGGAGTGAGTACTGTCCGAGGGAGGAGGTACAGAAGTTGGAACATGAGGTCTGGAGTTACAAGATGGTCGGGTCTGAGATTGAGGAGTACACTGTGAGGAGGAATGAGCTGCCGGTGTTGTGCCCTGATTTGCACACACCCGAGTATAGGAGGATTGAGCACTACGTATCTGGGTTAGTACCGGAGATTGCAGGATTGGTGGCTGCTGGGAATCTTCCCACTCTTGCTGAAGTTGTTCGATCGGCTCATCGGATGACTAACCTGAAGGTGGCAGAAGGTGTTTTGCCTCCTAAAGGGTACTACTGTGAAGGGTTCGGAAGGGAACAAGAGGAAATGGGATAATGTGGGAAAGAGTGTCATGCCAGCGCCATCGCAACCAGTAAAGAAGTTTGATTCGTCTGGGTCTTCTTCGGGGCAGAAGTCAGGAGAGTATATTAGGAAGCATCCCAAGTGCAACAAGTGTGGTTATCACCACTCTGGGAATTGTGATCGGGCTCGATGTCATCGGTGCCATCAGTTGGGGCATCTTGCTAAGGATTGCAGGGTTTCACTTACCTCAACTCAGACTCCTACTGCTACTCCTGCTCCTACTACTCAGGGGACTCCAGGAAAGCAAGGGTGCTATAACTGTGGTGACACGGGACACTTCAAGCGTGAATGGGAGGGGCGGGGTAACGGGAACAACGGAGGCGGCGGCAGGACTGCGCGTGCTTTCGTCATTGGATCTGCAGAGGCTAGGCAGGATCCAGACACAGTTACTGGTACGTTCCTTCTTAATGATCGCTATGTTTCTGTCTTGTTTGATTCTGGTGCCGATAAGAGTTTCGTATCTATGGACATTAGTCGATTGCTAGATATAGTACCCACACCTTTAGAGGCTAAGTACTTAATAGAATTGGCTGATGGTAAGAAAATCGAAGCAACACACACCCTTAGGGAGTGTCGCTTGGAACTGTCGGGTTTGTCTTTCCCCATTGACCTTATGCATGTACCCCTGGGTAGTTTTGATGTCCTTGTCGGCATGGATTGGTTATCATTGTATCATGCGGAGATCGTTTGTTTCGATAAGATTATTCGGATCCCCCACCCTGATGGAGAGACTCTTTCGGTTCATGGCGAGAAAAGCGGTGCTCCGCTGAGTATCATTTCTAGCATGAAAGCTTGTAAGTATCTTTGGAAGGGTTGTTCGGCCATTCTGGCACTTGTTAACGTTTCGACTTACGATGAGAAGAAGATCGAGATATTCCGGTGGTTCGTGATTTTCCCGATGTGTTTCCTGATGATTTACCTGGTCTCTCTCCCCATCGTCAGGTTGAGTTTGACAATGATCTTACTCCGGGTGCAGCTCCAATTGCCCGGGCTCCGTATCGTCTTGCACCTCCCGAGATGCAAGAGTTGTCCAGCCAGTTGCAGGAACTCTTGGAAAAGGGTTTCATCCGACCGAGTTCTTCCCTGTGGGGAGCTTCTATTTTGTTTGTGAAGAAGAAGGACGGAAGTCTTCGCATGTGTATTGATTATCGTGAGCTGAACAAAGTGACCATCAAGAATCGTTATCTTCTCCCTCGCATTGATGATCTCTTTGACCAGCTCTAGGGCTCTAGTTACTACTCGAAGATTGCTTTGCGGTCCGGGTATCACCAGTTGCGCATCCAGGAAGCCGACATCCAGAAGACTGCTTTTCGTACTCGTTATGGCCATTTTGAGTTCCTGGTCATGCCTTTTGGTCTCACTAACGCACCGGCGGTGTTCATGGACTTGATGAACCGCGTTTGCAAGCCTTACCTTGATAAATTCGTCATCGTGTTTATTGACGATATCCTAGTTTATTCTAAGAACAAGACAGATCATGAGGAACACTTACGGTTGGTCTTGGAACTTTTGAGACGGAGCAGTTGTATGCTAAGTTCCCAAAGTGTGATTTCTGGTTACGAGAAGTTCAATTCCTAGGGCATGTGGTTAATGAACTGGGAATCCATGTCGATCCGGCTAAGATCGAAGCTATTAAAGACTGGGAAGCACCAAAGACGCCATCTGAGGTGCGGCAATTCCTATGTCTTGTGGGTTACTATCTTCGTTTCATTGAGGGATTTTCGAAGATCGCTCAACCCCCTCACCACTCTTACCCAGAAGAACCGAAAGTTTGACTGGGGTGAACCACAGGAATCAGCATTTCAGATGCTGAAGCTTAAACTTTGTTCTGCACCTATCTTGTCTTTACCTGAAGGTACGGATGACTTCGTTGTGTACTGTGACGCTTCTATTCGTGGTCTCGGTTGTGTGTTAATGCAACGCGGGAAGGTTATTGCCTATGCTTCTCGTCAACTCAAGGTTCATGAGAAGAACTACACTACTCATGACTTGGAATTGGGTGCGGTGATCTTTGCGTTGAGGAGACATTACTTATACGGTACCAAGTGTGAAGTATACACCGATCACAAGAGTCTCCAACATATTTTCGACCAGAAGGTGTTAAACATGCGACAACGTCGCTGGGTTGAACTCCTGAACGATTATGACTGTGCTATCAAATACCATCCTGGCAAAGCGAACGTTGTGGAGGACGCCTTGAGCAGGAAGGAGTCTGTGAAACCTCGTCGTGTTCGAGCCTTACAGCTCACCATTCATTCCTCATTGCCTGACCGAATCCGTTCTGCACAGTTAGAAGCTTTGAAGGAGGAGAACCTTAAAGCTGAAACTATGCACAGTGCTGACAGGCATCTTGAACTCAGGACTGATGGCTTACACTATTTTGCGGGACGTGTTTGGGTTCCCTTGTTCGGGGGATTACGCGAGCTTGTCTTGGATGAAGCTCATAAATCCCGGTATTCTATTCACCCTGGCTCCGATAAGATGTATCAGGACCTGAAGATACTTTATTGGTGGCCAAACATGAAGGCTGATATAGCTTCTTATGTCAGCAAATGCTTGACTTGTGCTAAAGTCAAGGTGGAGTATCAGAGGCCGTCTTGTCTCCTGCAACAACCAGAGGTTCCAAAATAGAAGTGGGAGCGAATCACGATGGATTTTGTCACCAAACTACCAAGGTCACCAAGTGGTTATGATATGATCTGGGTGATTGTTGACAGGTTGACAAAATCGGCACATTTCATACCTATTAAGGAAACCGATGGACTGGAGCGGTTAGCTCGACTTTACCTTAAGGAGGTGGTTGCTCGGCATGGGGTGCCTGTTTCTATTATCTCTTATCGTGATTCTCGTTTTGCTTCGCGTTTCTAGAAGGCTCTGCACAAGGCTTTGGGTACTCAGTTGGATATGAGTACGGCTTATCATCTGCAAACTGATGGACAGAGTGAGCGGACGATTCAAACCTTGGAATACATGCTTTGGGCATGTGTTATCGATTTTGGCAAAAGCTGGGAGATTCACCTACCATTGGTAGAGTTCTCCTACAACAACAGCTATCACTCTAGTATCAAGGCAGCTCCGTTCGAAGCTCTCTACGGGCGGAAATGCCGATCACCTCTTTGTTGGGCCGAGGTGGGCGAGAGCCAGCTCACTGGTCCTGAACTGGTGTACGAAACTTCAAAGAAAATCGTACAAATTCGTAATCGTTTGGCTACTGCGCAGGATCATGAGAAGAGCTATGCCGATCGCCGTCGCAAACCTTTGGAGTTCCAGGTTGGGGACAAGGTACTTCTGAAAGTTTCACCATGGAAGGGCGTCATACGCTTTGGAAAGCGTGGCAAGCTTAACCCTCGATATGTCGGACCGTTCACAATCCTGGAACGGATTGGGCCGGTGGCATACAAACTTGACTTACCGGCAGAGCTCGGTAGTGTTCACAACGTCTTCCATGTGTCTAACCTAAAGAAGTGTTTGGCTGATGAATCTCTCATTGTACCACTGGAAGAGATCAAGGTTGATGATCGTCTTCGCATTGTGGAGGAACCTGTCGAGATTCTCGACTACAAGATTTGTAGCCTTCGTCGGAGTAAAATCCGCATCGTCAAAGTTTGTTGGAACTCGAATCATGGACCGGAGTTCACGTGGGAACGGGAGGATCAGATGAAAGCTAAACATCCTCATCTTTTTTCCGAAACGCGCATTCGAATCTAGGCACGTTACTGCTGAAGCCGAATGAATCTCGGGTCGAGATTCCTTTCAACGTGGGGATGATGTGACATCCGGTAAATTTTCTTTTCGTTTCATTCTTCCCGTCTATTTCATTTTTGGGCTTTGTGCAATTTTTGGGACGAAAATTCTTTCAACGTGGGAATGATGTGACACCCGGCATATTTGGCCTAAACATTTTAGTAACACCTAAGTCTACCTTAGTGGGAAACATTTATAAACGGACTTAACTAGGTTAGTTGAGTCGGGTCAAGATAGGATTGTCCAGGGTTCAATGATCTGGAGGATCATTGTGAGTCGTTTTGGGAATACACTAGTACCGGGTCCCGTTGTTGGTGAAATTACATAAACTAATTAAGTGTATGTGTAGATTAATTGTTATATGGTGGATTATATGCAAAGATGTGTTTAAACGACGTGTAGATAATCATCCATGCTTAAATATGTTAAACATAGACTAAGGTTGCATGTTCATGTGTTAAGGTGCGTTAAAATGTGTTAAACACGACAAATTGGAAAACTAGAAAAACATAGGTCCAGGTTCGACCACATCGTGGGGGCGAACCTGGAAAATACTCTTGGTTCGACCCTTACTGAAGGGGCGAACCTGGAAGGTAGAAATGAAGGAATTTCATTCGACCAGAACAAGGCACGTTCGACCCTATGAAGGGGCGAATGTGGGTACATTCGCCCAGGTGGAAGGGGCGAATGTGGACTAGTATAAATACCAAACTTTGTCATTTTTCATCATTTCACAAACCCTAACCGTCTCAAAACATTCTCAAACGATTTTAATCACTAAGGAAGGAGTTTTTGCTCTTATTTATCATAATCTAACCTATCAACAACATCTAATCAAGAATCCAAGGTGTGTTCTTAATTCTAAACCTTGTTCAAGTATTTTAATTCATTTTTATCTAACCCTAAAGGTCCAGATATGTTCTAAGGATGTTTTTGTTAATAAAAACCTTTTAAACGTCTTTCTAAACCTAAACCCTATCATTAAACATAGGTTTTTATATCAATAAACATATGTTAATTGTGTGTTATGTGATATTATGTGTTGTTTAATGATTTGCTGTTGTGCAAATACTATAAACATGATCTAGGGCTGCTATTGATGATAGTTTAGGGTTATTGGAGGTTATAATTAGATAGATGATGATATCAAGTCTAATTTGGGGATTTTATTGAATCTAGGGCTTGTTGCATGCTAGTATTATCAATAGAACTATTGGGGGTTTTCGATTACATGATAAACTGAGCATTTTAAGATGATTATGGATTGATTTTGAAAAGTTTCCAAATTGGGTAAGGATTACATGCATGATGTGACACTTCCATAATCTTTGCCATTTTGGGAAAGGGCTGAAACGAATAGGTTTTGGGGCAAAATTGGTGGGGTTTTGTAGGGATAAGTTATTCATGCTTAACTGCAGTGTTTGATAATGTTTCGGGATGTTTTCGGATGATTTTGAAGCGTTTTTGGGAAAAGTAATCTGTCAGGGTCGAACCTGGGTACATTCGACCGGTCGAGTGGTCGAATGTGGAATCCCAAGGTCGAACCTGGACAATTTGGTCGAATCTGTTTAAAAACGGTCGAAGGTGGCTTTCAAACGGTCGAAGGTGGCTTAAAAAGGGGCGAAGGTGGAATTATTTTCCTAGTTCGACCCTATTGATTCAAAAATGAGATTTTTGATACAAACTAAGTGTTTTATGCTTGAACCTTGTGTGTAATCTATGTGTATTTGATTAGTTAGGGTAATGAGTCACCAACGGGATGTCGGGTCGGTCTAGTGTGTCGGTTGAACACTTAAACGCGTTTTAAAACATACTTGGTTACGATCTGGACAATCGGGGACTAGATAACCTTATGGTTATTAGTCGGAACACTTGTGTGAACATTTTGATAGATCTCCGGTAGTGGGATTATCAAGGGCTTGGTTCTCTTATATTACTGAAGAACGCAACTTAAGGTGAGTTCACGGCCCCACTTTTACTGCTTTAACTTTTGGGGGAGAAAACATGCGCTAAACTATTTTGGTAACATATGTCATACTATGGTTTTAACTTTGCATTGCTATACGATCTTTTAAAGTCCCAGGGAAAACCATGAATGTGCAGGGATGCACAACGGGGGAAATGTGGATAGATCTATTGGGTGTGACCTGCCCCACTCGTCGGCTTGGAGGGCCGGGCGGGTGCATATTGTCTCGAACTGGTAACATTGGTAACATGCTAAACGTGTCTAGTAATGGTTTTCCAATCGTAGTAGTAATAAAACATACGCCTAGCTAGCGTACTTGGTAACATTGGTATAGTATGGACATGGTAACGTTTTGGTAACTCTTGGTAACATATTGAACAAACATGTGAACTCGCCAGCATTATATATGTTGACGTCTTTTTGACATGTTTTTCTCAGGTCGTTAAGGTAGCATCGGTTGGACTAGGCGCACGGGTTTGCATTGGCGTCTAGGCTTAGTGGCATATTTTAAATAAGTGTCTTGAATATTTGGAACACAGTTTTGTAGTTATTTAAATCTTTTAATGCTTCCTCCGTGGTTTGATGGTTTGGTAATCAAATTTTGATTTTACGTATTTCATATAGTGTTGTTTATTGTGACCGTTGACTTGGATCCTGGTTTGTCATGCGCCTTGCGGTGAAACTCCGCAAGTGGAAATTTGAGGTTGTGACATACATAGCTAGAGGTAATTAGGACTTATAAATCTTATTTTTGACCGGACCGCAACATCCGATCATACACAAGTTTTTAACCTAATATTAAATAAAAGACAGATGTTTTATTGATCCAACCTTGTTATGTTTTTGGATCCCCATGGGTCATAACATACATAGTGATCCGTTATATTAAATGTATCGTTCTTTATACCCTATTTTCTCATAGATTGTTCATATATTTCTTTCTACCCTCTTCCTTCAAACCCTAATCCACGGCTCCCCCTTCCTTCAAACCGTAATCCATGGCTCCATTATCCGAGAGATCTCAATAATCACCTACGATTTAAGTATTTTAATGTTAGCAATTTCTTTTCTATTCTTAATTTTTTTATGCTTTGTATTTCCACTTCTTCATTCACACGTTCATGGTAAGTATCAGGGTTTACATTCAATGATTTTGTCTTCATCGTTTTATGTTATTCGATTTTATTTAGGATGATAATGTTACAAAGATACGTCATATTTTTTTTTAAATGGTACTATTTATTGTGTGTGTAGGTACTTGAACGCTTGATAGATTTTAAGGTGGAGACTTTAGGTTTGAAGGAGACATCAAGACGTTGTTGTGATCCAAAATGTGGTGCAAAACTCATGCATTACGTCTTTGACTACATGTACTATACTGTTAAATGTGCATAAATTAAGCCTTGATTTTTTTTAAGTCTGTAATATGTCCAAATCAAACAGAATGGACAAACCGTTTTCTTCCTTTGTTTTCATGTTACAGAAGAAGTGACAACTTAGGCCTATTCGCTAATGATGGATTGATCTGGTCATGTTTTATCTCTAACGGGTCACATCATAAGACTTCACTACATTTATTAGTTCCATGTCAGTGAAATTCATTTTTAAAAATTAAAGTGGTTATGTCTTGGATAGTTGACGAAGTGGAAAACCTATAGACCAACAACAAATGTTGCTTACAAGGAAGTTTTCTCAAATTTATGATATAAATTTCTAGTTTGAATTTCTATTTTCGTTTACAAATATTTTTTTAATATACATTTTCATTTTTATTCATATGATCAAAATTGTTGTTTTCTAATATTATAGTACACTGTTTTCTATACTACATTGTAACACACATTTTGTCACTTCATGTTTGATTGTCTATCCCAAAAAACTCCCTGGATATAAACTAGTAAAAGTATATATATGAAACAAAGTAAAAGATAACAATTAAAGAAGAATCACAAAGAAACGTGTATTCCAAAGTGTGGTTTCAGTTTTTGTATGTACATTCAGTGGTTGATGTTTTGTTGTGATCAGATAGAAGAGACTGAAATTTTTACCGCAAACCAACATACTTATAAATACTCTTATACCTACACCTTAAAATATTTGAACCCACGTCTTTTGGATAGAGACACATTACTACTACACCATGCCCGTTGACTCCTTAAGACCTAAAAATGTAATACGGTAGTAAGGTAATTGAGGAATCTCAGTTAGATTTTAATAGTAGCTTCAAAGAGTATGTTCACTTTTTGTCGTTAATTAATGAAACATTTTGATAGTTTTCTTTAGTTAACAAACTATTCATAGTTGTTAAAAGTCATCGTCTCTTGCGCCTAGGACTATTTTTCTTTTATGTATTTTTTTTTCATAAGCAAACGAACTTGAAAATGTAAGGATCAAGTGTTTTTGCTACTAACTGTGATGATACCAGTTAGGTCTATCATCTTTGAAGGTAAAGTACTTAGTTAAATGCATTATCTATTAATAATCATTCATTCAGTTTGATTATTAATAGATAGAAAAATACGCATTTAACTAAATACTTTAACTTCAAAGATGATAGACCCAACTGCTATCATCACATCATAGTTAGCAGCAAAAACACTTAATCCTTACATTCTAAAGTTTGTTTGCTTATGAAAAAAAAAATACAGAAAAAAAAATAGTCCTCTAGGCATAAGAGACGATGGCTTTTAACAACTACGAATAGTTTGTTCACTAAAGAAAACTATCAAATTGTTGTTCACTGTTGGTACTTGATTGTTTGAATTGATTTATTGTTCTTGTGATGATGATTAGGTTAATAAGAAAACTAACAGTTGTGTTACAAACTAGTTATTGTGGTAACAAAAATAATTACAAATTCGAAGGCAGTTGTTTCTGAGTTTGAATCCAGGTATACCTAATCAACAACAATAAAACAATACTTTAATTAGGACACCTATTTCCCTAACCTCCAAAACATGACCAGAAATATGTCGGTATTCGCCTGGCACGGCACTTTAAATTCCTTTAATTGGTGCTAGGCATGTATGTTTTTACTTTTGCGCCTCATCTTCAATCAAAAATTAGGGCCGCCAGTTCCTGACACAACACGAACATAACCAGATTTTGGTTTAGTTGATATATTAAACAGGTCAGCTCGAACACAAAATGTGCATATACCTAGTTTATATTTAAAGGTTAATAAATAACAAGACTTGTGTGCATATACCTAGTTTTAATGAACTCGACTCTTTTTCTTGTTTTTCTTTAGTATGGTTGAGATATGGTCGATCGCCTTCTGTGAGGATTGGGTCTCACCAGTTAACCACTCAAGAGCCTGGGACGCAGCACTTTTTTCGGCAAGCTTTTTACTACCACATGGATCGCCAACAAAATCCAAACCGTTGAAAATCACAGTTGATCTAAACTTATTGTTCTTTAATTGACTTGTCTTGTAGGAAGGCGGTTGATGACCCGCTCTTAGAAGTAACGTTTGCAAGTGATTCTTGGAATTTTCATTCTCAGCTGCAGCGCCACAAGTGCCTGGTGCTTTTTTTATCTGATTGGTTCCCGCTATTTTTTTGAAACTGGTGTTCCTTTACGACCATACACAAATCTACCCTCACATAGATCCCCAGATATCAATAGTTTTAGAGACTCCAGGAATTCATTGTTCTGACCTATGTCCATTTCGGGATTCAGAAGCTGCAAAAGAAAAGAAAAAAAAAGAACACGTAAATTCTTGGTAGGGTTGTAAATGAGCGAAGCTTAAACAAGCTTGAGCCCGTGCTCAGCCTAAATTGAAGCTCATATAACAATTGAGTCCGAGCCCAAGCATTACTAAGCGAGTTTGACTAGACTCATGATCCTAAACGAGCCTACTACTTATATAAATACAATATATTTTATATACTGAATATATAATTATTTACTTAATGTTATATATAAAAACAGGATAAAATAACTGAATTATCTATATATTTTATTATTATGTATAAAAAATATAAATTATGAATATATATATATATATATATATATATAGGGGAGGGTTATCTTGAGAACGCTAAATATTGTGAGAACCGTGAGAACAAGTAAAAAAATCAATCAAAATCAAAATTTTTTAATACAAACCTCATTATAATCAAAATACAATATTAATAAATGAATTTTCTTTCCAAATAATTCATCTTTTCTTGCAAAAACACTTTCAAAATAACTTTTTACACATGTGTAAATGAAACAGTTTACACATGTATAAACAGTATATTTACACATGTGTAAAAACAAATTATTTTCGTATACGTTTGAATTTTTACGCGTAAATTGTGTTTTTGAGATTGTATTTTAGTAATAAAGACAAGTGTAAAAAGAAATTTTGAATTTGAATGGTTTTAGATGCCGTTCTCACGGTTCGCACGAAATATAGGTGTTCTCAAATTAACTTTCCCCTATATATATATATATATATATATATATATATATATAGGATTGAGATCAATTAGGAACCACCACCCTAGTTAAGAACTTAGGAACCAATCCTAGCCATCCATCCTTGATTTTGATCTAAAGGGTATAAGTGTAATTAGACATCTAATTAATTATCTTTTATTTTTTTAATTATGAATGTATTATGGCAGTTACATATTATCATGCCATTTTGTTTGAAATGAGATTTGATTTCCTTAAATCTCTCATCCATTATCTCTAATGCAATTCATACCATTTAAGAAATCCAACACCCCTTTATTCTTGTGCTTCACTTCCGAACAATCCTCCAAGTACCGAAGAGAGAGATACAGACTAGCAAAAAAGTGAAGCTTAATTTGTCATCTTCGTTGGCTGCTACTAATGAATCTCAACGTTTGCAACTCCAGAATGAAAATTTTTCCCTCTGCTTTGGTTAAAATCGATTCCACTATTAAGGTTGTTACATTCACTCTTATTTTGTTTTCTGCCACTATTTATTTTGATAAAAGTATTAATGCTAATGTGATTGTTTTCTAATGCTAATATAGGATGTTTTGCACAACATTAATGCTGATGTATTCAATGAGATAAATAGCTGGGTACAAAAATAATTTCGCGCAATTTGTTCTACATCAATGTATATATGTGTCAATGATGATGATGATGATAAATGAAAAACCGAATATACATTGTATATCTGTGTCAATGATGATGATGAAAAAAACTGATATACACCAATGTATTTTTGTGTTGGTGATGATGATGAATAAAAAAACGAATATACACCAATGTATATCTGTGTTGATGATGTTGAATGAAAGAAAAAAAAAACTGATATACATCAATGTATAACTGATGTACACCATTGTATATATGTGTTGATGATGATGAATGAACAAAAAAAACTGATATACACCAATGTACACTTCAACTTATAACATCTATATAGCTAAATAAAAATTTACCATTATATACACTTGTGTATAGGCATTTTGGCTTTGTTTATCCTTATAGCGGTTATGTCTCTCATTTTATTTACGTAATATACACCAACGTATAATATACACTAGTGTATAGGTATTTGATAATAATAAAGCGTGTCAATTTTTTTTGACGTGATAATTATGTTTTGTACAATCCAATTTTTTTAAATTTTTTTTTTTTGACGCATAGTGTACACTAGTGTATACTGAAATTAAACACGCTTTTTTACTAACATATTATCTTTTATACACCAATGTATGGTAATACATATTGTACCCGTTTGTATTTTTGATATACACTAATGTATATTAAAATTAAATTAACATCGACAGTATTCATTTACAACATCTTACTAGGGGTTATAAAACCTTTTTTTTTATAAATCAACACCAAAGCATACTTATTAAGCGCAAACAGCAGTGTATACTAAAAAATAAACGTAATGTTATTCATATTACATCTTTTATACATCAATGTATAGTTAACACAAATCCTACATCCGTTCACTTTGTACAATGTTTTTGTAGCAATAATTATAGAAACAATTATGGATATTATTGTGGTGTTTGTCAGTTATAATGTATAATAAATAACCTATTAATAATCAAATACCAAAAGACAATATTACCCTTTGCTTTAATTAAAAAGTTAATTAATGTTTAACATATTTACCATCATGCCATTGAAGATGGATGGATGAGATTGGTTCCTAAAGTTCCTAACTAAGGGTTGGTTCTCAATTGAACCCTACCCTATATATATATATATATATATATATATATATAATGAAAACCCTCTTGAGTTGAGAAAACCTTTGAAACCCCATGTAAAAAACATTATTTTTTTTATAAAATAACCAATGTAAAATACACGTTTTTAAGCGTTTTGCCGTTTTGGGCCAAAAAAAAATAAAAAAATCGCCGACAGGATTTTTTTTTAAAATTAAACAAAGTTGCTGAAAACATATGTTTACAACAGCTAAATAGCTGAAAACATATGTTTTTAGCGCAACTTTGTTTATTTTATTTTTTTTAAATCCCATCGGCGCTCTTTTTTTTTTCCCAAAATGCTTAAAAACATGTATTTTACATTGGTTATTTTTTTCAAAAAAACATAATGTTTTTTACATGGGTTTTCAAAAGTTTTCTCAACTCAAGAGGGTTTTCATTTTATCCTCCCCTATATATATAGTGTAAGGATCAAATACAAATAAGCTTAACCTACTAAACATGAGAAGTGAATGGGGATTTTTTTTTTCTTCTGCTTAAACATGTTTTCTGGATGAATAATATAAAAAAAAATTAAGTGTAATTACGTTATTAGAGTAATTATAGTAGTTTACACTAGAGTAATTATGTAATTACTCTAATAAAGAAATTACACTAATTTTTTTTTATACTTCAGTACTAAAACGCATGTTTACTAAATACATGTTTGATGGGGAAAAAATTAAAAAAAAAAATCCCTCTGGTTCTCACGTTAAGGCCTATTTGTAGGATAAGAACCATTTGTACAAGAACCTTCCTCACTCCATACATATATATACACACACACACATAGGGATATAGGATTAGGTTCATATCGAAACCACCTCGAGTTGGAAGAACTGTGAGAACACCGACGTAAAATGTGAATGTTAAAAAAAATCACACCGATGTAAAAATGGGTAACTCCACCGTAAAAAAAATGAAAAAAAAAAAAAAATTTACGATGGTTTTACACTGGTGTAAAATTTACAGCACACCAATGTTGACTTTTTCAAAAAAGGAATATTCCATTCAATATTTTATTCTCCTTTAATTTACGACCACATTCTTTTCTGATTAAATTAAGCTTGTGGTTATAAAGTGTGTTCTTTAGTTCTTCCAACTCAACCTTGTTCTCATTTTACCCTTTCCCTACACACATAAACACACACACACATATATATAATAATTTATGTATACAATAAAATTAATACATGTTTAAAAATAAAAAGGCGTATCGAGCCCGGGTCAAACTTCGAGCTTGAAAATTTATTTATGACAACTTCAGATATAGTGCTCGAAACGGGCTGAGCTCAGACTCAACTCAACTTGTTAAGTTTCTAATAGGAGTCAATTCGAGTCAGGTGCAGCATTCAACATTTTTAAAATCTAAATTTATATATTATTAATGTATTAAATATGTTTCAAAACTTCGCTATTAAACTAGTAACCAGTTTGTAAATAAATAAAATTTGAGATCTAAAAACTTTTGACAGGCACCTTGGGAAACTATGAAGCATTTTCACACAATCAAACGTGTCTAACCAATTTCTGTTTAGTTTTCTAAAACCTGATCCATTATGCCAGTTGGAGGCTAGTGAACTAAACTTGACAAAATTTCAAGTCAATGTTTTGAAGATGCCGCCTCTAGAAAAAAAAAACGGAAGATACAGTAGAGGTGGCAAATTCAACTCATTCACTTCAAATTTTATCATTAAGGTGGCATACGGATCTAGTGGTTAAATGGGTCAAGAGAAAGTTGTTAATCCTTGAACAAATACAAATTAAAAATAGATTAATACTATTTATATATAAAAAACGTAAGCAATTAACAAAAGTGTTTCGAGCCAACCCCACTAGACTCATGCAATTTCTAGGTAATAGATAACTATTATGATTAAAACAAACCCGCTTACCTTCAACTGAATGAGTTCATTGAGCTCTCTCTTTAAGGCAAGATAAGTGGCTGCCAAGCCAGGCTTCATGAAAAACTCCAAGTAACCCCCCAACATTTTCAAGTGTCCATCCTATTTCCCAAATATTAAACATAACTAAATAAAAAATGAATTCACATAAAGACGATAGTGGTACAAATGAACGAGAAACTTAATTACCAGACCGCCTCTTGTAACACTTCCTCCAAATAAAAGAACAACAGAATCCGACACTGCTGTTGAATCTCGTAGAAAAACAGAATTGACTTTCACCTTTTCATTGAATACCAGCCATGGATATGGGATTCTTGATTCCTGGCCATTAACAGAACTCTATATGCAATAGAATTCAAATTACACAAAGACTTAATTGCGTGTCGTACATTTGCGTTCTCAAAATCAAAGCAGAAATATGAACTTACTGAATAGAGCAATACAGGACCATCTTCCATTGTTTTTAGAGATATTGATTTCTCTTTGTTCTGCAAACAAAATAAAAATAAAAAATAAAAAACAACAAACAAATGCACATGTTTTTATCTCCATATGTATATACGATAAATTCTTCGAAAATTAACAGATATTCCAAACTGATGTAAAAGACCTGTTCATTAAAAGAGCCTTGGTTCTAAAAAACGTGAGGCGGGCCATTGATCTATGAACAACCAAATAAGCTTTATGTACATCCAGAAGTCACATCTCTTTTACATATCAACATTTTTATCAAGTTACATCTCTATCACCTTTCAAATATAAACCTCCTATAGACCCTAATTTCGACCAAATTTGATCCAGTTGTGCATGAGGCGCAGCCTTAGACCCTGAGGTGTATTTCAAATCGCATTGTGTGCCTCAGATACGCTTTTTAAAACCAATAATAGAGCTTGGCTAACATAATTAGCATATAAATGCACTGCCTCAGATGCGCTTTTCAAAACCAATATAAAATGGCTGTGTAGACTCTATACAAGGGTTTCACTTCAAAGCAACAATGTATGGTATGAATATGATCAAGGACAGTTATTATGATTACCTCCTAAAGGTATAGAAAAACTTTTCAGCTAAAGTCTGTAGGAGACAGGTGATTATCATGTAACCCACAATTAGGATAATGATTATTTAAAAATAAATACAAGCAATATTGATTTAGATAAAGCTAGGAAAATAAGATTTATTAAAGCAATGGAGTAGCACACAGAAATTTGTTCACAGCACAAGCAGAGATTTAAAAGCTAGCCACAGATGAAGAAAGAATAAGTATTCTTTGGATTAACTGAAAAATCACAAGAAAACTGAATGAAAACAGTAAAAAACAAGATTATGCTTTTGTATTTTCCCAACAAGAAGGGAATCTTGCACTATTCAATTACTTTCTAAAATCACCAAAATAATGTCTTTTTGCTAGTTATCTTTGAAACTTTACCACCCCAAAGAGATATTGAATACAAGGGTTTAGTCCTTTTATGCTGTAACTTGGAAAATGGCCATTAATTTGTACACCACCAAACTTGTTATGATGTTCTAAGTAGTTATCGGTGATATATCACCGATATCTCGGTTATCGGTCATCAACTGATATATCGGTACCAATAATCGGTGAACTTGACAATATCGGTGAACTTGACAGATATACGACCAATAGTTTACCAATATTCCCGATATCAGTACCTTTCTTCTTAGTTCTTCCATTTGTGTTACTTCTTATTAATGTTATTACTGTTTTAAGTCTTAAATGTTAATTGTTAGTGTCAAATATTAGTGTTTTATGTCTTAACAGTTAACAAGTTCCCACTTGCTACAATTGTTAGTGTTTTGCAAGTTACAAAAGGTAAATTTGTTAATGGTAGGAGAGTATATTGAATTGTTAGTGTTAAATTGCTATATATAATGGATTTTGCATGATATAAAAATTACCGATATCTCACCGCGCTAACCTATATCTCAAATATCAGTCCTTCACCGATATCCGATATTTTACCGCATTAACTACTTAGATGATGTTGTACTTTATGCTATTGACAATGTACTTCAGTTGCGTACAAATCAAAATGGTCAGTGCACAGATCACCTCGCTTTAAAATGAATGTTTAGATGTCTGTTAAACTAAGTGGGCACGTATAAAATGGTGTTAACCCGTCCGTAGACCAAGCTACAATTGCAAAAATATATACCAAATTACCAATATGATTCTTTTATGTATAAAAGATAAGAAAAGGTCTTGTTCTTCATCTAGGAAGCAAGCCAGAAATAATTATTAAGCGGAATAAATCAGAACCAACAAAAAGGAATGATTATCCTAGATTAAAACTATAAACCTAAATAAAAGGAAGTAATTGAGAAAATGGAAAAGATAACTCCTATTAACAAAGACTTCATGACAAAAGATAATTCCTGATAATTAGAATCAAAACATATTGGACAGGTCCAGCATTTTAATGCAGAACATTTTACAGTTTATTCCAGAACCCAACCCGTTTTGACCCGCACAAAAAACTACCCGTTTTAGCTCTCAGCATCTGACCCACCCATTTGACTAGCTCTAAGAAATGAATTTCACAAGTTTATATATGTGTGTGTGTGTGATCATATACTCACCACAACAGAACAAATTCCAGGGAACAGCCCTGAGCAAATGATGGCTCGGATGAGATGTTCATCATGACTCCGTGTGTTGCATTTGTCCATATTATCAACCATACCACTGTCCGTAAGCAAATAATAGAACTGCTTTCGAAGAGAATCAATAGCTCTTAGGGTTTGTGAAGAAAGGAAATTTCTCCAACAATACTCTTGACCTGATTGCTGTCTTTCAGCAACTTTCCAACCATCATAAGCACGGAGAAGGGCAAGGTGGTCGCTGTTATCACGTCCAGAAAACTGGGCTTTTGCTGACTCAGCAAGCTGAAAAATTTAAGGAGGGGACGATCAAATGAAACTCATAATTAGAACAAATGAACAATGTATCTAAGCTAAAGTTGCAAATGCAAGTGGAATTCAGAAGACGCGCTACATTCACCCAACTTACAGATCATCATCATCATCATCATACTCAGTTAATCCTACCAATAGCAAAAGCTAAGGTAGGGTCTGAGGAGGGTAAGATGTAGATAGCCTTACCTCTATCCCGTGGGAATAGAGAGGCTGCTTCCAATGAGACCCCCGGCTCGATAGTGGTTTTGTATCAAGCCTTGGTCATAAGGCACATAACACTTGGCAACCGGGACAAACCCGATTGGTGCATGTACCCCCTTGTCTTTTGGCTATCAACGCCACCACCTGATGCATGATTAACCGTCCGTCATTTTTAACGTTATTTTCACGAAATTAGTAAAATAACGTTAAAATTAGTGCAACTTTACTTTTGCCCCCCGAGGGCCACACATATATACATTATATGTGCACAGCCGTAAGCGGGGCTTATTCACCCAACTTACAGATAAATGGGTCAATTAGGTTATAATTTTGTTCTATTGGGTCAAACAGGTTAATCATAAATTTGTTAAAACCAAGACAAGTCAAGCTGGTTCAAAGTGTCAAAAATCACCCAAATTTTATGGTCTTCCTAAATCACTAATTTTTTTAACAAAAAGGAGATTATTATTGTAATATAAACTCTTTGTAACACATAATACACACACATCAAACAATATGCCTGATCAAATTAAAATGAACTAAAAAGTTACAATGCCCAACCTTCTCACATTACCACCATTAGATATTAGACATGACACAACAGCAAACCAGTTACACCACATTTCTTTGATAAAAAAAAAGGTGAAAAAAGAGTAAGCTTGATTTGTGAGGAATTTGGGAGCAAGTTAAATGGATTACGTAAATAGCAAAGGATTTTTCTTGATATTACGCAGTTAGACTATTTCATCATAATATTGAATGTCCCACTTCACAAATTTGGTTTTCAAGAAAATATAGATTCAAAGAAATTGGACTCTATTGTGACCCGGTACTTACATCCTTCTTGTCAAACGGCATCAAAAATGGATCCCGGACACTTAAACCAGCAACAACAGTCATTATTGGATCGAGGCAATTGAAAATGGCCCCTAATATTAACATTTTACCAAGTTTGGGCTCAACTGGAAGTACTGACAACTTACGTCCTGCGGAAAAAACAACCATGATTAAGTTAGGTAAGTCAAATATTCTAATTATAAGTAAAGTTGTTACCAAGGTTTAAAAGTACGGAAACGTGCCTCGAGGCGTTTTCCCTTCGACTCACGAAGCGTACGCCTCGAGGCGAACCGAGGCGTAAGCTCAAGGCGGAATTAAAAAATAAATGTAAATATTATATATCTTATAAAAAATGAAATACTAACTAATTTCATCATCAGATTCATCAAAAACACACATTAAAAAGACATAAATTAGTTGAAATTGACACAAAAAGTCAAACATTTAAAATAAACATCTAAAACCCCTGAGGCGCACCTGAGGCGCAATTTTTGTTACCGCCTCAGCCCTATGAGGCGCAGGTACAAACTAACACCCCGAGGCGACGCCTCAGAGTCGTTTTCTACGCGAATCGCCTTGAGGCGCACCTCGAGGCGCATGCCTCACCCGTTTTTTTTAAACCATGGTTGTTACGAGTGATAGCAAATTGAGTGGGTCAGATAAAATACTAAAGATCGGATTAGGTTGACCCCTAAACCTTTTTTATTAACTCCTTATAATTAATAATTTGTGTGTCAAAAACAATTTCAGTAATAAACCAACTTTTTTAATAACATTATTTATGAAGTTTTGTGAATTAAAAATGGACTTTGGTGACTTTAACCCTGATCTACCCATTTGACTTGTCCTTTTAGCTGAGATTTACCACTTACCCATTTGACCTGTTAAGAGATAAAGCATAACCTTAATCCGCCCATCTAATTGTAAATGGATCAAAATTGCCACCTCTAATTTCAGTGAGAATACCATAAGGAAGTTACAAACTATAGAAACAAAAAGGATAGAAAGGTAGTAACTAAATTAAAGCATCTTCATTACCTAACACTGTAAGATTTTCATTCTCATCTAGAGCCCCAATTATTTTCAAGTATTCAATAGCGTTCTGAACCTGGAATTTGCCAAAATTGACTATATGTTAGGAATAATAGAAGGTTCAAACAGAAACACAAATCGGAAGGATAGTTTATAGTTGTGGAATACCGAATATGTTGAAGTATAAACTTACTGATAAAGGTTCAGGTGGCTGCAAGGCCCTTGATAAGAACTCTGAAATACTACCAAGTTGTAAACTTTTTATTTGGAGGCATAAAGATTGTAAGGGTGTCCTCAACAGTTCTGGCAGTTGATATTCAGCAAAAGAATCGTATACCAATTTGGGATACAAGTGGTAGCATTCGCCTGGCTGCACACGGCCTGCTCTTCCTCTCCTCTACAACAACAGATGAAAAGTTTGGTGAGCTCTTCCATATTTTAAAAAAATAAACAAATGTAAAATTCAAAATTGTAGGGTGAAAACTTTGACCGACTTATTAATGGGTCAAATCAGATTATGCTTCATCTCTTACGGTCAAATGGGTCAACTAAAAGAATTGGGTCAACTGGGCTGAGCAGGTCAAACAAGAGTCCCCCAAAAGGTATTCAAAATGCGTAAAACAATCCAAATTCTTTATTTAAAGAGGTTTAGATGACTATTGTAACAATACAGCTTTGTATACATGTTTAATACATTAATAATATGTAACTTTCTACAACAAAATAAGAGTTTGTAGGCCGATCTGAGCCCATCCGATGTGGAAAACGCTTTAAAGGCTACAAAGCTTCTATCCTAGAAGTCGATTTCACCTGAGGTGGGTGCTTTGGCCTGCTTCAGTGCTTCAGCAGTAGTCGTTGGTGGAGAGACAGAAAGAAAGTAAGAGAAAGAGAGAGAGATGATGATAAAAGAACCACATGTTTGTCCTTTTTGGTTGATTGTTGCTAAGGGTGACTCACTTGGTTTAAAAAAGGCCACCTAGGCGCAACAAGGCTCAAGGCCCTAAGCTTTTAGTAGCATAAAGCAGGCTTTTTTTCAAAAAGCGCATATGAGGCACGATTTCTTGGCAAAAAATTCACCCCGAGACGCACGCCTCATGTATTTCTCCTTAATTTGTGCAGCAGGTTGTTGTACATCATGCTTTTCAGGTTGTACATGTATGTAATTTTCATATTAAAACATATATAAAGCTTACATGTCTCTAGATATTGGCTAAATGATGTTAGAAATCTATAGGCTATAAATAAAATAAAAATATATACAATTATTAGCACCTCGGATACGAAAAGCGGTGCGCTTGGCGCTTTGCGCATCGTTTTAGACCTTGTTGCTTTTGTACGCTTCTCGCTTTTTAAAAACTAAAAGGGTTGGTATGTTTTCACTTTGAGCGAGTCTATTGGTGACGTTTAAAAGTAAAAAAAAAAACAAAATAAAATAAAATAAGCAAAGAAAGAGAAGTAGAGATGGTTTTGAGTGTGATGTGAAAAGAGACTTAAAACATAGAAAAAATATAGAGATTATTTTTTTCTTGTATGATACTAGTTTTCTTCCTAAGCTTCTTTAGTTGTGCGTAGAGATTGTTTGGTCATACATAGACACAAATAAAGTATTTCGCATGTTTTTATATCATTAAATTGTTTGTATTTCTTTATTATTGGATGTTTAGGGATTAACAAGAATATAGGACCCCTCACATATGTGAGGCTAGCGCCTTTGCCTTGGCTTCCAAAAACCTAAGAGCCTCAGGACTTTTAGAACAAAAGTAATGAGTCAAATGAGGGGAAAAACTAGTTCAAAGGGGATAGCTATTATTCAAGCAGGTCAAAAAGCTCTAAAGCTGCCCATAGTAAACTTTTGACACATCAAACGTCCTAATTAGTAATTACGCTTTAAAAGATCAGACATCTTGAAAGAAAAAATACGGCAATCAAAAGCAAAAATAGTTACTTCTTGAAAGCTCCTTAATGACACGAGTTGTTCTTACCTGGTGAGCAGAAGCCTTTGATATCCAAGATGGAAGCAAACATGGAGTGTTATTGAGTGCATCATAAGACGTTTCTTTAGCTTTTCCACAGTCAACCACAAAAACTACATCATTAATAGTGATGCTTGTCTCAGCCATGTTGGTAGCTAGAACTATTTTCCTGATACCATCTTCTGGTTTATTGAATATTAATTTCTGTTCACAGTTCACAACATTAAAAAGAAGCATTAGACAAATTTAGCCATTTTAATATCATATCACTATTCAGAAATTAGTAGACCTAATACAAAAATAATTGACAACAAAACTGATCAAATGGGTCAAAAGCAGCCAAAGGTGTATTTTTAATGTGTAACACCTTCTAAATCATCTCATTCAAACATTTACATACTTACTGAATAATAAAGGTGTGTAATCATATTTGACATGGCAAGTACATGGAAATAATTCACAAACTTTGGACAACATATTTCGGGTAAACCCAACAAGCCCATTTTCCATTGCTTATAAGGTCTCGATACAGAATGCGATGAAACACTTATTTGTGAAGCAAATGGTGAACAGTGCTAAGATGGTATATAGTATTTACTTGACATCAAGCCAGTTAACAAAAAGAAACTTTTACAAGAATAGTCCATTATGGATAAAAAGACAATGATGTCCTGAACAAAATTATTTAACTCCAGTTAGTTAAAAGGACAAGAAACGAGTTAACTTTTCAAATAAAGGATAGAAAATAAAAGTAAAAGTTTTGAAGGACTTGACCCTTAATTATGGCTTTCACAAAGGACAAAATTGTACTTTAGTCTTGAATTTAATTTAAGGTACAAGCCTTACCCTAAAATGGTAAAGTTCTAAGGCTCACATTAGGAATAAAAAAACCTTTATCCCATCCAACGACAAGACATTTATCATAACTTTTTTAATGAGGATCCACATAAATTTGAACTATAGAATTAATGATTTTTTAAAATTGGTATAATTTACCCTAGTTAAAGGATACATCCTTGATAGTAATATTTTCAAGACTCCTAAATATCTATAAACATCAATCGCCGTTGGAGACTAGGAGCAAGTGGATTGACCTTCATAACACATTATGAGAGTTACAAAAGCTTAGAAAGACGACATTTTGTTTGTTGAGATAAAAAGGTTCATAAAAGAAATGCCGAAAAGGAAATCAGGCGTCAAAGGGATGGTGACATCCAAATTAAAAGGTCAACTGTGTCAATATAATTAAAAGCCAAAAATAAGAAGAGGCTAATCAGCAACATGAAATTTCACATTATCTAAATTGGGGCATACAACCTCGTAGTAGGTTGAGCACTTGAGCCAAAAGATGACGAATTGAAGGGTTGCCAGCAGGTTGTGTTACTAACAGGTAACTTTTTATGTTACAGGTAAGTCAATCTGTGTCGACCAAAAACAGCTTTTTGTTCTGAAAGTTTTTAAATTTTTACAGTGTCAAACTTGATCATAAAATCTAAATCATTTCACTTATAATCAAAAATATTGAGAAACATTTTGGGAGTTTTATGCGTTGAAAAATGCACCTCAGGTGATTTTCGACCCAATAAACCATTTAAATTTCAGCTATTATATACCCCGTAAGAAATACATCATGACCTCAATTGAACAAATTATAAGCAACTGGTTCGAAATTGCCATATCTAGCTAATGTCACCTAACCTCAAAAAATAGTTATAATCCATATGAGCCATAAATTTACACATACATACAAACTTACTGATTAGAAGATTCATGCGAAGAGAAAAATATTATCTGCAATGTTACCTGTTCTGAGCTGTCCATAGAACCATGACACGCAAGAAGTAAAACTTTGGTTGGATCTCCCAATAACGGATGAGACAGGAGTTGATCCTTGAGAGAATTAATATCATCCCAGCCAGTCATAAACACCAAAACAGCACCTGCCCTTTCTTTTCTACATATATGACAAAGAACATTTTCAATAAGATTAAACCCAATAGAATCCGGGTTCCAACAAGACAAAGAATCCCTAGTCCGAGGATTGAAATCTCTTAAATCGGCAGATTCAAGTGCATCCTGTTCCAATCCACAAAGTTTTATATTAATTAACGTATAAAACACAATGCAGGGGAAAATAGACAATACTCTCAGTACCTCTGCAGCTGAAGCAATTTGGGTCTTTCTTTTACGCAAAGTTTGCTTCTGCATTTTCCAACTTTTCTCTTGACCATAATTATCAATTTGATTATATGCTGACAACCTATATCCAGTCATTTCTAGAATATTCTCTAGAAAATAGCTCCGAACTGGATAAGTGAAACCCTGAGAACAAGAAATTAGTCAATTACCGTAGTGCAATTAACAACAGCAAAAAGGTATACAAGTAACCATAAAATACTAAACAAGAGACAGGTATGCTTGATAGAATCACATAATGTTTAGATATGCTCTTGTCGTTTAAAGTAGTAATATTCAGATTAACAGATGTTGGGTATTTTACCAAATTTTGATTGATTAAGAACCTGACACGCAAAATGACCATAAAGAACACTCATCTGTAAAGGATACAGTTTCGGATATGAGAATAAGAGTACCTAAACTTTAGTTAAAAGAAGGGAGCAATTAAGTAAATGAATTTTAACACTTGGACAAGAACCTTCATTGCAACTAGTATGACACTGATTATCTAAAAACTCACTAATTGACTTCCAAAGTCAAAAGAAAGAATCTGGTTATCAAAACACATAAACTGATTATTTTAAAAATTATATGATCTGTCTTAGAACACAAATCCAAATATCCCTTTACCAAACATGAGTAACTTACAGGAATGTGCATCATTGGAGCCCCACCGAAGTAAGAGGAGAAAAGCTCAGCATTTAGGGTGGCACTCATCAAAATTAACTTCAGTTCTGGTCGGTGAAGAAGGAGCTCCTTTAGAACAATAAGTAGAAAATCTGCCAAGAAATGAATATCTATCACGCAAAAGTTTATGATTTAGAATACTAAAACGTAATCGCCATTTCTGCTCATTTACAAATGAAACCTTTAGTCTCGGTTGCATTTTATCTCAAACTGATTAAAAAAATTCGGTAAGAGCGGAGTACCGGAGTAGACCAAAATTGGTTAAACAGGCTGAAAGTTGCCAAACCAAAGATTTACATAACAGCAATAATATTGTACTGGGTAACCATAATTTATGCATTACCTATTTATTAAATTAATTCAACAAATTAGAAAACTAGTGTTTAAGCTTTAAAGGTCAACCGGATCTGACCACACCCATTTCAAGCTTAACTCATTTTGACGTATTGCCCACACACACAGCCAACCCATCTTGACATCAAAACACTAGCATGTTTATTCCACTAACCTTCATTCATCCCTCGTTCATGGATCTCATCAACAATAACATGAGTTACACCTCGTAAGCTCCTGTCTAGTAGTAACCTTCTTAGCAAAATGCCAGTAGTGCAAAACAGGAGACGGGTATCCCTTCCTTTTATTCCTTCAAGCCGAACCTTATACCCAACCTTCAAAAACAATAAAAGTACAAATATAAAAGGCATGTTAACATCCATTACAATATTATTCAAAGCTGCAGATTAAAACAAAATTGAGGCACAAATTACAGAATCTCCAAGCTTCTCCCCTCGCTCTGCTGCAACCCTCTCAGCAACTGACATGGCAGATATTCGTCTGGGCTGGGTACAGATAATACTGCATTGAGCACCACGAGCAGCTTCAATTTCAGACTCTAATATGTATTGAGGTAACTGTGTGGTTTTACCACAACCTGTTTCACCAGACACCACAATAACCTGCAAAAATACTTTTTTCATTATTATTGGCTGAAGTTAATTAGTTGGTAAAAGTTATAAACTATATGCAATCTGTTTGGAAATTGAACTTAATATTAAAATTATCATAACTTCATTAATATGACAACAGTGGTACTTTGCACATTATACATATTTAAAACAAATAAAAGTAACATGAATACAAAACCCACCTGGTTATTGGAAATGGCATCTAACAATGCTTCTTTCTGTTTATATGCAGGTAGACTTCTTCGTAGTTGTTGCATTTTTTGGCCTTCTGCAGATTCCTACAAAGATATCAAAATGATCTGACACGCTGAATCTACCAAGTAATTATAAAATTAAGAGCAATCATTGTGGAAACTGAAATAGCAAAACGAAAACTTCTGATACAGAGATCAAGTTAAACACATAGGTGAGAGACGTCAGTTATCTATTAGCGGGTCAAATAATCTCTAACGGGTTACTTGAACTGAAACAAGACAAATGAGTTGAAATGTATCCAAAAAGTTTATTTAAATGCATAACAAACTCCTAAATTGATTTATTAAATAAAGTTAAGCAATTTGTTAGTTCAAAAAGTATAGAAAAAGGAGTTTGTGGATTGACCCACCCACCCATTTAAAGGAATTTGACAAGGAAGATCAAAATATACAACAATCTTGTTGTAATTCAAAAAGCAAGAGATAACCTGCCAATGTTGTTGAATATTGCGAAGCTGGATACTCTTACGCCTGAGAATTCCGTCTGCAACAGGACTGGTTTTGTGAGGCTCGTGAAGTCCTTCATCAGTAGGAGGGGATGTATTCAAGGTGTTATTTGGATAACCAACAACAGACTTTCGCGAAAGGTGGGCTTTAAGATGATAATCAACCCGACTGTGTAGTTCTGGAGAAATAACCACCTATAGACAGACATATTCAAACATACATACATAAGAAGGAAGTTGATTGATATAAATAAATCCAAGTGATAGTTACCTCTCTTTGAGGGCGTTTTTTATCCAGATCTGGTCTGTAATTTGGCAATGGAACTTTACTAAATACAACTACTTTTGAATATTGGCGGCTGCAAAGATGATGATGATTATAGGTATAAGTAGGAAAAAATACACATCAGCTGTAATATTGACTATTGAGTATACTATACCAATGTAATCCCATGCGAGTAGCCAGTGCTGAGAGTTGATCAAAATCTCTTCTGTCTTTTCTTTCTTGTGAAACAAGCTCAATGTTGTCATCATCTTGTTTCCGTATTAGTGTACTTAGCTTCCATTTCCACTCCTCAATGTTGTCAAGACTTGAGGCTCCCTGTCCCTGGTCAACAACAACACCATCAAAGCTATGAAACATGTAAAGTAATAGCACCCCATACATACATACATACATACGTACTACTACGTATTAGTAATTGAATTAAATTCAGAAGGCCTCAAACCATAGTTATTTTCCAGGGAAGGCCCTTTAATTGTGCTTTTGGTTGGTTCCTAATTTATTATTATTATTATTATTTTTCATCTTGAATGTGTAGAGTGCAAAAATGAAATGAAATGAATTAGAATAATAACCAAAGTTTGAGAGGAGTGTTGTGAAGATTGAGGGTCAGAGTCGTCATCTTCGGAGGCATATTCGTCGTAAGCGTAGCGGCCGTAGGGCAAACGTTGTTGCTGGTACAAGGAACCTAAACACTTGTCCCAATCCCTTCTCTTCTTAATCACCTCACTCCAAGATGAATTTGATGCTGATGATGATGCACATACCCACACCACTCGACGCCACGGCTGAAGGCGACTGATTATTAATCTAGGGCTTAAATGGAGCCGCCTGCAACTACTCCTCACTGCTGGATTTACAGATACTCTCACAAACATTGCAGGGTAACCCATCCTATCCTATTATTATTATTATTATTATTATTAGAATGTTGAAGAATAATGAATACGACGAGGGTTTTAGATGAGGGCTTATTATGTCTTTCACTTATGTTTTCAAAGCCTGCGTGGAACACGGACTGCCAAACGATTACGTTCGGTTTAAGGCTCACAAAATATTATTAGTTCAACTAGATTAAACCTCGCGTGGACACCCGAAGTCTAAATCATTTTTTAATATAATTAGCAAAATCTGATTCAAACAGTTGAACAACTATTTAAGACATATCTTCTTAACAGACCCACTGCTTTGGAACAGACCTTAGTAATCAGACTTTACTTGCAAATAGATGATTGACTTTTTAATTTGGTGTTTAGTAAATAGACCTTAGTAAAGTATATTTGCGTTCAGGGCCGGCCTATTAGGGGTGCAGGGAGAACATGTGGCCCGGGCCCAAGTTTTTAAAAGGGCACAATGTTTTTCCGAATCTTTTGTGTATGTTAGGCCCATCAGCAATAGTCCAATACCCAGGTAAAGTTAACTATGATGTTGGAGCCCACTTCCTTGACTCCATCGTTACCCCACTTCCACTCCGACCACCACGAGCATTCCACCGAACGAACACCACCAAGCGTCAACTGTGAGTTTTTTTTTTTAATTTATTTATACCCATAAAGTGGCTCCACCGGTCATGTTTGAACGATATTCAACAAACTCAAATTTTCCGTTTCTGTTGAAACATATATTCAATGAAGATAGAAAGAACTCATATAGTTAGTATTATAAATGTACCTGTCAGATATAAAAAAAATCAATTTGCTTAGTAAATCTGACCATGTGTAGTGAGGCGTTATTGGGGCTTGAAATTGAAAAATAGCGCCCAAACACCGCTACGGGGGGCTTTATGAGGCTCTATATTGCTTTAAAATTGAAAAAAATGGGTGTCAGATATATATAACGTCAGTTTTGTTTTGGTTGGTGTGCCACCAATTAGAATGAAGAATGGGGCGTTATATGGGCTTCCCACTACACACTCTTATTATTTTAAAATCTAGAATTTCAGTTTTTGTTTTTTGTGTAATGAACACTGATCAGTTGATAAAGAAAGGAATAATGGAAATAAATAATCCAACTATTCACTATTGGCCAATAACAGTCCCAACTACGAAAATCACCAATATTGGTCCCAACTTTCGACATATTGGAAACCAACGGACCCAAACTAACGGAGGCTAACTCCGTTAGTGTGATGCTGACGTGGCATGCTTAGGTGGCAAGATGATCCTACGTGGCATGCCACGTGGCAAAATAATCCTACGTGGCATCCTACGTGGCATGCCACGTCAACATCACACTAACGGAGTTAGCCTCCGTTAGTTTGGGTCCGTTGGTTTCCAATATGTCGAAAGTTGGGACCAATATTGGTGATTTTCGTAGTTGGGACTGTTATTGGCCAATAGTGAATAGTTGGGATTATTTATTTCTATTTTTCTTTAAAGAAACTAAAAATAGGGAGAAAAAAAGGAGGGGAATTATGGGTTATTGGTGGTGTGAAGTATGGAGGGGAATTATGGGTTAGTAACTAAAGCTGGGGACTCTAGGGTTATTGGATGGGATGATGAGATGATGTAGCTGGTGATTGTTTTATGTTGGTTGGTAATTTAAGTCTAGGTTTATTTTATTATATCTTTTTACAAAATTTTGGCTACTGTTTGTGTAGAATTATGAATATGATGCACCAAATCAATTTAACTTTTGTTTGGATTGTTTTATCATTTGTTTTATGGGTAATTGACTAACCATTGATGGTTAGAACTTAAAAATTTAGAATTCTGCTAATAATATTAATTGTTAATTGTTAGAATTGTTAATTGTCAGAAAGTATGGCTCCTAAACAAGCATCCGGTGGTCAAAACGTCAAAAGAGCAAGCGAGATGAAGCATTGGCCAAATCTATAACCGGTTCAATTCAAAAGCTTTGAGCTAAAAAGAATGTTAAATAGCATGAGTAAGTAGAAGTAGAAGAGGAGGAAGAACAAGAACAAGTTGAAGAGCAAGAACAAGAGCGAAATGTTGGATAATATGAACTGTGAAGGGTTGATCCATCAATTTGCTACCAAGAATGCAAAGATGGCTTCATTCATCCTTGGTTAGCTATTCGCTTATTACGGTATGTCATTAACTCATTGTAATACTACGTTACTGTTATTTTGTTCATTGATATGTTTATTGATATTACTTTAATTGACATTTAAAGAAAATAGTTTACGTTATTTATTTTGTTAAGACCTAAGGCTAAGGGGCACATTTTTCGCCAGCTCGGCCCAGGCACCTGAATTCTCAGGGACGGCCCTGTTTGCGTTCTCTATAATTGCGAACTAATTGTCTTAAAAAATGATATGGACTTCCCGCGTTTTCACATGGGATTGAACCTAGTGTATATTAAAAGAGAGCTCTCACGGTATGCTGGAATATACATGTTATTCAAAGGGGAAATGGAATTTAATAATCCCAACTTTGGGGGGTTGGAAGGGAGCAGTCCCAACTTGAAAGTTGTAATATAACGGTCCCAACTTAGTTTTTCTGTTAAGTGCCACGTGGCAGTCCTACGTGGCACAGTATGTCCAGCTGGTAAAAAACATAGCAGTTCAGAAGATTCATCCCTCATTCAATCCCCTTTGCTCCTGCTTTCAGGGCCCCGCTTGTTTTTTCAATTAAAAAAAATCTATTAATTATTTAAAAAAAATCTTTAAAAACGTGAGTCCCACCTACACCACCACCAACCACCTGCCACCACCACCAACCACCGCCACCACCACCAACCACCTGTTACGAAGAACCCTAATTCTATACTCGATCGAATTAATGTTAGGGCTATTATTAAAAATGAATTCCGAACAAAACCATACTAAATAATCACACTAATCTGTTCGTTTTCGAGGTGTAATCGATTAAAAAGGGTGTTTGGCCACCGAGCATAAAACCAACGAATTGGAGCTTGATTTGGATGTTTTTTTATGGGAGTTTTTGCACAGAATGGATCGATTTGAAGCTGGCAACATGTGGGTATGACCAAATTTGTGATCGGGTTCGATTTGAAGGTGGTGGTGAAGATGACGGTGGTGGCAGGTGGTTGTGGTGGTGGTGGTGATGGTGGTAGTGGTGGTGGTGGTGAAGATGACGGTGGTGACAGGTGGTTGTGGTGGTGGTGGTGGTGAACATGATGGAGGAAGAAGGAAGGTGGTGGTGGGTGTTATTATTATCATGGTTTTGAAAACCGGACCGGCCGGTCGGACCGGGCTCCGGGGCCTGGACCGTCCGGTTCGGGTGTTCGGACCGCTGGTGCAGTGAACCGGCTTCGGACCGGTGAACCGGCCGGTCGAACCGGTGAACCGGGAGGTCGGACCGGAAAACCGGGAGGTTGGACCGGTTTTTTGTATTTTTTGTATTTTTTTTTTTTTGTTTTTGGGCCGGTTCGTTGGACCGGTCGAACCGGTTGGACCAGTCGAACCGGTGAACCGGCCGGGGGTCCGGTTCGACGTCCGGTCCGGTTCTGAAAACCTTGATTATTATTATTTGATTGTGGGTATCACCTTTTTTTTTAAATATTAAATTGTTTATTTGACACATGTGCAATCCGGACCCACTTTTTTTTGACAGATATAACACTTTATGCCACGTAGGACTGCCACGTGTGATGCCACATGGCACTTAACAGAGAAAACTAATTGAGGTTAGTTTGGGACCAACAAAATAAAAATGTTGACAAGTTGGGACTGCTATAGTACAATTTTCAAGTTAGGACTGTTGCCTTCCAACCCCCCAAAGTTGGGATTATTAAATTCCATTTCCCCTTATTCAAATATCAATAAATATTTCCTTATACACCACATTTTTTGTTTTAGTTTTTACATTCCCATCACTATCTAGTATAAGTAGTTTCACCCCTACCCTACTCTTAACTCTTAACAATGCGACATAAAGTTGGTCATGTGAGAACACAGGGTCTCTTAAATACAATCCAACCTTCGATAGAGACTGTCCTTGGCTTTTATTGATGGTCATTGCGAAACATACGGATAATGGGAATTGACGCCTTATGAGCAATCATTACTACGTGGCACCCTGATGTTTCTGCCACTAGTTGCGGTGTTACACAAGTAGTCATAAGCCAACAAAATGGCTTGAAAAGTGATAATCAAATGCCATCGAGCTATTATCAAGGGGGAGTCTCCATATACATGTTTTTGTGACAGTAGCTTAGGTGATATTAGTCTCTTAATCATATTGTAATTAGATTTTGATGTAATTACCAGTTTTGGATTTCGTCGTGTAAGTGGGCTTTAATGGAATTCATAAACCCATTAGGGACCATAATCTTGGGCTCAGACCTATATAAGGTTTTTGTTAGTTGAGTTTTCATTAAGCTTTGATGTGAGAAGCCTAGAAAGAGAATGCTAGAGAGAGAAGTACGTCATGTATTATTGTTTGATCAATGATTACTGGCATGTGTTTATGGTGATTATGTGTTGGTTACTCGTTGATTTCTGTGCTTGGTTTTGTCACTATCGCCACACGTGATGATCGAGATGATTCCGCACTCGTTCAACAATTATAGCCCAGTTGGTTGAGGGCCTAAAGTTTCCTATGGGAGGCTTGGATTCAATTCTCACTAGCTACATTTGGAGGACATTGGTGGAGGGGAAATGAGGATAACCCGGCCGTTGGCTTGGGTTCGAGTCTTGATCCTGACCGGTTTTACCGATTATTTCACCTTCGTGCCTTCGGGCGGGTTTTCCCGGGAATTGGTGGCAATTGGTGGCCCGGGTACTCTCGAGTACCTGATTCGCCAAAAGGGTGCCCGAGAGTGCTCGGAATTGATTCATTGGTCGTTAAAAAAAAAAAAAAAGAAGATGATTTCGCACTCTTGGTTAGTTGTTTATCCAAAATTCTAGAATATCTATGTGGTAGGCCTCATTTATATCTCTAGAAATTTGTTTGATTCTCCTAGTGAAAGGCAATATTATTTTTAAATGACCAAGTCTAAATCCTTACCTTAATGTGGTGTGGCCTAGGCGGTAAGTGGAAGTTTATATGGTAAACTCTGAAAACTCTGGCTTCCCAATTTTTTTTGTTTTT
The DNA here is from genome assembly GCA_030844895.1 of Ambrosia x helenae. Lineage (NCBI taxonomy): Eukaryota > Viridiplantae > Streptophyta > Magnoliopsida > Asterales > Asteraceae > Ambrosia > Ambrosia x helenae. Next base: position 60,634,824 of record CM061225.1, read on the forward strand.
GAAAAAAAATAGGGTATGTAATATACATCAAACAACTTAATAAATAAATAAACTCAAAGAAGTAAGTGCGCATGATAAAACATATATAGGTAGGTTTTATTCTTCATATATACTAGCTAACCAATTAAGCTTTTCGTCTTAAAATACGTAGGTACACCAAATTCTTCTTAACAAGGGCTAGCTAGCTAGCGTGTGTTACCATATCGCAAATACAATGGAAGATAATTAGGTGCATTCGGATCTGAAGCCCACACAGAAAATGCACTAGAACATCTCATCCAATTCTTTGACATCTCAGGGAAATGTCTGTCGATAACGTCTTTCAGGCTCTCGGTCTTATTAATCCATTCTAGTCCTTTCTCGGTGTATGTTTGTGAGTTATAATTGGTTGTAAAAAAACGATCTGCTTCAAGCCTCCTGCAATAATGCATGGTTAACATGTGGCCGGATTAGTAAATATACTATATATATATATTCATCTAGTTAAACATATATATAGATATATAGGATGCAATACCTTGAAGCAATTAACACAAAGATGAAAAAAGCAGTCTCACAAATGGCAAAACCTTTAATTTTTCTCTCAGCATGTATTCCCACAAGTAGATCAAGCTTCTCAACATCATCTCCGTATACTTGATTGAGGCTTCAATAATCTCCCCATCATCACTCAAATCTTCCCATTTTCTGATGGGAATCATGAGCAAGTTCCTCCTAAACTCGTTATATCGAGGAACCTTCCTTTCTCGGTCTCTATAAACTGTACTTTCAAATTCATAAGTATAATTAATGGAACAATTAATAATAAACAAATTAAAATTACATAATCTAATCTAAGTTGATAAAAACATTCCCCAAAAACAAATTACGTAGATTTTCGTACTTTCCATTGAAGCCATGTCCACTTGATCTTCTCTCTCGTCACCATCGATATCATGAGCAACAAGGTTTCTCATCCATGACGGGTAGTTCCACAATGTGACCGCACCACAAGGTTGATGGCCCATGGATACTAACATCTTCTCCATTCCGATTTTCGACAGTCTTTTTTCCCCCTCTTTTCCTATCATATCCTTCATATTCACCCTACACATGAATCATTACATTAATTAATTCACAATTCATATAATGGAATGGATGGAATGGAGTGAAACAGAACAATACTCGTCTTGAATATTTGGCGGAATGGATTTGTGTTTGGAATCAATGTCCCGAATAATTATTTTTTCTGGAAGTGTTGTGTGCATTCTGTAGACGCTTACGAACTCCTCTGTCAAAGAATAGGGGACTCCATGATCTTGGGGCTTTTTAAGACCAACTAATCCACTTAGTTCTGCTCCTAATATATTTCCAAACAAATCCTTCACCTTCTTCCCTAGCATGCCATACCTGTCGTCGTCGACGTTAATTCAAGGGAAAGTTCTCATATCATATGTAGTTGTACAATAAAAAGCAAGCAAAATGTTGTTTTACCAGTTAATTCTCATAGCTGCAAGTAGCGTATCAGTTCTTAAGAGTTCAACAGTCCAATCGATGGTGTGGATCTTCGCAATGATTGCTGAAGTTACCAATCTTGCATGCTGGTACAATTTCTCATCATCAAATTCTGGATAATGCTCCTGAAAAACTTGTCCATATATAACCAACCATTGTTTGTGTTTGTGTTTGTGTTTGTGTTGTAAGACCACCTTAATTGAATTGTTGCTTACTAGACAGACGCTTACACCAATTTCATGCATGTCATAAATTATAGTTTTTGGAGGATAATAGGCGACTCTGCATGCAAATTCTATGGACCAAAAGTGCTTGCTTTTTTTAAAAAATAATAAAAATCAAATTGTCTAAGAAAGTTTTAAGGGTACGTAACAATAAATTAACTAATTTATTGATACGTAATATGCACGGCTTTAATATGCACGCCATACCTACTTAATATTTTCCTAACATACACTAAAATAGATAACTAAAAATCCATTTAATCTTGTAAAGTTTGTTTTTTATTGAGTTCTTATTTTTATCATAAACATTATAATTTTGTGTATAAAATTTAAAATTTTATTTTTTGCGTTTTATGCATATGATTATGCATGTGTTTTATAATGGCTTAATATTTAACAAAAGAATTGAATTATATAATATTGAAGTATCAGTTACTATAAAATATTAACTAAAAAGTAAAATAGTTACCTTTCAAAAAAAAAAAAAAAAACTAAATAGTTAGAAAGTCTTAATTAAATGGATAAAATATTAATGAACTTACTTTAAGCATATCACAAATAGCATTGTGCTCTTTAACGAATAAAGCTTGCAAGAGGGAGAAACCAGCCCAACAATTTCGGACATCTCCAGATATAGGAATCCCTTTGTCGTCGTGTTCAAGAAGTCCATCCCTCGCTATCTTTAGCTTTCCGTCCGTGTACGCTCTTACTTTCCCCATGCCCTCTTCATTATTTCCGTAAATAACACTTCCATCCCTACTCATGTTCATTTATCACTAAACTATTTAACAAATAATATTTACCACACTACGGTTTTTCCAACAACATATTTTTATTTCTATTTTTTCAGCATTAATAACCGGACCAAACAACAAACCGGTTGATGATTTACTGGTCCAGTTAAGACCAGGATGTTATAATTAATAGTTTAATAAAATATATTTGAAATTATGGTATAGCTAGATTGGTATTCAACATATGTTTAGGTGTAGATTGTAACTTTATTTCATACCGGATTGGGCTTGGAAGCAGTTCAACCGGTTAAACCGAGTGGCTCAGCAGGTTGACCATTTAATACTATAATTCTATAAAGTACATCAACTTAAAAAATAAAATAAAAGTACATGATTCAATAATAAAAATTAATTTACAAGTTAATTCATGAAAACAAGAACTCTATATACGATTAGTTACTTGTCTTTGTCTAATCAATTCAGTTACGAACTACGAATATGCCTAACTCTTATATTAGCTTGCTATCAAGCTCAATTAGGATCTATGTAACTGATCATGGTTTTATCTAAAAGAACAAATATTTTCTTGTAAAAAATAAGCATTTTTATTACATAAAATCAATATAACATTAGATGAGGTGGGTAACAGTTTTAATGGTTCATAATAAGAATTTACTCAGGGGTTGTTTGGTCAATTAAGTGCTGAATCATTAAAATGTCTGAATGGTTAAAAGGCTCTAAATGATTAAGTGCTGAATGATTCAGCTATGCACCAAGTCTGAATGGTTCAACTCTTAACCATTTTATTCAAAGCTTTTTTAGGTTGAAACAAACAGTCTGAATGATAAACCATTCAGAACTGAATAGTTCAGAGCTTCATTAAAAGGCTACCAAACAGGCTCTCAATATGGTTCTAAATAATCGATTACCATTTGAAAATGGGAATGCAACGACAACTTGAAGAGTTGGATTGAGAACGTAACAACAACGATGGAATATTAGAGTGGAAGACAGTTAAGTTAATTACCAAAAATTTGAAAACTCATAATTAGGGCACATGGGGTGGTCAAGTTTCTATCACACCTATCATACTATCACATCCAATCAGTTGTCACCTTATTTTATTACATTACATTACATTTCATCACTAAACCCATGTGGCGGTGTTCACATTCCATCATATTTCATCACTAAACTTTTTTTAATAAAAACATTACATTTTAATTAATAAAAAAATATTTAAATATTTAAAAAAAATATTTAATTATTCAAAAAAATTATTTAAATATTTAAAATAATAATTTAAATATTTAAATTTTTTTAAATATTTAAAAAATATATTATTCAAACGGCTATTTTTCTAACCCTGTAAATACAACACCAAATCCTCCTTCTCATTAAATTATCACTTAAACATTCAAAGATATGGGTGATGGTTATCTTAACGAAGCTGCCGGACCTTCCAATCTCCGGCGCTACTCTCGCTTGAGACGTCGTCTACCAGTGTTGTCTTCTGCTCCTTCTCAACCAATGTTCTCTTCTCTTCTCCTCCTCCTCAACCAGCGTTCTCTTCTCCTCCACCTACTCAACCAGTGTCCACTTCTCATCCTTTGCACTTCTCCATTCATCCATTACCAGGGTACACTCCCCCAAACCCAAATGTTGATTTCACTGATGAGGAGCTTGTATGGTTTTTAGAATATGTTATGGGTGTAAGATAGCCAGCTACGGTTGGTGGAGACCCAACGAACCCCAACCCTACCCCAAACTCTGCTCCTCAGGAGCCAACTGAGGAGGAGTACGAAGCAGCTAGGGCTGCTATGGACGAGGAACGCTACTATTTTCCCACGCCTGAGTATTGCTGCATCTGCTGGGATGGGAGGTCCGACGGTCGCGATAGCGATCGTTCTATGTCGTCTCCAGAGTATACACTGGAGGACTGGGAGAATTATTATCCGTAGTGGGGGGTTTAGGTTTAATTATCTATGTTTAGGTTTAATTATGTATGTTTAGGTTTAATTATGTTAATGTTTTTATTTATGTAATGTTTTTATTTAAATGTAATGTTTTTATTTATGTAATATTTTTATTTAATTTAATAGGTTTAAATTAAAAGTAAAATAAAAACTTAAAAAAAGATAGCCAGCCAACGGTCGTGATGTACATCACGACAATTCTTCATCGCAACCATGATTCAGTGGGCGGGGCGGTGTTTCACGGCCATCACGCTATCACGGGGTGGCCATCACGGACCACCCCATCTGCCTTTACCTCAATATTTTATTTTATTAAAATTTAAAAATTAATTTTGAGGATTTTGGAAACTAGCTCAATGGTTTGAACTAGGGGTGTAAACGAGCCTAGCCGAGCCCGAGCCTGACTAGGCTCAAGCTTGGCTTGTCATGGTTTTATGAAGCTCGAGCTCGAGCTCTGCTCGGTTCGAGCCTACAATCTTGAGCTCGAGCTCGGCTCGCTAGCTAAATCAAAAGCTCGAGCTCGGCTTGGCTCGAGGTGATTTTAGAACAATCTCAAACGAGCTCAAAGCTCGACTCGAGATCACAAAAACTCGGCTCGTGAGTGTTATTAAATGGGCCTATGAAATAAGGACTTGGGCATTGGAGATGTGGGCTATAAATTATAAGAGATATATAAATAACTTATAATTATGTTGGGGCTCGCGAGCCCAATCGAGCTTTGTATATAGGGCTCGAGCTCGGGCTTGATAACTAAACGAGCCATATTTCAGGCTCGAGCTCGGGCTCGTTAAGGCTCGGCTCGTTCGAGCTTTTTACCGAGCCAATCTCGGGTAGCTCTCGAGCCGCTACGTGTCATTTACACCCCTAGTTTGAACATGTAAACCTAGATTTACCTACGGTACATATGACATACCGTATTCATCTTTTATCGACCTTTTATCGTACCAGGTCCGTGTCAGGTATCCGTTATAACCGGCCGGTTCATACCGGTATTTAAAACATTGCCAATAAATTAGAGATTGAGAAAAAATAAAATACAACCAAAATGCCTATATATCCACCCATCATCGGATTAGTCCAATGCTCAATTCCAGCGACTAGCCCACTTGAAACGTAGGTCATTATACTTTTCTTTTTCTTTAACCAACCCGCTAAGGTTGTAAGGGGTTAAAACAATGTGGCAAAATATTATTGGACGATAGAGGGTAGTTGTGAGTTCAACTAAGGACACCTCATTCACCCTTATATGATATTGTCCATAGATCAATGTCATTTTGAGTTGTGTGAAGCCAAGTACATGTTGTAGAATAATTGAGGAAACGTACCACCATGGTGTTCTCGAATTAAGAAAACCAGTCTTAGTTTTAAGCGACCCTGTAGAAAGTTCTTTGCTCTTGTAAAACTTGAATGACTTCAATGGACATTGCTCAGCCACCTCAGTAGGAGCTACAATTTCAACCTGTATGAGAGCAAATAACAAACAATAGGTTCACCGGTTTACATTTAGTTATTTATTAAATGACCTCTTTCGAAAACAAATGACGAATGGGTGGTTTATTTTGTTGTACTTCAAATCTGGGTTAGTCGTTATCTAAAATAGTAACTTTAACTTTGAAGTGTACTCGTGTCAGTTTTGCAGATTTGAGGTGAAATCGATAACATTCCTTTCTTTATATATATATAGAAAAGAAAAAATACATTATATATATATATATATATATATATATATATATAGGGAAAACATATTCAGGAAACCCACTACAGTTAAAGAAACTTTGAAAACCCATTGAATGACTTTCATTTTGCCACGTTTGTTTTTTTTAGAAAAGTATTCACGGGCATTTTTGGTACCCCATCTTAATTTGTGGCCCATCACTTACATCAGTCTGACACCTCTCACTTTCTCTTTTCTCTTTCTCTGTCTTTTATATCTCCTTTCAACCTCATACTTTCCATATATCCTCTCTCTCTCTCTCTCTCTCTCTCTCTTCTTTTTCATCTTTTTCTCAACCAAAATCTCCTCACCAACTTCATAACCACCAGAACACCCAACACCATAATCAGTCTACACCCATCGCCACCATCATATCTAAAGACATTTATGAATGAAAAATGGAACGAAGAAGGTTGCAGCCTGAACCGGTCCACCACCATCGCCAACATCAGATCCAGAGACAACAGGTCCACCACCATTAGATCCGGAGGCAACCAGTCCACCACTCACCTTCAATCCACCACCACTTATAATCACCATCACCTTCATCGGCCGCCGTTCTCATCCACCTTCGTCACTATACCACAGTCCCCCCTCCTTCGTCCACCTCCGGGGGTGATTACTAGATCTGGAACGTGACGGGTGGTGTTAGGCGGGTTCAAGAAGATGAAGCAAGATCTGCAAAGATATTTCAGGTACGTGATGGGTGGTGTTAGGCAGGTTCAAGAAGATGAAGATTTGAAGATTATGGTTTTGTTAATCAAATTTTGTTTTTAGTTTAAAGTCATATTTTTATGGGTTTTTGCAACAAGCTAGTTATTGGGGGGGGGGGGGTTGAAAAAATATGACAAGAAACTCTTCAAGACTTTTTATCCAGTTATACACCGGCTCTGTTTCATGTTTGTTTCAAGAAAATTATTTAAAGGGTATTAAATTTTATATGAAGTTTATGATTTTGTTTACTTTTTGGGTTTTTGAAGCAATTTATTTGGGTTTCATAGGTTTAATTTTTTAGGATTCAGTTCATGGTTACGTAAATATTATTGTATTTTCTTGTTATAATATTTAACGTTATGAAATTCGTAATTTTTGTAAAAAGTTTCCTTGTTATAATATTTTTTATTTATTAACATTTGAAACGTTGTTACATTGTAAATTTGTAACATTTTTTTTGTAACAAACATTGTTATGTAAAATTTTTTGTTGGTTATTCTTGAAATTACTGACTTTTTTTTTTTGTGTTCAAGACATTTTTTATTTTATGTTACATTTTACATGAATAAGCAAGTTTCTTTTTTTTTTGTTTCAATTCTGTAACACAAATGTTTACAGTTAAATATGTTAAAATGTAATCTGAATATAAAATAAGTTATAATAAATCTTTTATTTTTTCAGTTGGTACAATTTAACTATGTAATACAAGTTTGTTACAGTTAAATATGTTAAAATGTAATCTGAATATAAAATAAGTTGTAAAATGTTAGTTGTAACATATTTACATAGTATAATACTATTTTACATATAATATGAAGAGAATATGTTAATTTTGCTAATAAGTTCTATGGAAAGAAGATGTTAGTTGTAACATGTTATATGTTACGAAGAACATTTTTATATTTGAGACATGTTATTATGGAAAGAAGATGTTAGTTGTAACATGTTATATGTTACTAATCTGAATCGTTTTAATTTGTCTCCTCTCTCATGTATAATGAGCATGGTAGGATAGATGTTGATTTGATAGGTCTGTGCATTACAGTTTACAAGTCTCAAGGAGCAATTGTTAGATGTTTATTGACGGTTTTACCCTTTTGGTACTTTAGCAACACATTTTGTTTCAGAATGTTGAGAAAAAAAAATACAAAATAAATACCAACCCTTGATCATGATCATTGGATGGTCAGGATTTAGTTTTCAAAGTTTTCTTAAGTGGGGAGGGTTTTCAATTTATCCCCCCATATATATATATATATATATATATATATATATATATATATATATATAATAGGGGAGGGTTATCTTGAGACCGTTAAATATCGTGAGAACCGTGAGAACAAATAAAAATATCAATCAAAATCAATTTTTTTTAATACGGACCTGACTATAATCAAAATACAACATTAATAAATAAATTTTCTTTCCAAATAATTCATCTTTTCTTGCAAAAACAGTTTCAAATTAACGTTTTATACATGTGTAAATTAAACAGTTTACACATGTATAAACAACAAATTTACACATGTGTAAAAACAATTTATTTCCGTATACGTTTGAATTTTTACGCGTAAATTGTGTTTTTGAGATTGTATAAAGACAAGTGTAAAAAGAAATTTGAATTTGAATTTGAATGGTTTTAGATAGCGTTCTCGCGGTTCGCACGAAATATAAGTGTTTTCAAATTAACTTTCCCCTTTTACTACAAACCACAAATATATCAACTGAAAAAGTTTAACTAATTCGACCTGCTGGGTATCCTCCATATGATCAATCCAGTCATGAATCATGAATTGTAACCAAGAGCAAGCTATCATGTTGAATTGCTTCCCACAGTCTGCAAATTTCCTTCTTTCAAGTAACTTTGTCGCCACCACTGATGGATGAGGCTCTAGCAACTTCATGTTTGTAAGATACAAGTTAAACTTCAATCTCATATTAATTATTTCTTTCATAATAAAACATTTTATTTTATTTTATTTTATTTTTTACTTTTTCTTATTTGCAATTAAGGGCTTTCAACAATTGTCAATATATATCGTTGAATAATCCCTTTGGTGAAAATGCTAGTTACTGTAGGCCACCATTAAAAACTGTAATAGACTGTAATCAATAATTTATAGATACGTATATTTCTTTATTTATTTATTTTTGGATATTCTGAAATTATGTGAGTTAGAATAATCAGCGAAGCGAAGGATGTTTACAATAAATGCTTTTTTTTTTTTTATCGGCGAATATGTGTGGCAACCAACCCTTGCGGGTCGTGCCCAAGAATCGACTACTCGACCTCCAGTAGCCCCCGCCTTCTCCCGATGCGCAGAAACCCGAGCCCCACCCGCCCGAAGGCACGACAGTGTTATAAAAACCTCGCCGCTCGTCAGATTCAAACCGGCGCCACCCGTATTCGATTTTCACCCGGATACCAAACCATAAATGACGAAAGTGGGGATCGAACCTTTAATCACATAAGTGAAACAAAAGCCACTCCACCACTATTTTCAATACCTCTCAAAATTTCCATACAATTATTTTCTTGAATATCAAAACACATATAGTTTACGGCTAGTTTCGAATTTCTAGAAACTTAATAAAGAAGACATGAGAAAATGGAGTCCACCACGCACCTGCGTTCCCTCCACCCACCACAAACATCATGTCTAATGCATCTTCTGATTAAAATATTATTAATTGATCATAGAATACACATTTATTTATTTTGTTTCCAAGAATTTATCCAAATTACTAACATCTAATAATTATAATCAGGCTACGTGTTGATTATTGCTATAGTCCAAATAAAAAAAGTTCTAGAAAAGACTAGTACGATGGTTGATATTTATCTACAAATCTAATATTTATTGCCATACAACCACAGGCGGACGTTTGTTTGGGCCACGGTAGGTGCTGCCAGCCTTTTGCTTTGTGGTTTAACTTTTACCTAAAAATTCTGCATGCATTGAGTCTATTTTTTTAGATTTTATTAAAAATGTAGTTTAAGATATTCCAATGCATCAAATGCATACAACCAAGAGTAAAATATATACACCGATATGGTTCATGTAGTCTACGTAAAAACTCTAAAAATTTTATATGTATTAAGTCTGTCCTTCCAAATTTTATTAACAAGGATGTTTAAGATATGCCAATGCATACAACCAAGAGTAAAATATATACACCGATATGGTTCATGTAGTCTACGTAAAAACTCTAAAAATTTTATATGTATTAAGTCTGTCCTTCCAAATTTTATTAACAACGATGTTTAAGATATGCCAATGCATACAACCAAGAGTAAAATACACCGATGGGGTTCACGTAGTCTTACAAAATTTTAAAATAGTTTCAAAGTGTAAGAATTTACAAAGATGTTCAAAGTTTTACAATTTTAAACGTCTCTATTTTAAACTGTTGTAATTTGTAAATATTTAATTCCTGAAATTAGATGCATATGGATACTAAAGATGTTATAAATTGCAAAAGTTTTAGATTATCTATGTAATTTCTCATATTTAGGGTGTGTTTGCTTCGTATGAATTGAATCGAATTCAACGGAATTAGAATTTAGATTTCAACTCTTAAGGTGTTTGATTCACAGAATTTGAAGGAATATTGAAATTTCAATTCCAATTTTGATTTGTTTGGTTCACAAAGGAATTGGAATTGAAATTGGGTATAAATTCCTTCACATTCCTATAACCAAAGGAATTCAAATCTTTCCCACATTTGAAGGAATTCAAGTAATTCATTGGAATCTTCGATCGGTTAATGTCGTTTCAACCTGAACCGTTTCGACTGCACCATTTCGACCCGAACAATTTTGACCTGAACCGATTCGATTCGACCCGAACCGATTCGACCCGCTCCTTTTCAACCTGAACCGTTTTGAACTGCACCGGTTCAACTCGTACCGTTTCGACCCGTACCGCTTGGACCCTTACCTTTTCGATCTGTACCATTTCGACCCAACCGTTTCGATCCGTACGATTTCGACTGGAACCATTTCCACCCATACTAGTACGAACCACTTCGATCCATCCGGTTTCGATCTATACTGTTTCGATCCGTTTCGTTTTGACCCCTACCGTTTCGAGACGCACCATTTCGACCCAAAGCGCTACGGGTCAAAGCAGTACGGGTCAAAAATGTCCAGGTCGAAACAGTGCGGCTCAAAGCGGTTTAGGCCGGTACAAAGTGGTACGTAACGGTTCAGGTCGAAACCGTTCAGGCTAATACGAGTGGAAACGATATGGGTCGAAACGGTTCGAGTCAAAACGGTATGAGTTGAAACGGAGCGGGTGAAAACGGTTCGGGTTGAAATGGTACTAGTCAAGGTTGGAAAAGGCGCTAGGCGCTAGGTGGGCGGTGAGGTCCAGCCTAGGGACTAGTCGAAAATTAGGCGTTTTTGTATTTTATATATACACACAAATTTAGGTGTTTTTTGAAAATATGTTAAGATATATACACATAATATTTAGATATATACACATAATACTAATAAATACTTAGAAATATTTAGAAATTTAAAAAAATAAAAAAAATTCAACCGCCTAGGCCATTTTTTGCAACAGTGGTACTAGTCGAAAACGGTTCGGGTGATGGGGACAAGGATGAGAGATTTCAATTTATTAACCAACCAAACACAATAATAATGGAATTGAGATTCCAGTTCCAACAATTTCCAATTCTTATTGGAATGTTTAAATTCCAAATTTAATTCTTTCTAATTTCAATTTCTACACAAATTCTAATTCTAATTCAAAACCATTTTACGAATAGGGATTATTTTTCAAAATTTATATAAAACAGGCATAATTTTTTTTTTTTTGATTTTGTTACATATATAAATTAAAAATTGGATGAATTATACCCCGAAGTTGGAAGTGGATGGAGGCATATTACGGCCAAAAAATGTTCCTTGACTGCCTACGATATGATCCGTTGGATGGTTGCACTTTCCATCAGCCGTTCGATGAGGATACTGTTGGACATCATATTGTTTGCCGGTCAGTGTTCCAACATGTAGGAGATTGTATCTCTGGTGCAAGTGTCTTCTGAGAGCCAAATAAGCCAGCCCCAATATCACCGGTAGCCTATGCCATAACCCAAACTTGTCCACCATATGCACAATCTGCACCAATCCAATTACGTCATCTTCTTATATATATAATAATATATGTTACTCCAATTAATAATAACATGTACACAAACAGAACTCACATAGAAAATGAAGGTGTCAATTAAAGACATTTTGGCTACAACAGGTTGTAGTTGGGGATGAATGGAGAAAAAGGAAGGGAGAGATACCGTCATGGTCCGTGTACAACTAGAAGATGTTTGAGGTTTGTGTGGTCGGGTCTTTGCTTATAAAAGCATGTATATGTCACACGCCATTAATTGTTTTTTTCTTTTTTTCCTTTTTCTTTATAATTTATTTTGGTAACTCTCTCTAAGGCTAACCTGTACCTTTAATTTAATTTTAGCCGCCATGTATTTTCTTTCCCTCTATCCAATTCGGTAGCATTTAGTACCCTCCAGCGAACGCATTATTCTATATCAGAATTTACGAGAATACAACACGTACGCTTCTATCGTTAAGAAAAAAATATTATAAGTTGGACGAAAGTATCACACGCTTCAAATTGTTGTTTTACTATTCTAAAATTTTTATAAAGAAATATCTGTATCATAGGGGAAGGGACTACCTGTATCTTTTTAGTATTATATACACGTATGTTTCGATATTGAACCTATATAAATTTTGACATCAAACTTTTAGAAATCTTTACACCGAACTCTTAAAATATCTGACACCTAACCCTTGGAAAAATTGATCACAATATATAAAAAACATAACTCATTCATTAGCCAACATTAATTTAGAAAATAACTCATTGAGGCTTAAGACTACGGGTGAGCGAATTTAGGTCCGGACTGAAAATACCCGATAACCGGACCAATAATTTCCCAAAACCGTGTTGAAGGAACTTTAGTATCTGTTCTTAATATTGGTGTTTTCAGGTTACGGGCCAGTTGTCACGGAGTAACTTTCTTGGCTCACGTGCGGCGACTTAGAATGCCTCTAAGTTAAGCCTTTGATCTGGTTATGTAGTAATTCACGCTAAGTGATGCGGAAGCATTCAAGTTATGAAAGATTAACTCTTTATATTGATACACGAACAATATTGCAAGAAGCTTTTACAAGTAGTGCAAGTTATGCAGGTTATGTTGGTGATGAACAAGTTGTGAGGGGTGATTACAAATGATGCCTTGATCCCCTATTTATACTAGTGTTAGAAGATCTAGATGGATCCATACCAAAATTTACCTAGGATCTTCTAGGGTATTCCTTGACAATATCTTGATATTTATGGTGTTGACTAGTAGGATCTAGAGAGTTCCGGAGCTGCACTTTAGGAGCTGTTTTGACCAGCCCTTTCTAGGTGTTTCTAGACCATTCGTGGCTGGATCATGACCCTTATGTGCACTCCATGTTGGCTGGAAATTTGTAGACTGATCCGGAGACTTCCAGATGGCTTTGGAGGCGTCTAGATGTCCACGGAAGCTCCTAGAAGCTGAAAACTTTGAACTGATTTTAGGCGGGTCGTGACATTCTCCCCCACCTAAATCCACGACGTCCTCGTCGTGTTTATGGGACGTGCTGGTTTTCTCTTCTTTTCTCGTTATGATGGATGGCCTTGGTGATGAGCTTGTTCCTGGACATCTTTTGGAACCGAATTCAAGTCGCATTGATGTTATTGCCACACCTTGTCTTGGATCAGACTCCATCTTGACTGTGTGGAGGCGATCTTCTATCATGATGCAAAATTTATTTGCGAAAGGCATGGGAAAAGCTGATTCCTTGTCGAGGAAATCTTGGCCAATCACAAAGTTATGATCTTCCATCGGGACAACGAAAAGGTCTATTCTTCCCTTCCATTTCCCAATTGTGGCTTTGACGCCGTATGTCATTCCAAGTATTGGTTGAATTCGTCCATTTGTGGCCTTCATTGCCGCGTTATGTTTGGTTACTCGGACACCGAGTCTTATGGCTTCATCAATTGAGATGAAGTTATGGCTTGCTCCTGTGTCAACAAGTGCTTTTACGGGTCTTCCGTTTACCACCATGTTGACGAGTAGAAGTCTTTTCTCCGACTCCGTTCTTGGTTTTGAGTTTCTTTGGCTTGTCTTGCCATTGTTCATGACTCCTTTCTTTTTGTGTTTTGATTTGGTCTTTTCTTTTTGATGTAAAGTATTGAATTTTTGTAATTGTATTGACCCCAAACATGCTTCTGGTTTTGTCTTGTTGTTGTTTTCTTTTGCCCTCATTTCAGCAAAGTTTGTGTATAATTCTTGGAGTTTGTTGTTTACCTCCTCTCGGAGCTTCGCAACCTCCTTTACGATCGTGTCTTGCATCTCAAGACGTATGACTTCAATAGTATCCTTGAAGTTGCTTTTGAGTTCCTTTAACTCAACGCGTAATGGTTACAAAGCTTCTAGCTTTTTCAGGTAGCTATTGACTAAATTTCTGAGTTGTGTGACCGATGCGTCAACATTGGCCATCATTTTGTCTAAGAACTTAACTAAATCCATAAACGTACCTTTGCTTGTCTCAGCTTCTCGTGGAGTCTCGTTTTGATGTTGTGTTGCTTTTTTGGTAGCAACATTTCTCTTGGTCTTTTTGTTTGCCATCCCGATGAACCGATGCGGCTCTGATACCACTTGTCACGGAGTAACTTTTTTGACTCACATGCGGCGACTTAGAATGCCTCTAAGTTAAGCCTTTGATCTGGTTATGCAGTAATTCACGCTAAGTGATGCGGAAGCGTTCAAGTTATGAAAGATTAACTCTTTACATTGATACAAGAACAATATTACAAGAAGCTTTTACAAGTAGTGCAAGTTATGCAGGTTATGTTGGTGATGAACAAGTTGTGAGGGGTGATTACAAATGATGCCTTGATCACCTATTTATACTAGTGTTAGAAGATCTAGATGGATCCATACCAAAATTTACCTAGGATCTTCAAGGGTATTCCTTGACAATATCTTGATATTTATGGTGTTGACTAGTAGGATCTAGAGAGTTCCAGAGCTGCACTTTAGGAGCTGTTTTGACCAGCCCTTTCTAGGTGTTTCTAGACCATTCGTGGCTGGATCATGACCCTTATGTGCGCCCCATGTTGGCTGGAAATTTGTGGACTGATCCGGAGACTTCCGGATGGCTTTGGAGGCGTCTAGATGTCCCCGGAAGCTCCTAGAAGCTGAAAACTTTGAACTAATTTTAGGCGGGTCGTGACACAGTTCTCGGTTCTACTCATAAGAAAACCGATATAATTTTAACTGAACCGAAAATAAAACATAACTATGGTCCACGGGCCTGCCCAGGTGACATGTTGGTGTGCTCAAAGTGGTTTAGTAATAACTAACTAAATTAACCTAAACTAGACACTCTTAAGTTTTAAATTTATAACCTAAGACTCTCTAAACCTAAACCACACAACCGGCAAGTGTACCGGTCAGTGCAGTATAGCTAAAGTAAGTCCGAGTATCGAACCCACGAGACTCTACTAGAAAACGTAAACTAGACTCGACTACTTATCTACAAACTGACTTAAGTTGTTTTGTTATATTAAGGGGGGTTTCTAACAAATCTACTGCAAATAAATAAAAGAAACTAAAATAACTTAAAACAAGAACTGGGAACCGTAACTAAAATCAGGTGATGGGAAGGCACTACCTAGGCTAGAATCCTACACATGAATGATAAGTTTCTAATGGCTATGTAATTGGTGTGGAACCGGGATCTTAAAATACTAAACATCAAGAATAAACTAGACACCCTCGACCCTTCTCAAGGGGAAACCCTAGAATACTGTTGTGCTGTTAAACCACCGGTTGAGAGGTTACCCTCACAGGCTTACCTACTCGAATCTTAAAGTACCCGCTAGACAGTCTACCTCACAGCGCGAAAGTCACAATACACCTGAAAGTGCAAGGGGTAACTACAATATTTCTGATAAGACTTGGCCTACAAGGAATGCTAGGGAAACTAGGAAGATTTTCTTACAAAGCCTCTAGATCTAGCAATTTAACACCCTAGACAGACCAACAATCTCGCACCTTACAGCTATTGAGAATTGGTAGAACACTTAGAATTACCTAACTAACAATTACAACTCCTATGGATAATCCTAGGCAATTAACCATAAACTAGCTGCTAACACCCAGTCCGCAACCTAACTCGCATTCGTACATGAAAGACATTCACAAAAACGCAAGTGGAGTTTATAAAAGTTATTTAAACAAAACTAAATACGCGTATACATCAAACCAGAAAATAAAGAGTTCTTTACTTAAAAATTCATCCACAACCAAGAATTCCAAAACCAAAAAGAAAAATAATCAAACAAGCGTATTCATCATCGCCTAGGTCTATGATCTAGCCAATAATTGTCATGATAAAATCAAAATAATAAAAGCTAAACATATTCATGGTGTTCACAACGGGTTTTAAATAGAATAATATTAATAATTGAAATAGAACCAACCCGTGCTCACACCTAGGCTTCAACCCTTTCACCTCCCCTCTAATCGATCTCCTCATGTCCTCGTTCAAAGAATAATATTCCGCTGCTATGTGTCCTCTTCCAAGATAATGTTTTGCCGCAATAATAATCCTTCAAAAAAAAATCGCTGCCCTTTGTTGTGCTCCCCTTTAATAATATTCCTTCGAAAATAATAAAATAAAAATCCCAAGACCCTATGTTGTTTGGGTCGCGGGCCAGTGACTTTAAAGTCACGTTTTATTTTCATTTATTATTATTATTATTATAACCCCGTACTCTCAATTCGAGTGTTTTTGACTTGACCAAAATTGCTCGTTTACATTCCAATATCCATGAACACCTACAAAATAAAAATAAATACATAAATACTAAAAAATGACACAAAACTAATAAAAATCTATAAGAACCTATAATAAATAAAATAGACCAGTAAAAGCCTAAAACCAATAAAAGTAATATCTAAACGACTCGAAAACTATACAAACTTTACACTGGAAATAGATGTATTTTACAATACATCAAATATCCCCACACTTATCTCTTTTTCGTCCCTGAAAAAGAATTATGCTATGGAATCACAATAAAATAATCTGGCCTCAAAACATAGGTTACTTTAATTTTAAAAATCTAATCACGTGCCAATTGCGATTACAGGTATACTTGTCCTCTTAAACCCAACCACCGGTTGCTAAGCCCCTTATCATGTTAGTTTAATTTTAGGTTCATTTAGTCTACCTAGGGTCTCACACTAAAGAAGCCACAATTTCACCTAATTCCGCCTTAAGCTTATGAAACAAAAGGAACAACCAATTGACTATTCCTAACCGTTTTATGTAGAAAACCGAGAGAATTTAAAATCATTTTTTGTTGTTTTTTTTCCATCTCAGCATATTTAACTCAGAGGGTGTGACCAATCCAAGTCGCTATCCCAGTGGCCAGACACCTTAAGCTTCAGTATTTTCGCTTTGATTTCTAATTAATTCATGAGCTTTTTTAGATATTTATTTTTAGACAATCCTAGAGGGAGTCGAGTCCGGAGTCACTATCCCTAGAAACGACACCATTGGCCTTGCCCTTATTTTATATCCGACTCTTTTTTTTCCTTCAACTTTTGATTAGAAATTCTAACGGTTATAAACTTATAACGGCATTCCTTATACTATTATTGGCGGTTTCAGCTTCCCCATTTTTTCCTAGATGAGAACTCACGAGGTATCCTAATATACTTAGGTGTATTAGCTCAAAGGAAACTTTTCTACCGGCTGGGCCTACCCACACATCCCAAGTCAACACGCTTTCGATTATTTATTCTTCTAATACATATAATATTTGAAAACCAGACACTTGATTTTATCTATCATTTCCCATATTTTATAATGCAACCTTCAAAATCAGGGATATTTTCTCAAATTTTTCGTTTTTTTTTCGATTTAGATTTTTAAATTTTTTTTGGACTCAAAACGACTCTATATACAGACTAGACGACAGTTTCCCATCCCCACACTTAAACTCTACATTGCCCTCAATGTAGGAATAGAAAACGACTCAAAACAAAATAAATTCCGAATACAAAAATAAACAGAAAAATAAAATAAAAAGACAAGGGCAAATTGGAAAGGACTTAGCTGGTTTATTTACGCGTAAGCTCCAAAAACTCTAGTCCAATCCAGCTCGATCGTATAGCATTTTAGTCGCGATCGGCTCTGACACAATAGTAAACTCTGGGCTTACCTTGATAAATGATAGCAGCTCTGGAATCACCCGAATGGAGATTGAGTACGGGTGGTGCAATCCAAACCTGCGCAAAACGAAACAAACAAAACCCAAGCATAATACCGAACCACACACAAAAAAAAAAAAAACCAAACTACTAACTTAGACTCATAATATAACAACAAACAAGAAGACGTACCTGCTTGGCAAAATGGCGGTGAATGGTAGTAGAACTAAATGGGTAAAAAGAAAAAAAAATTGGTTCTCGCTCAACATGAAGAACACTGGTGATCACAACACGCGTCGCGAGCGAAAAAAAATATAACTTTCCGGGGTAATTGCTGGCCGCATAAGGCGAACAGGTCAGCCCAGACTCCTCACATTATATGAAAAGTCTTTTTTCACAGAAAGTTGATTAAATTATTTTTTTAGAAACATTTTCTTTTATTGCCCATACCTTTACCAAAAGTCCCACTGATAAAATATATAAAGATAAATACATGGGATCCGCTCATGGTGAAATTTCCTCTACCTAAGCAAACATGTAATCCTGCAAACAGACTCAAAGAAACAAAAACAAAGATAAATAAAAAAATAAAAACCTATGAACCACTTCCAAACGACGGGCCAATCGCCTCTAATACAAACTCTACACAGCCTCCCCACACTTAAACTGAATCAGGGGCTTCTCTTTTACATGGACTCGATCCAACCCGTTTAATTCCACCCGACCCTTATGAATTAACAAACTTATGCTAGTGGAATTGACAAATATTTTATCGAATTTAAACGGGTCGGGCAACCAATATTTAAATTTACCTGGACCAAACCTTATTCTTAGCATGTAATGCGGGGACTTGTTGTCTCTGCAACTCCTAATCCTCAGCTTGGGCCATCATAATTTTATATTGTGTATAAATATTTTATTACTAAGAAATAACACATTACTAAGAATTACATGGTTGTAGAACTCGCTAGGCCCTACCAACTCGGCCGACCAGGGAGTTGCCAGTACTCGGCCTAATCGGGCGAGTACTCGGGGGTCGAATCGGCCTATGCGGGGAGTACTCGAAATATTCGGCCAACTCGACTATACTCGGTAACCCACCCTGTAGCGAGTACTCGACGAGTAATCGATAAACTCGGACGACTTTTGCAACTATGCTAAAATAATATATTGTGTATAACATGGTAAGTTCATTCCTAGTTTTCTAAGTTCATTGATAAGTATAAGCTTCCTATTTGGTGCAAGTTTTAGACCATGTGATTAGTTGCCATTAATGGTGAGTTGGCCGAGATGTGTATGCACAAAATCTTAGTGCTTCAGGCAAGGATTGAACCTAGGGAGATGGAGCTTGCTTGATTAAGGCCTAATTGGGTGAAAAATGTTATCTTTGTCTCTGGTGGTATGCATGGACAATGAGACAAGGATTGTTGTTGAAAAACATGTGGGATTGGGTGTGTATATGGCTGCCACGATTTGATCAAAGTAGAGATAGGTGGCTTGTGATTTTGACAAGTGAAGGTTGTTCTTGGTTGTCTTAATTTTGGCCGAGGTATAGGCTAGGGAAAAGATGATTACTCATGAGTTGGAAGGTTTATCAAAGAAATGTGAGGGTTGACTTGCTTAGGGAGTGAGTTAGTCTTGTCTTTTTATCCATTTATGCGAAAGAGATCACCTCATCCATTGCCACTTTGATTACATCATGTAGTAAACTAAGTGTTGATGTCATACTCTAATCGGCCGATCCATGTAGAGGTAATTTGAAAGAGAGTGACATGTCCAAAGCTTATGTTTGTCATCATGTGGTTGATGGTGATAGTTCATGGTTTACCTTAGTTGTTTCAACAGTATTTGTGTGTTGTGTGAGTAGGTTTCGGCCGATACAAGAGGCCTAGCAAGGGACCTTCTATTTAGGGTGTTGATCACCACATAGGGAAGTGTTGTTCATTCCCATTACATGCTATTTCGGTGCAATACTTGGACATTCTATTGAAAGTGACACATGAAGCCTTTTTGTGTAAGAATGGCGGCCAAAAGAAAACAATAGGAAGGTTCCATAGGTGTAAGAGAGAACTAGACATGTAAGGGTATGTGTGTGTAGTTGAGTGCTTGTATATGTTGGGCATATTTGTGAATCATTTTCGGCTAATGGTTATTGTTCCCAAGTTGTGAGTTGTTCATGGGTTCATGTGTGGGTGTATTGTCGTGAATAGCTGAGCATTGCACGAGTTTGTAAGGATACATGGTGTTTAAAGACTTGATGACGATATCAACATGTATTAATATCCATTAGTCGTGAACACATGTTATCTTATGTTGACCTTTGATAATGTTTTTGATTCATATATATGTGTTAGTGAGGAATTACCATGTATTAGAGTGTGGTAACATCATTAAATGCTTGTTTGGTGACTGTCTGGGTGTTGTATGCATAAATGGTTAATTTTTGTTGAGTTTCCTAAATAACTCACGCTTCACTAGACTGGGGGGGGGTATAGTGTGTGCAAAATGTCTAATTATGAACATGTAATGACAATAATAAGTAAAATGCGTATGGATATTGACCTGGGTCGTTGTCTGTTGTCACATTCTCCCCTTGTTTTTGGAATCTCGTCCGCGAAATCGAGTTTTCCTACTAGTTTTCAGTAGTCTTAGGAAAAAGAGCTAGGTACTTGCGTCTCATTTGGTCTTCGCGTTCCAATGTAAATTTGGGACCTCACTTTGCATTCCATTTGACTTTGACAAATTTAGTGCAGCTCCTTCTCAAATTTTGGACTTTCGAATTAGTCACCTCGATTGGCTCCTCAATGAAGTGGAGTTGATCATCGATGTGAATTTCTTCGGGAGGAATAATCAAAGATTAGTCAGACAAACACTTCTTCAGATTGGATACGTGAAATGTGTCATGAACACCATTAAGCTCTTCTGGTAACTTAAGCTTGTATGCCATGGGACCAACCCTAGAAAGTATTTTGAAAGGACCTATGTATCGGGGGGTAAGTTTCCCACGTTTGCCAAACCGTGGTACACCCTTCCAGGGCAAGACTTTCAAGAGTACCTTATCGCCAACTTGAAATTCGAGCGGTTTGTGATGGCGATCAACATAATTCTTTTGACGATCTCAAGCGGCTTTCAAGCGATCACAGATCTGAAAGATCTTATCGGTTGTTTCTTGAATAAGCTCGGGGCCTGTCAAATATTTGTCTCCAACTTCCGCCCAACACAACGGAGATCTACACTTGCGTCCAGATAAGGATTCAAACGGGGCAACCTTGATACTGGTGTGGTAACTGTTATTATAAGATGTAAGGTCAAAGAGGATTGACAAGACAGTATAAACCTTAGTCTTACATCCTCTCATTATTTTGTATTAAGCTGCTGAAGTAAATGATCATGAAATCTTGAAGAAGCTGATAACAAAGTCCTGAAGAGTAAAGAATTAGAAGTTCTAAAGATGAACCAGACAGACATCTGAAGAACAACTCCTGAAGACAAACTCCTGAAGTTTACTCATTAGAAGTTTGTCTCTCATCAACACTTTCATTAGAAGCTTCCCACCGCCCTTGATCTTCAGTAGTTTAGTTTTATATTGTTATATGTTACTTTATGAACAAGTTGCAGATACTACAGCCTATTGTAGTATTAGTTTAATCACTTGTATTCGTCCAATGTTCGTACTCTTTGGTCTATAAATAGATGGGTTCATCCCCTCTATTTTAGACAATCTTTTGCAGTAACATTTCATATATACACCTTGAGAATCATTCAACTGCTTTTACTGTTTTATTTACTTATTGCTTTGATTCTCATTTACTACTTTAGTGCATTAACTGAGGGGGAGTAATAAATCCTGTTAAAAGTGGAATCTTAACTTAGAACACTTATACTTATTCTGTTGTGCTAAACACTTTGATAAATCCTAGCAAGTTTTCTTGATAAGAATCTGTTTGCAAGCTAGAAACTGATCCAACAATTGGTATCGGAGCCATGGTTCATCTGATCAAATATCAATCTGACAAATTGAGAATCAGACACAGGCTCTTATTGATATTCAATAAAGGATTCAAGTTCACTCTTTTATATATCCATCACTTTAAGAAACCATTGATCAATCAAATTTCTTAAAAATGGACCCACATAATACTGGATCTGCCAATAAACCTCCTATGCTGGTCAGAAATGAATATAATATCTGGCAAAGGAGGATGACACATACTTTATCTCAACAAAATACTGGATGTTTGAAGTCTGTCATGTATGGACCCCATAAACCAGTAATAACATATCCAGAAACTAAAGTAGAAAGAACAAAAGATCCAAAAGACTACTCTGAAGAAGATTTCCTAAAACTTGAGCTGGAGGCTAAGGCATTCTCTATGTTGGCAATGGCTCTCCCAAATGAAATATATGCTGGGCTTTTACACTGTGAAAGTGCCAAAGAGCTGTGGGATTGCCTAAAAGAACAGTTTGGAGGAACTGATGTGGTGATTGCCAACACTAGAGAAATTCTTGCTCAACAATATGAAACTTTTACTCATGTTAATGGAGACACCTTAACACAACAGTTTGAAAGATTTTCTTCGTTAATATCCGAGTTAAAATTAAATGGTCAGACCTACAAAAACTCATCTATGTTGCATAGATTTTAAGGTCTTTACCAGAAAAATGGAAAACTTATTCTATAGTCCTCATATCTGGACCAGATTTTGATTCTCTCTCACTCACAAAATTACATAGGAGATTACTCACTTTTGAAAGAGAAATCAATCAAAAGAAAAAGTAACAAAATTCTGGTAAAACTGCTGATGACTATATTCCAGGTAGTACAACACTTTTGGGAGAAGACTCACCAACTTGTTCAAATGATTTTGGATCTTTTGATCACATTGACATAACTTCTGGGATCTCATCAGAAAGGTCATATTCAGGTTATGACAATGAAGAAAATAGTCAAACTACTGATAACATGTGTTTTATTATGGATAATTTAAAGAATTTCAGTAGTGATGACTTAGAAGAAATGGACATACTGCATCAACTCGCCATGTTAAGTATTAAAACTAACAAATTTTACAAAAGGCCAGGGAGAAAATTTCCAAGACTGAACAGTTCTACAAAAGTTGGTTTTGACAAATCAAAACTGAGATGTCACAAGTGTCAGAAGTTGTGACACTTTGCTAGAGAGTGTTGAAGCTCTAGTTACAACCAATCACAGTCTGGAAACCAAACTAACCTCAGTTATAATAGGAATGTAGGGACTCAAGGAAGTGCTCATTTTGTACAGGCATAAGCTCCACAAATCCAATACATGCCTTAAATACAATATGTACAGATGCATGTTCAACAACAGAGCCAACAGTAAATGCCTTCCACTTCTACTGCTCAACCTCCACAAACTCAACAACCTTCTCAACAAAGCTTATTTATTTTAGGGTATGTTGACTGGAGCAGTCTTCCATATGACACAACAAATTGTTTGACATCAATTGTGGTGATCCTGATAATGGCAGAAAGAACTTTGCCTTAATGGCTTTTGAGGGATTCTCCTCTAATGCTGCCTTATCACAGGTATCAAAAGAGTCTCTGTGACACCCCTCGAAATCACAGGTCATATCCGTACATCTAACTACACGTGAATACATTGTGCATAGCATTCTATGTCATCTATTCTGTCATAGTTGGATCATACAGGGTTCCAACAAGACAAATCCCGAGACATGCAGTCTAACAGTAGACACATTAGTTAGTACAAGGCCTCAATTAGTTAAATATGTCTGGCTAGACTACAGGAAACCCATACAATTGAACAAGAATTCCCACTTGTTACCCCGACAAGGACAAAATCAAACAGTGTCCATCTACATGAACTATCCATATGCATTGTCCAACAAAGACAATTAACTTGTGTACAAGGGTATTAATTCTAATACGAACTCATATGTACACCCATAGATAAGTTAACATGTAACAAGAACCAAATTATATACATATGTATGTATATTCACGGCCACCCATAAACAAAACAACCAAGTTTCCACACTTTAATTTACAATTTCCCATGGAAATCCCAAAGTAGAATAAGGGAAACACAATAGCTATTTCTTACACAAGTTGACTTTCTAGAATCATCTAAAACAACATGTGGAAACATGGGAATGCATTGGAAATGAACAACTCTCCATGTACATACATACATGCATACATACGGCTACACACATACACACCACACACGTATATACATACACACCACACGACACACATATATACTCACTATACACTCATAATCCTTATCCTAAACATACCACATTCCTATGCCTTATACTAACATAGCAACAACACAATTCACATGGACTCCAAGACCAAGTTGACTTGCCACAAAAGTTCCCTTTGTCCTATTATTTTCGGCCCCCAACATGTCAACAAAGAAGTGTGCACAACAATTCCCTAAGACACTAGTCAACCTTTTGCATTAGAATGGCAAAACATAAAATGCATGAACCATTTCACCTTGTCCACTTTGCCATCCAAAGCTTGCTTCTTTCCCCATGTTTCGGCCGCTAACACCACACCCACACACCAAGCCAAAACTCTAGTCAACTCCTTACTCTTACAAGGTCTTTAGAAGTTTGCACATTAAGAAAACAAAGAGTTGACTTACCTTAATTGTGAGCCAATGGAACAAGCTCTTTCCTTCACCCTTTCGACTATAAATAGAGGATATAGAGCACAAGTCATTCACCCCACATCCTCTCAATAACTCACTAACACTTGAAACCCATCCTTCCTTCCTTGTTACCTTTCGGCCGAGACCCAAACACCCCTAACGGGTCGTGTTCGATCGTTCATCATCACCAAGCAAGGGATCCAAGTACACGTCTAGCATCTAGGAGTTTTCTTGTGGGAGCTAGCTTATTATTTTCTTATTTCTTTCGTCTATACACGTGAGGTATAACACCCGAACCCTTAGTCTTGTTTACACTTTTTTTTGGCTACATGTGATGCTCACCCGAAACTATACACACTCGCACACACAATAGAATCACAAGCCTTGAAATTAACTAACTTAACAACTAAAGTTTGTGTTAAAAAGGTCAATAATTAGTCATGAACACATATACATGTATAATGGAGGATACACCTTGAGATACACACGAATGGACATAAACAATGCACACACACACATACACATGAATGTATGCGTGCGTGTATGAGACCAAGACCCGGTCCAAAAGTAATCTATTTCACCTTGTTTTGCATCAAATAACATGATTAGACTTATGAACATGTGTTATATACTATAAAAACATGTGTTAACAAGCTTAACACAATAGTTTTCTTGAAAACCTAAGACATGCGAGTATACACCAAGGCAAAACACCTAAACAAGTTGTTTTCATACAAGATTATCCCGAGATATGTCCTTATGTCACCCTAGGCTTGCATAAATGTGATATTCATGACACTTGGTAACACTTAGTAAGACTATGTACATGTTTTACTCAAAAATAGACTAATCACAGTCACCTAATCAACAAAATGAACATTCCAGACACATACAGTGTGTGACACACGTGGATAGTGGTACAAAAAACCTCTATTCCACAAGTGAGACAGTCGGGTGAACAATTGCATGATAGTTAGAGCCAAACATGGGCCTAAGTTGCTTTTAAATTACATTTAGGGTTCTTAGACCAGACACACGGTGCCAGATCCAGTTCAGTTTAGCATCCAGACATCAAGTGAATATTCACGGCCCCTTTTTACAGTTTTTAAATTTTTTGTTGATACACGTTTTGCGACTAGTGCTATTGGATTGCACATTCAATTCTGTTATGCAAAAAGCGTAGGGTCGAAAGTGGAATTCAGAGGGTCGAAGGTGACTTAGTTTGGTCAAACGTAGAACTTACAGGTCAAAGGAGAAGGTTTTGTAGGGAGTTGTGTTGATTTGCCTAAACAAAGGGGCGAACCTACACATTCGACCTTACGAAGGGGCGAATGTGCATGTCTATATATAATTTGATTTTCATTTTGAAGTTAAGTTTTGGTCATTTGTTTACCTCCTTCGATCTGGTTTTTTCCTAGGGTTTTGTTTGAGTCTGAATTGTGATTATATCATTATAAACAAGGTTTTGTAAAGTTTATCAAGTATGCTTATGAATGAAAAGGAATGTTATTGATGATTTGTGTGTTTTGTTGATATTATTATCATTTCGTAACTGATTCAGGGATTCCGCACCTGAATTGGTAGACTTGTTTGATCAAACCAATAGTTTTTGACAAACCGATCCTCATACAAAGTGGTATCAGAGCCATAAGGATCAAACAACTACGAATTGATAATATTTGAGCTGATTTGGACCAATTTTTTATTGAAATTTTTCTGTTTTTCAAACAAAAATAGTTTTTGATGAAAATTGATTGATTCGGACTAGTTTTCATGGATAAAATCTAGAATTCTCTTTATTAAACTTGTTCCAAATCAATTCCGAAGCAAAACCTGCAATTCATCATCAAAATTCATCAACTTTTGAAAAATTGAGGTCAAATTAACCGATTTTCAAAGAATAACCGTTTTTGAAATGAACAGGGTCGAACCTAGGGGAGAAAGGTCGAACATGTGAGTTTTAGGTCGAATCTAAGGTTTTTTGGTCGAACGTGGTGATTTTAAGGGTCGAACCTAGATATTGTGAGTGTGTTGTTGTACATTCGACCTTACGTGAGGTCGAAAGTGGGTTTATTTTGGTCGAAAGTGAGATAGTTTGTTATATTCTACATTCGGGTCATCTGAAAGGGTCGACCCCGGAACATTTCCACCTTTGAACCCACGATTATTGAGAAAAGGTCGAATGTAGAATCTGATCAAAAAAATTTTCTAAGTGTTTCGTGTTTCAGATTTCATAGACGCTATGTGGAACTTTCCAACAACACCGAGGCCTAATACTACACAACAACAACAAGTGACTATGGATCCTTGGACTGTAGAAGCACAGAAGACGACTAGCTAGTCAACCATCTCAGCCGATCAATTACTTAGCAATGACTAGTTCAATGCCACAGACAGTTGCTCAACCACCACAACAACCCATAAATGATTATTGAGGAGTTGCAGCAGCCGCGGTACACTCTCAAACTACCAATGCTATTTTTACTCTAATTCATGATTTATCTTCAGGTAGCGGGAGTCGTCCACCAAAGCTGATGGAAATGGTGGATTATAATCAATGGAAGACGAAGTTCAAGATTCATTTGAAGGGAATGGGAATGGAAGGCACCGAGGCATGGCAAATGATAGCTAAGGGTTATGTAGCACTGGTTTTGGAGAACACAGGTGAACCAATACCATTGGAAAGCTTAGCTGAGGACGAGAAGAAAAAGTTTGCGGTGGAGAAGAAGGCGTTCTCCCAACTATCTCAGGCTATCAACACTGATCTTCTACATCAGTTTGGTTCTTGTACAACTTCAAAGCAGTTGTGGGATATGTTGAAGAATCGTCATGATGGGAACGAGAAAACAAGGAAGTTGAGGATGGAAGAGTTAAGAAAAGAGTTTGAGAATTTTAGTTACATGGGGAATGAGACTTTGAAGGAGTTGATTCCTAGATATTGCCATTTGTTGACTGAATTGTCAAGTTATGAGATTAATATTCCTATGTCAGAATTGGTGGATAAATTTGCTGATGCTTTACCACCATACTGGAATCAACACATAAGGTCCTAAAGGAGAAAGATGCCTATCAATATTGTACCATCAATGAATTCATTCAAAAGTTGGAGAACAAAGAGATGGAAGATAAGAGGAAAGCAAAAAGAGCACAAGTTCCTCAAAATCCGGAGTTATATCATGGTGGTACATCTTCTACTCTGACTAGTTCAAGTACTAGTAGTTCTGTTGCTCCACACATTGCTTGTGTTTCAAGCGTTATTGAACCAACCAAAACCCCGATAAACTATCTAGCTCAAACCTCATCTTATACACCACCATCATACCCTACCACTTACATTCCACCTTTTTTCACCAATGCAACAAGCTGCATGCTATTCAATTAGCGTGAATCAACCTCAACAACAATCATACATTCCTCGAATGAACCCAAGTCAACCAATTCAAAGCCCAATAGTGTTGGAGACATCTAACTTGAAAAATGTCACTGTTGAAGTTGCTTAGCAACATGTAGCTTTGGTATCTGCTATGGTAGCTTCATATGTGCTCAAATTGACAAGGAGGAGATGGAGCTCATTGACATTCAGTGGGCATTTGCTAGTGTTATGAGAAGAGGGATCAAGTTTATAGAGAAGACTGGTAGAACTGATCTTTCTACATCTCCTAACACCACATATGGCTTCAACAAAGCCAAAGTCACATGTTTTAACTGTGGGGGGAAAGGTCATTTCAAGAGAGAGTGCACACAGCTAGCTCAACAAGGAAACATGAATCCATTTAACACCAATTACCAGAACCGTCAATCTCAGAATCAAGTATCTTATCAAAGCCAAAATAACAACAACTATCAATCACAAATTAATTACCAAAACCAACAGAACACCTCACCAAACAATTCTGTTAGACAACCCACTACATCTAACCAGAACCAAAATCAAACACCACATAATCCAACCAGAACCATCATTCCAATTTCCACACCAAATAGCCAAACACAGTCAGATAACCAAAACCAGGCTTTGGTAATTCAAAAGGATGAAGGATTTGACTGGACTGGGATGCAACTAGCTGTTGAAGACATTACAGCTGGTAATGTGGCGTGTGTTGCACAGAAGATTGATTTGGACGAGCCGGTGTTAGTTGAAGAAGTTTTGGAGGTTGAGAAGAGATCTGAAGTGAAGATTGAGGAAATGGTGGAAGAAGCTGATATTCCTGTTGAGAAGACTCCATGATTGTTTCTTGATTCAGTCACTGATATTCCTGAAGAACGTGACTCAGTTTATTCTGATTCGGAGAGCGAGCCAGATTCTGAAGCTAGTGTTAACTCACTAGATGATGACATTGATCAACTTCAAGCCGAAGCTGATTTTCTTATGACTCGCAAGTCATGCATAGTGGATGATGCTTTCACCAGAATTGATTACTCCAAATTCTTTGCTGGAAAGGAAGCGCACTTTGATTTTATAGCGATGACAGAGCCTCCGAAACAAGTAAGTTCTGACTCAACCATAGATATGAACGGTGACAAATATTGTGGAACATGTGATAGATTGACAGAAGAGAACAAGAAACTCAGGGTACAACTTGAGAGTGCTAGACTCAACTGTCAATCTTATCGCAAAGAAGCACATGAATTCAATAAAGTGCTTGATGGTTACAAAAAGGATATTTCTGATTTGAAGAAAACACTTTCTTTAAAACAATTGGCCATTAACAGTTATATCAATGAATTGGAAGAAACTAAACTTGAAATGGCAACCATCAAGTGCTTTGCTGAAAAGGTTAACAAGAAGCTAGAAAGTTACAAACATATTGCTTACGTTGTTGATCATATTATTGAAGAACCCTCACAACCGAGTAGTGCAAACTACAAGGCGGTTCCATCTCCTGTGTTATTTTAAAATGACACTTTACATTCAATAACACCGGAGAGTTCAATCAAATCTAAGTCTACATCGGATGATGAATCTAACACTTCCAATGTTGGGGATCCAAATTCTGATGTTAGATCGATTTTGGGATTGAACAATGAGGGGGTAACTGCTGTAACTAATGATTCTGATTTGGATGATGAGATAACTGAGAACGTGAGTGATATTCCAATTGAAAATCACATTATCACCAATGAACCGGTATCACCTTCTCAGATTCTACATCCGATGGCTAACGCTCATCGAGTGAACCAGTCAGTTAAGCAAGTAGAGAAGAATGAACCGAGTGACAAACCCGTAAAAGTATTTTATCGGATGGAAGGATCCACTAAGATTATTTCTGACGAGGAATATCCAATAAAGTTTGCCAATTACTCCAAGATTGAGAAAATCTGGCAGGAGAGTACTATTTGGTTTCCCAAACACGAGAGAACCAATGATGTACCTCCAGAGATCTTAAAGAAAATTTATTTGGATGTTCCTAAAGAACCTAAGGTTTATGTCACCGAGTTTATCAAGCCAAAGGAAAAGGCAAACAGTTTTCTTGAGCCGACTTACTCAAAGGAGCCAGCTCCTGAGAGTTTAAGACGAAGGTGTGTGGATGACCAATATCCTATCACTACTTATGCAATGTCGAACGTCAAGAACCTGTTTTGTAGATGCATATATTGCGACTAATGCTATTGGATTGCGGATTACAAATGTTTTGTTCAATATTGAATGGTCGAATGTGGTTTATAGAATGGTCGAAGGTGGATCAGTAGGGTCGAAGGTACACAGGGAGGTTGAAGGAAGAAATTAGATTTATGTATGTCTTGGTTCGACCATGTCGAATGGTCGAACCTGCACATTCGACCAACTCAATTGGGCGAATGTACAGGTCTATATAAGGTCGAATCAATTTTTGAATTGTAACTTTTGGTCATTTTGTTTTCCCTCCCTGTGTGTGTTCTCCCTAGGTTATCTTATTGAGTCTGTAAAAGTGTTTTTATCATTATAAACTACAATTTCAAGTGTAATTGATTATCAAAGTGAATGAATTGAATATGTTTATGATGATTTCCGCGTTTTGCTAGTTTTATTATCATTTTGTGATCAATTCAGGGATTCCGCACCTGAATTGAACTTGTTTGATCATTATCTTTGTTGTTTAGACGATCCTACGCGCATACAAAGTGGTATCAGAGCCATTTGGATCAAACAACCACAAATTGATAATATTACAGCTGATTTTGACCCAATTTTGATCAAAACTTTCTGTTTTTCATTGATAAACTGAATTTGGTGTTAAATTGATTGATTTGAACTTGTTTTCATGGATAAAACTCAAAATTCTTTTTGTTAAACTTGTTCCAAATCTAATCCGAAGCAAAACCTGCATAAAATCATCAAATTTCATCAACATTTGAAAAAATTTGATCAAAATAACTGATTTTCAAAGAATAACCGTTTTTCAAACATGAAGGGTCGAACCTAGGAAGATTTGGTCGAAAGTGAGAGTATTTGGTCGAACCAAGGTTTAATTGGTCGAACGTGGAGTGTTATTTGGTCGAACCTAGAAAGTTTTTGTGTGTTATTGTTCATTCGACTTTATTGGGTACATTCGACCAATCGAGTGGCCGAACGTGGGTTTAAACGGTCGAAAGTGAACTGAGTTTGTTATTTTCTACATTCGAACTTTATCAAACGGTCGAACGTAGAAACTGTTATAAAATTTTTCTAATCGTTTCATGTTTAATCATTTTCAGATCGATATGTGGAAATTTCCCACAACACCACGACCTAATACAACACCACAACAGCAGACAACCATGGATCCTTGGTCAGTAGCTGCTCAAAAGTCTAGTCAACCATCCCAACCGATTAACTATATGGCGATGACTAGTTCCATGCCCTAACAAATTGCACAACCACAACCACAACCGATGGCTGATTATTGGGGAGTAGCAGCAGCGGCGGTACACTCTCACACTACCAACGTAATCTCGACTCTTATTCAAGACTTATCTTCGGGTAGTGGAAGCCGTCCACCAAAGTTGATGGAAATGGTAGACTACAACACATGGAAGACCAAGTTCAAGATTCATCTTGAGGGAATGGGATTAGAAGGAACGGAAGCTTGGCAAATAACTTCTAAGGCTATGTTGCTCCGATCTTGGAGAACACGGGTGAGCCAATTCCGTTGGAAAGTCTTGCTGAGGATGAGAAAAAGAAATTTGCGGTGGAAAAGAAGGCATTTTCTCAACTGTCCCAGGACATTAATACTGATTTGTTACATCAGTTTGGGTCTTGCACCACTTCTAAACAGTTGTGGGACATGTTAAGAAATCATCATGATGGAAATGAGAAGACGAGGAAGTTGAGGATGGAAGAGTTACGAAAAGAGTTTGAAAACTTCAGCTATATGGGGAAATGATAGTACATCAGTGGGAATCTGACATATGCTAAAGAAATGTAATGCAATATAAGGCGTGTGTCTGAGTCTGTGTGATGTGTTGATAGGCTTCGTAGACCTATTACTGCGTGCCTGATACATACATATCAAACGAATTGTTGTGTGGATGAACTCCTCATGGGCATATGGTCTTAGTACCGTAATTTCGTTTGATAGGGTATTTGTATAAAATTCGGAGGTTTCGGGTCGTTATGTTATTAGTTGTCTGGGGATAGCCTCTCTGATCTTCTGATGTAAGTCATTACAGACCTAGACTAGACAGGGTGTCTTTATAAAAGAGCTATAAAGCCAAATCCTAAAGTTACCGAATTGAGGAACTTTCCATGTATGACGATAATCAAAGATTATCTATTACATCGTATCCAATCATTGATGCCAATCATGATTGATATTAGCCCTCAACCTGGTAGAGTGCACATGTTACTTTGTTGCATTGATTTGCTGACCTGTATACCTCTGTGCCTCATACCTTGTAAATTACAGATGACAAAAGCATAACCACGCGTTACAATGAGTCTTTGTGCATTTACTTCTTGATACGGGAGTATGTCGTGTGCGTGGGAACCACAGACAATTGAGTTTATACTATAAATAATAGTATCAGTCTAAAGCACTGCACAACAGTCTGCATGTGAGTTTATGTGGATCACAATACAGCAATTGCCAGATCACACATTGTCTTTAATGATAATAAATCACAAGATCAATGGTGTGATCAGATTTCTCAATAACTGATATGATCCCCTTACCGAAAATCACAAAACATTTATTGCTTTATCTTTACATTTGAGCATTTTACATTTCTCGTCAAAAATACAAAACTCAAAAAGATTTTAGGTGTGTTTTAACAAATGGTTTAGAAAATTCAAAAAGATTTTACATTTCTATCTTATTTTTGATAGTTGATGGTGGTTGATGATGATTTTCTAAAAATTGATGGACCATTTGAGTTTTGTCATCTTTAAATGAGAAATAATGAATGTCGGATGCTTAATTGTTGAGAAAATTTTTATACGGGAGTCGTTTTTGAGATTTGGTAAAATTTTCAAAAATTCTAATTTTCATTCGCCCCTTCGTTGGGTCGAAGGTGGAATTTTATCTGCTCATTCGTACCTTTCAAATGGTCGAATGTGAGTGTTCATGTGATATTTTCACATTCGAACCCTTTTTCTACATTTGAACCTTTCAATAGGGTCGAAGGTGGAAAAAGTTTCACATTCGCCCTAGTCAAACGGTCGAATGTTGAGTCTTTATATATCATTTGCAGGTTATCATCAACTATACAGATCATAATCATAGATTTTGTGACTGAGCCCTAACTGCCATTAAAACTCAATTATAACCTGTTAATTGTCAAAATTTTTGATAAGGATTCATTGCTTATGTGTTTTAGGGGGGAGATAAAACAAAAACTAAGGTTTAAATCAAATCAGATTGGTCAATTGATGTTTTAAAAACCATCGAACCCTAGTTTTTAATAGAAAACACATAATCAATGGATAATAATTGAAATTGTTGTTTGGAAATGATTAATCGGTCATGTTAGAGAGTATTCAAATCAAAATGGCATGATAAAACGAACCAAATCAAAATTTGATAATGAAGAAGATGAACAGTCTCCTTCGCCCAAATACAAACGGTCGAATGTGACTTTTTGGGCGAATGTAGATGTTCAAACGGCCGAACCTGGAAATAAATGGTCGAATGTACAAGTTTACATAATGTTTTTCACATTCGAACCTTTAATTCCACATTCGAACATTTCTGATTTCACATTCTTACCTTCGAACGGTCGAATGTAGAATCTGAAAATCAAAAATTTCAAGTTTTGTTTATTTTGTCTGTTTTTAACATGTTTTCTTGATTTGTTTTTGCAGTCTAATAATGTCTGAACAGGAAAGTGCTGATATTCCCGCTGGATCTTCTGAACAAGCAACTGGAAAGGAACAGATGGAAGAACTACCATTTGAACCGGCGCACAACTACTGTGCATTCATGGGAGATTTAAAGAAACATTAAGAGTTCACCGGCATCGTAGATTTCTTGAAGAGAAGCCGAGTGATTGTTTCACTTGCTACCCCCGCCATCATTTATAAGGATCATCAACAGGAGTTCTGGAAGAATGCCAGAATGGACTACTGGAACAATGAATCTGCAGTGGTTAGTACGATTCAGGGGGAGCTTGTAATCATTTCTGAAGATGACATCCGTGAGGCACTAAAGTTGTATAATGAGAAGAAGATAGATCCGAGAGAACTTTCATGGATAGAACAGAGAAAGTGCTTCCTACGAATGAAGTACAACGGACCGATAACTGATGGTTCGTTACATAAAGGGAAGTTATGCCCTCAGTTCAAGTATCTCGCTCACGTCATGTTGCACGTATTTGGTTTAGTGAGTGGAGGGTATGATGTGATGAGGAAGAGCATTAGTTCTTTGATGGTTGCTCTTATATTGAACAAGCCGTTCAATGTATCTGGTATGATACTTGAACACATGTTAGAACCACTTAGAGGCTTGAAGAACAAGAAGTTTTTGTTATATCCGATATTCATACAGATGATACTTGATGAGAAGCATAAGAAGTTGAGAAGAGATCCTACCCAGATCATTGTACAGGATCACATGAACCTGAACACACTAGTTAGAATGAAGGGTTATAAGGGTGTGTCGTTGAATAAAAGACCACCTCACAAGAACCTGTTTGGTCATATGATCAACCCAGGGTATGTAGATCCAGGAAAGGATAAAGTCAGACATGATAATAGTGATTCAGATCCAGATAATCCTCTTTGTCCAGTTGATCCTGATGCGAAGAGAAAGTGTCAAGTTGTGAACGTTGGTGCAAAGACAAGGAAGGGTAAAGAGAAACAAGATGATACTGAACCCGCTCAGAAGAAGGTTTCGAGGAGAAAGAAGAGTGTTGTCAAGAAGGGTTTACATTTAGTCGATGAAGTGTCGGTTGATTCTGAAGAGACACTAGAAGACGAGAGATGGGATTCGGAAAATGAGACTGTAAAGAGCACCAAGCCCAAGGCCACTGTGGCTGGTGAGTCTGAGAGTCTTAATAAATCTGTGGAAGAGCAAAGGACAAAAAGTCCTATTGCATTGGATGAGACAGATGAAGGTTTCGGATTGGGATCCGAAGACTTTGTAGGATCGCCAAAGACAGGTGAGAAACAGAAGAAACCACAATACAAGAAGAAAGAGAAAGTATTGAAGCCGATGGAGAAAAGGGCTAGAGATATTGAGCATCTGGTTGCTGGAAAGAAATTGCCAGCAACATCTAGTTCCAAATCACCCATCACATCCCCAGCACTAAAGAAACAAAAGACATCATCTGCTGCTAAACAGACTGAATTGCCAACTAATGAATTCAATGATGCACTGGACAGAGTGTTAAAGAAGTTGAAGAAAGGGAAGATTCCTGTTGCTGAAGCTTCGACACCTAAGGTTACTTTAGACAGTGATGTGATGACTGCAGTTAACCAGAAGCTTGCTGACATGATGAAAATTATAAATCAGCAACAAGCAGAGATTGAACAGTTGAGAAGCAATGACAAAAAGATGTTAGATGTTGTTGAATCATCACATGAGAATCATGAAGCTCTGGAAGCTAAGATTAAACAACTTCAGAGAGAAAACAAGAAGTTTTTAAAGCATGAACAAAGAAACACCAGGAGGTATATTGCTATAAAAGAGGAGAACAAGAAGCTGAAAGCAAGTAACAAGAGTATGGATAATCTGATTAAAGACTTGTACTCTAAAGCTCCTCAGTTACAAGCTGGTGAAGAAGATAAAGAGCGTGATGAAGAGGAAGTTGATTATGAACTATCTGATCAAGAAGAAGAAGAAGATGATGATGAGTTGGATGAGGATGCCGGTGGTGCTCTTAAGAAGAAAAAGAAAGATGATGGTTCTGGAGATGATTCAGGAGAAGATAATAGCTCTGCTAGTTCTGACAGTGATGATGATGATGACACTGATAAGTATAAGTGTGAGAAGAGAGGATCGGGAAAAGATACAGGAGAATCAAGTTCGAAAGCTCCTGGTGGAACTGTTGAAGATGATAATATCTTTTGGAATGAAAAGATCAGATCTTTATCTGATGATGACAAGAACATGTATCGCCAGATGTTGATTGACAGAGTCTGGACGATCGAGATGACAGGCAGATTTCCTGAGATATTTGAGTCGAATGATATGAGAATTGAGTTGGAATACAACGATCCTGATTTGGAAGATGGAGAAGTTTCTGCAGACATGTCTAAGGAGATTTTGGAAGGACTGGCGAAACAGGTTGGTAAAACTCTGGAGGAGTTGATGATTGATAACCAGATACCAAACATACCTGAGAAAGAAGCAGGTAATCACTCCGATGACAGAGACATTCCAGTATTTGAAGAGGTAGAGATTGAGGATATCACTAGTGAGGAATATCCATAATACTTCAAGAATAACAAAGATTCTGGATTTCCTGAATTCACTGATGAGATGTTGAGTCAGGCTGAGAAACTTGCTCATGAAAAGAGTAAGAAGTTTGTTGAAGAAGTGTTTCCAGATTGTAAAAAGCCAAACACTGAACAATCTGACGCTTTGAAAGAACTTTTGAGGAAACTTAAAGAGAAAGAAGCTAACCGTCCAAAGAGAGAAGTTCAAGGTAGCTTTTATAAGTTTCACAATGACTTGTTTAAAGGGAAAGCTCTTGGATGGAAGTACGTGAAATAGCTGAAGTGTGTTGCTGTGAAATGGGAAAAAGGAATTCTGTACTTTGATAGATTTCATGACTTGAAGACACTTCCGTACTGGGCTATTCGTGATATCTGTAGACATGAGATGACAGGTTCTGTAAACGATCATCTTGCTTACTTTGCAGATCGTATGTCGAGAGAGAGCAACACGAAGTGGAATTTGTTTACTCCACAGTATCCGAAAAGGATTGTTCATAAGAAAGAGAAGGATGATATTACTGGGATGCCTAAGGTGACGTTAAAGTATAAACCACCGAAAGTGTTGAAACATATTCCATTGATGCAGATTCCACAACACTTTTCTAAAGATTTCATGTGGTGGTATTACGATTGGAAGACTGCAGAGGCTATTATCGTCTTGAAGGATGGTGCGAAGGATTTCAAAAAGATTCATATTTTTGATCCTATGTGGCTGATCAATTGTTCGCATGAAGACATCATAATGCTTTATTATAATCCGATTTACTGTGAAGCTAAGGATAGTGAACAAGCAAGCAAATACCAACGTGTGGTATTCTTATGCTTTGCATGGGATGTGAATGCTGGGTGTGACTTCGACAAGAAACTGGGGAAGTTTGTGAAAGTTCAGGATGTTAAGGAAGTTAAGAAGAAAAAGCCGAAACAAACTTATGAACCAGTAATGACGAAGGAACATAAGACATTGTTGCGCATCAAGCTTATGAACAAGGCTATGGACCAAGAACGAAAACTCAAGCAATCCAAGCAATAGTCGAGGGGAGTTTGTAGATGCATATATTGCGACTAATGCTACTGGATTGCGGATTACAAATGTTTTGTTCAATATCGAATGGTCGAATGTGGTTTATAGAATGGTCGAAGGTGGATCAGTAGGGTCGAAGGTACACAGGGAGGTTGAAGGAAGAAATTAGATTTATGTATGTCTTGGTTTGACCATGTCGAATGGTCGAACCTGCACATTCGACCAACTCAATTGGGCGAACGTGCAGGTCTATATAAGGTCGAATCAATTTTTGAATTGTAACTTTTGGTCATTTTGTTTTCCCTCCCTGTGTGTGTTCTCCCTAGGTTATCTTATTGAGTCTGTAAAAGTGTTTTTATCATTATAAACTACAATTTCAAGTGTAATTGATTATCAAAGTGAATGAATTGAATATGTTTATGATGATTTCTGCGTTTTGCTAGTTTTATTATCAGTTTGTGATCAATTCAGGGATTCCGCACCTGAATTGAACTTGTTTGATCATTATCTTTGTTGTTTAGACAATCCTACGCGCATACATGTTTGAAGAATACCGTGCATGCTTTAAGTGTAGGGAGAGAGGGCATTTACTTGCTCACTGCCCGTACGTAAGGCATAAGAGGCACAAGGTTGAAGTGAAGCAGAAATATCAAAGTCCAGTCGACAATCACTGTTATCCACAACGACATTTTGTCCCTCAACCAACACCTTTTTATAATCAAAGACATTATTTTCAAAAGAGGGATAATCGTCAGATTGCATATGATCGTCGTAACCGGATAGCTTTAGAAAAATCTTTAAAGAAACCAGTGGTGAACACAACTGTAGATAAACAGAAGGTTCCACCAAAACTTGCTGTTAAATCAATGGTTGGACCTATCTCTGTTAAATCAGAGAAGGTAACTAAGAAAGTTTCCTTTAAGAATGAAGTAAAGAAACCGACTAAGACCCCAAAATCTCAGATCCGGATTTTGAAACGTTTGGAACAATTCTGGTCACCGGTGGGTTCAAAGACCCAAGACCAAGCAGGCTTGGGTCCCCCGAAAGAACTAATCTTTTTACTTGATATGTGCAGGAAGCTTCAGCTGGCCCTGTTAGCAGTCTTTGGATTGTTGACAGTGGAGCTTCTGGTCACATGACAGGGGATTTATCGCTGCTGTTCGACATTAGAAACATCAATGGCGGATATGTAGCATTTGCTGGGAACAAAGGAGGTTACATTACTATGGAGGTAGTGTGAGTAATGGTATTGTGAGTTTTGAGAAGATCTCGTATGTGAAACAGATCGATTATAATCTGCTTAGTGTCAGTCAAATATGCGATAAACAGTTTTCTGTATTCTTTGATGACAAATCTTGCTACATACTCAAACCCGGGTTTGTACTTCCAAAAGAGTGGATTATGCTGGAAGCACCGAGAGTGAATAATCTTTACATTCTCGACATGCAAAGGCAATGACAACTCAAGGCCAAGTAACGTGTTTCCTCTCCAAGGCTACTGAAAAAGAATCTATTATGTGGCATAGGAGGATGGGACACATTCACCTTAGAAAAATGAACCATCTGGTGAAGAATGGACTTGTCGAAGGCGTTAATGTCAAACATTTTCATCTAAATGACAAGTGTGTGAGTTGCAAGAAGGGAAAGCAGCACAAACAATCCCACAAACCAAAGAAAGTAAACTCCGTGGAAATGCCACTTGAGCGTTTGCACATGGACCTATTCGGACTTGTCAAGCGTAAAAGTCATGCTGGAGAGTTATATTGTCTTGTGGTTACTGACGATTATTCCAGATTCTCATGGGTAATGTGCTTGCATCATAAGAGCGACACTTTTAACAATCTGAAAGTTCTGTTCACTCGATTAGAGAATGTCTATAGTCTGAAGATCAAAAGAATTCGGAGTGATAATGGGACGGAGATAAAAAATGCACAGATGGATGCTCTTTGTGAAGATAAAGGAATTCATCATGAATACAGTGCTCCGTATACCCCTCAACAGAACGATGTCGCAGAAAGGATAAACAGGACTCTAATAGAGGCGGCGAGAATAATGCTTGCGGATTCTAATATTCCAGTAATGTTCTGGAACGAAGCCATATACGCAGCATGTTATACACTGAATCGTGTGTTAACAGTGAAGAAGTTTAGCAAAACTTCTTATGAACTGTTGAACAGACGAAAGCCGAACTTAGAGTATCTAGAACCATTTGGAGCACAGTGTACTATGCTTAATCCATCTAATAAGTTTGCACCGAAAGCTGAAGAGGGATTCTTTGTTGGATATGCAACCCCGCTCAAACGGGTATTCAACAAACGAACT
Source organism: Ambrosia x helenae (assembly GCA_030844895.1). Lineage (NCBI taxonomy): Eukaryota > Viridiplantae > Streptophyta > Magnoliopsida > Asterales > Asteraceae > Ambrosia > Ambrosia x helenae. The sequence goes on from CM061225.1 coordinate 60,674,805, forward strand.
CGTCAGGTAGAGGAGTGAGCTAATGTTGAAGTTCAACGGTATACTTAGAACGTACAGGGTAGCGGTCCAGATTGGATGTTTGATTACAAAGATTTCTTTGAATCATTCAATCTAGATGACTTGGTTGAAGAGGCTGTATTAAGATTTTATTACGAGTGTGAAAACGCAGTGACATCACCGTTAGTGCGTCCGATCACCGTAACTCCTCTAACAGCTTCTAATGATGCCAATGTTCTTGCAGCAGAAGAAGAAGTGTTCCAAGAAGCTTCCACAACTCTTAATTCATCAGAATCGGAAGATGATGATGATGTCACAAGTGAAGCTATTCTAGATTTTGCTACAGAGACACCTACAGTGAACCTGTATGCGCGTATGATCGTCTAAACAACAAAGATAATGATCAAACAAGTTCAATTCAGGTGCGGAATCCCTGAATTGATCACAAAATGATAATAAAACTAGCAAAACACAGAAATCATCATTAACATAATCATTTCATTCATAATCATAATCATTTACACATCAAAACGTTGTTAATAATGATAAAACATGGTTACAGAATCAAAAATAACCCTAGGGAGAAACACACACAGGGAGGGAAAACAAATGACCAAAAGTTAATATTCAAAAATTGATTCGATCTTATATAGGCCTGTACATTCGCCCAAATGACTTGGTCGAATGTGCAGGTTCGACCGTTTTATGTGGGCGAACCAAGACACGTCTATCTTCAAAACATCCTTCGACCTCCCTGTTGCACCTTCGACCGTTCTTTCTACCTTCGACCATTCAGAATCCCACCTTCGACCATTCGACCAGAAACAAAACATTTTGTAATTCGCAATCCAATAGCATTAGTCGCAATATGTGCATCTACAAACTCCCCCTCGACTATTGCTTGGATTGCTTAAGTCTACGTTCTTCGTCCATCGTCTTGTTCATCAGTTTGATGCGCAATAACGTCTTTTGTTCTTTAGTCATCACTGGTTCATGAGTTTGTTTCGGCCTTTTCTTGTCAACATTTTGAACCTTCACAAACTTCCCCAGTTTCTTGTCGAAGTCACACCCAGCATTCACATCCCATGCAAAGCATAAGAATACCACACGTTGGTATTTGCTTGCCTGTTCACTATCTTTTGCTTCGCAATAGATCGGATTATAATAGAGCATAATGATATATTCGTGCGAGCAGTTTATCAGCCACATAGGATCAAATATGTGAATCTTCTTGAAGTCCTTTGCACCATCCTTCAAAACGATAATAGCCTCTGCAGTCTTCCAATCATAATACCACCACATGAAATCCTTTGAAAAGTGTTGGGGAATCTACATCAAAGGAATATGCTTCAACACTTTCGGTGGTTTATACTTCAAAGTCACCTTAGGCATCCCTGTAATATCATCTTTCTCCTTCTTATGGACAATCCTTTTAGGATACTGTGGGGTAAACATGTCCCATTTTGTCCTGCTCTCTCTGGCCATCCTATCTGCAAAGTAACCAACCAGATGGTTGTTCACTGAAGCACCTGACATCTCATGTCTGCAGATATCTCTAACAGCCCAGTATGGTAGTGTCTTGATATCATGGAATCTGCCAAAGTACAGGATTCCTTTCTCCCATTTCACCACGACACATTTCAGCTGTCTCAAGTACTTCCAGCTGAGAGCTTTCCCTTTAAACAAATCATTATGAAATTTGTAAAATCTACCTTGAACTTCAATCTTTGGACGGTTAGCTTCTTTCTCTTTAAGCTTCCTCAAAAGTTCTTTTAAAGCGTCAGATTGTTCAGTGTTTGGCTTTTGACAATCTGGAAACACTTCTTCAACAAACTTCTTACTCTTTTCATGAGCAAGTTTCTTAGCCTGGCTCAACAGCTCATCAGTGAATTCAAGAAATCCATAATCTTTGTTATTCTTAAAGTATTATGGATATTCCTCACTAGTAATATCCTCAATCTCCACTTCTTCAAATACTGGAACGTCTCTGTCATCGGAGTGATTACCTGCTTCTTTCTCAGGTATGTTTGGTATCTGGTTATCACTCATCAACTCCTCCAGAGATTTACCAACCTGTTTCGCCAGTCCCTCCAATATCTCTTTAGACATGGCTGCAAAAACTTCTCCGTCTTCTAGATCAGGATCGTTATACTCCAACTCAAATCTCATATCATTTGACTCAAATATCTCTGGAAACCTGCCTGTCATCTCTATCGTCCAGACTCTTTCAGTCATCATCATCGTCATCACTATCAGAACTAGCAGAGCTATTATCTTCACCTGAATCATTTCCTGAACCACCATCTTTCTTTTTCTTCTTAGGAGCATCACCGGCATCCTCATTCAACTCATCATCTTCTTCTTCTTCTTCATCAGATGGTTAATAATCAACTTCCTCTTCATCACGTTCTTTATCTTCTCCACCAGCTTGTAATTGAGGAGCTTTAGAGTACAAATCTTTAATCAGATTATTCATACTCTTGTTATCTGCTTTCAGCTTCTTGTTCTCCTCCTTCATAGTAATGTAACTTCTGGTGTTTCTCTGTTCATGCTTCAACAACTTCTTGTTCTCTTTCTGAAGTTGTTTAACTTTTGCTTTCAAATCTTCATGATTCTCATGTGACGATTCAACAACATCTAACATCTTCCTGTCATTACTTCTCAACTGTTCAATCTCTGCTTGTTGCTGATTTATAATCTTCATCATCTCAGCAAGCTTCTGGTTAACTGCAGTTATAACATCACTATCTACAGTAACCTTAGGTGTTGAAGCTTCAGCAACAGGAATCTTTCCTTTCTTTAACTTTTTCAACACTCTATCCAATGATCATTGAATTCATCAGTTGGCAATTCAGTCTGTTCAGCAGCAGATGATGTCTTCTGTTTCTTTGCTGCTGGGGATGTGATGGGTTATTTAGAACTAGATGTTGCAGGCAATTTCTTTCCGCAATCAAACTCTCTATATCTCTAGCTCTTTTCTCCATCGGCTTCACAACTTTCTCTTTCTTCTTATACATAGGCTTCTTCTATTTCTCACCTGTCTTTGGTGATCCTCCAAAATCTTCGGATCCCAATCCCAAACCTTCATCAATATCATCCAATGCAATAGGACTTTTTGTCCTTTGCTCTGCCATAGACTTGTTAAGACTTTCAGACTCACTAGCCACAGTGGCCTTGCGCGTGGTGCTCTTAACAGTCTCGTTCTCCGAATCCCATCTCTCATCTTCCTGTGTCTCTTCAGAATCAACAGACACTTCATCAACTAAATGTATACCCTTTTTAGCTACACTCTTCTTCATTCTAGAAACCTTCTTCTGAGCAGGTTCTACATCATCTTGTTTTTCTTTCCCTTTTCCAGTCTTGGCACCGACATTCACTACTTGTCGCTTTCTCTAAGCATCAGGATTATCAGGACATAAAGGATTGTCTTCATCAGAGTCACTGTTATCATGCCTGGCTTTATTCTTTCCTGGATCTACATATCCTGGATTAATCAGATGACCAAACAAATTCTTGTGTGGTGGTCTTTCATTTAACGACACACCCTTATAACCGTTCATTCTAACAAGCGTGTTCAGGTTCATGTGATCCTGTAAAACAATGTGGGTAGGATCTCTTCTCAAATTCTTATGCTTCTCATCAAGTATCATCTGCAAGAATCTTGGATATAGCAAAAACTTCTTGTTCTTTAAACCTCTGAGTGGTTCCAGCATGTGTTCAAGTATCATACCAGATACATTGAACGGCTTGTTCAAAATAAGAGCAACCATCAAAGAACTAAGGCTCTTTCTCATAACATCATACCCTCCACTCACTGATCCAAATACATGCAACATGACGTGAGCGAGATACTTGAACTGAGGGCATAGCTTCCCTTTGTGCAACGAACCATCAGTTATCGGTCCATTGTACTTCATTCGTAGGAAGCACTTTCTCTGTTTAATCCATGATAGTTCTCTTGGATTTGTCTTCTTTTCATCATGCAACTTCAGTGCCTCTCGGATGTCATCTTCAGAAATGATCACGAGCTCCCCCTGAATCGTACTTACGACAGCAGATTCATTGTTCCAGTAATCCATTCTGGCATTCTACCAGAACTCTTGTTGATGGTCTTTATAAATGATGGCGGGGGTAGCAAGGGCAACTATCACACGACCTCTCTTCAAGAAATCTACAATGCCGGTGAATTCTTGATGTTTCTTCAATTCTCCCATTAATGCACAACAATTGTGTGCCGGTTCAAATGGTAATTCTTCGATCTGTTCCTTTCCAGCTGCCTGTTCTGAAGATCCAGCGGGAACATCAGCACTTTCCTGTTCAGACATTATTAGACTGCAAAACAAATCAAGAAAACACGTTAAAAACGGACAAAATAAACAGAACTTGAAATTTTTGATTTTAAGATTCTACATTCGACCGTTCGAGGGTACGAATGTGAAAACAGAGGTTCGAATGTGGAATCAAAGGTTCGAATGTGAAAATCAGTGTATAAAAGTGTACATTCGACCGTTTTGAACATCCTCATTCGCCCAAAAAGTCACTTTTGACCGTTTGAATTTGGGCGAAAGAAGACTGTTCATCTTCTTCAATATCAGATTTTGATTTGAATCGTTTTAACATGCCATTTTGATTTGAGTACCATCTAATATGGCCGATTAATCATTCTCAATCATCAATTTTAATTATAATCCATTGTTTATGTGTTTTCAATTAAAAACTAGGGTTTGAAGGTTTTAAATCATCAATTGGACAATCTGTGTAATTTTAAACCTTGTTTTTTGTTTATTCTCCCCCTAAAACACATAAGCAATGAAACCTTATAAAAATTGTGGCAATTAACAGTTAATAATTGTGTTTTGATGTCAGTTAGGGTTCGGTCACTAATTCAATGATTAAGATCTGTTAAGTTGATGATAACCTACAAATGATGAATCAAAATGATCAGCAAATCAATACGAACACAATGATATGATTTTTATTGCACGAGCAACAAGATCACTTTATCACAGAAATTTGATTTTTTTTTGAATATGGGGGTCGAATGTGCAGATCAGGTATATATAGGCTCCACATTCAACCAAACGACTAGGGCGAATGTGAAACGTTTTCCACCTTCGACCCTAATTAAAGGTTCGAATGTAGGAAAAAGGGTTCGAATGTGAAATTAACACATGAACACTCACATTCGACCGTTTGAAAGGTTCGAATGAGCAGTTAAAATTCCACTTTTGACCCAACGAAGGGGCGAATGAAAAGATGGAATTTTTGAAATTTTTACCAAATCTCAAAATCGAGTCCCGTTCAAAATATTTTTTAACTTATAAGCATCCGACATTCATTATTTCTCATTTAAAGATGACAGAACTCAAATGGTCCATCAAGTTTTTAGAAAATCATCATCAACCACCACCAGCTTTAAAAAATAAGATAGAAATGTAAAATCTTTTTGGATTTTCTAAACTTTTTGTTAAAACACACCTAAAATCTTTTTGAGTTTTGTATTTTTGACGAGAAATGTAAAATGCTCAAAATGAAAAGATAAAGCAGTAAATGTTTGGTGATTTCCGGTAAGGGGATCATATCAGTTATTGAGAAATCTGATCACACCGTTGATCTTTTGATTTATTATCATTAAAGACAATGTGTGATCTGGCAACTGCTGATATTGTGATCCACAAAAACTCACATGCAGACTGTTGTGCAGTGCTTTATACTGATACTATTATTTATAGTATAAACTCAATTGTCTGTGGTTCCCACGCACACGACATACTCCCGTATCAAGAAGTAAATGCACAAAGACTCATTGTAACGCGTGATTATGCTTTCGTCATCTGTAATTTACAAGGTATGAGGCACAAAGGTATACGGGTCAGCAAATCAATGCAACAAAGTAACTTGTGCACTCTACCAGGTTGAGGGCTAATATCAATCATGATTTGCATCAATGATTGGATACGATGCATTAGATAATCTTTGATTATTGTCATACATTGAAAGTTCCTCAATTCGGTAACTTTAGGATTTGGCTTTATAGCTCTTTTATAAAGACACCCTATCTGATCTAGGTCCGTAATTGTAACACCCCAACCGTTGGCGGAAACATCGAGGTGCCACGTATGAATGATTTTTCAGTAGCTCATGGTAGTAAACAAGTTTAAATAATCCTTTATTTCCTCACAATATTGAATTACATTAAAGTCTACATCAAATAATCAAGCAAAACTTCAAATAACTCTTCATGCTAGCTCTAGACTTCAAGCATCAGTATTACCTGTTGAGATGAAAAAATGGGGGGGGGGGGTCAACTAGAAGTTGGTGAGAATACATAAGCCATGTCAAGCAATTAAGTTTAAGAATAAAAGTTTAGCAATTCATATGTCTATCGTAAGTTTAAGTCTACATGAATAAACATGAAATGTTGAATCGACATAATCAAACCTCCGACTAGTTTAGGTCCATCCCGTCATCCACGGTTCACCTTAATATTATGTTGGAACGATAACAGTCACCCGCGCTCCCCATAAAAGATGGTCAACGAATCTAGGTGGGATTGTCAATCCAATAGATCTATTATTGAGTATCGCCGGCTTGGCCATAGCTAATGATTATGTATTGTTGAAACTTGTTGAAACGAGTATAACTGTTGTTGTTGTCTAAATCATGAGGCATTAAAGTTTACAACTAGACATGTATGTAGAATTGCTTAAGTATAATGTTGCAAGTATAAAGAATTGCATAAACATGGTTACGTAAACTCACCTTAGTAAGGAATTAAGTCTCGAGAAAAAGTATAAGTGTAGCCCCAAAGTTGCCAAGTATTACCCTATGTATAAGGTAACAAATAAGTCTAAGTCTATCTAGTCTACAAGTATATTCTAGGGTTTCGAATTGGGGATAAGTATTTGTTTGATTAATAAATAAAATGTTTAATAAATAAGAGAAATTTGATAAAAAGTCTTTTTGTAAATTTTAAATTAAAGATGGTCACAATATAAAGTTTTAAGTATGAAAATAATTTTTATAAAATTATTTTCTTAAAAATAGAATATTAAATCTATTTATTTCAAATTGTCAAAATATAACTTTAATATTTAAAAAAAATATTAAAATTAAAGAATTATTAAATTAAAAATTGTATTTCTGTTCTAAATAAATAGAAATAATTAATATAAAATTTTGGTGCAAAAATATAGAAAAATGAATTTATTATGATTTATTTATGATTAAAACTAACAAAAATTGATTAAAAATATTAAATAAATGATTTTTCATAAATAAAAATCATTTCGGAAAAGTTTAATGTTATATAAATTCAGAATAATTTTTGTGGAAATTTATATAATTGTTTTGATATTTTTATAGAATTTTATAAATAAAATAGAATAAACTTGAATTATTTATTATATATATATATTAAATAAATCATTTTTGGAAAACTAAAAATTGTATGTTAAACTTTTCTACTAGAATAACATAAAATAATTTTTGTAGAATTTATAAAAGAGTTTTTAGTATTTTAAAACGAATTTCAAAAATACAAGGGAATATATATATATATATATATATAAGCTTTAAATGAAAAAAAATGTTTTTGTTGATGCCGAGAATCGAAGCCGGGTCTGGGACCGGTTCGGGTTTTAATCACAAGCCTAGCCACCAACTGGGCTAGACCCTAAGAACGAATAAACTGGATTCGAAATTAATTATATATTATACATAAATCTGATTTATAATCCTTTAAAATCAAAAGCAAAAAGTTTTGTGGGATACGGGACTTGAACCCGCGTCCCTTCGTTCACAACAAACAGACACAACCACTTGATCTAGATCAGTGGTTGTGTTTTGTTTGTTTCTGTTTTAATTATATACACATGCCAGCAACGAGTTCATCCCCAAATCAACATTTTCGAACCCTAGCTTATACAATAATCTGATTTACACAACAATAACCCGATTGATTATAGGGTTATTGTTGTGTAGTGGCCGATGAACAAAACCCATCAAAAAGGAAGAACTTACAAAGCTTAATTCGTACTTATGGAGTGGTCAACAGAAAAGTCAACACCCGTTTCAAGAAGCTTTGAAAGACGATTTAATTCAGAAATTGGAGATGTAGAAAGAATAATCGGCGAGTTTAGAGTGAATTGAGAGGTTCAATTTATAGTGTGAGGCTCGGGTTAGTGAAATGGAAAGTTTGACCCTATCCAAGGCTATGACGCGATAATTGAGTGAGATTTTGGAATGTTATAACGTTGATTGGCGTGTAACGGACGCGTATAATCTATCACGAAGCAAATTACGAGTTTTCTTACCATGTATGATTAAATCGAAAGTCAAAGACTTCTTGACTGGTTCGGCACCATGTGCAGCGAACAGAAGGAAACAGACAAGAGATTTTAAGTGTGCTTAAATAGTTAATGCTTCTGAATTCTATCACAAAGGTATCATGGACCAGTGGCTTGTGTTGTGTGTGTTAAGAGTTGGGCCGGTCTGGACGCAGGTTTGATTCCCGGCCCAAACAAATTTTTTTTATATAATGGATAGATAGGAGAGGAGATTGGGCCGTTTATGTTGGGCCGCTGTGTTGGGCTACAAACAAAGGAAAAGGTGGGTTTGTTGGGTGGGCCGGCTTCATTGGGCTGCTGACCAAAAATGTTATGGTTCATAAAAATAAATTCCATATCTAAATATAAAATCTGATTTTTCATTATATTTATTATTATTATTATTATTATTATTATTATTATTATTATTATATATACTATTATACATATATATAAGTTGTGTGGCGGGAAAATAAAGGCTTAGGCACATTTGTATAATATTAATGATAAAGATGTAGTAAAAATAAGGGTTTGAATAAAAATTTGGGGAAAAATTTTGCGATGTTACAGTCTCCCCTACTTTTAGAAACTTCGTCCCGAAGTTTATTGAAAACACAAGGTTGAAGGGGATTGGATAGAAATTAGGACAATTGTGATCTGGAGAATTTTGTGTTAAGGCATGACATGAATAGAATAATCTTGTTTCAAATAATTTGGATAAGGGGGTAGGATTAGGTGTGTCTTGAAATCGCAATAAGAATCTTAAGTTTTAGGAGTCCTAAAAGAAATGAGTTGATGGACTATTGAAAGAATAAATGAACTACCAGGTAACTAAGGTTTATAATTGGTCAACTGCCGAAAACCTTGATAGACTTTCACACTACCTTAACGTACCTGTAAATTCATGATTACGTTCCGGACCGCAATCACCAATTTACCTTACATTAGGGTTTTGTGTCCTTCTATGACTCTATCGATTGTTGAGCGGGTTTGATAGCCTCCACCAGTCGTTGAGCAGGTTGTAGGGCCTCCCCCGACTGCTGGAAAGACATGATGACCTCTACCAATCGTTGAGTAAGTTATTTGGTAGCCAACTAACTGTTGTACAAGTAAGCAAGTTTATAAGTATAACGAGTATGGTTTAGATATTGATATAGCAATTAGTTCACATTCAAACAAGCATGTATCCAAGTGTTGTAATCATACTAGATAAACGACTCTCATGTAAAAGACAAAAATTCCAATACTTGAATCCAAGCGTCAATACATAGAATTTTAAATGCAAAATAACATTCAAACGGTGGAGCTTGTTGTTAAGTAGCTGGAAGGTCCCTAGCAGGATTATTCGGAGCAGCAAGGGCATTTGCAGCAGGAATTCGACAAGCATTCGCAAGATGCCCATACCTTTGACAATTGGTACACTGACGGCAGGGCACTTGGGTTGGGTGGTGATACTGACAGGTGTCACACTTAGGTTGGTTCCCGTTATATTGTTTCTTGTTGGGTGGGACAGTGACGTCTATTGCAAAATTCCTGACCTTGCGTCTTCCATTGGTTGAGGCCTCAGTTTTAATTTCAGCGGCAGGTTGGGGAGTATCCTTCGCAACAGTTTTGTTTTCCCCTTTCCGAGTCAGGGTTCCTGCCTTCACATGGTTATCTGTTAGGGTGGCCGCCAAACGCTTTGCTTCCTCCAGAGTAGCAGGGTTCCTTCCCCACACCGTGTCCTGAATCTGCATGGGTAAGCCACCAATGTATTTTTCGATCGCAATAGGCAAGGGGGTGACCTTGTGTGGTAGCAGTAGACTAAGTTCGTGAAAACGAGTGTTGTAGGCAAGGTTTTCCCCACTATCTTGGGCAAGATCATGAAACTCATCTTCCAACTTCTTGATTTCATTACGAGGGCAGAACTCTGCCTTCATAATGTCTTTAGCTTGATCCCAAGTTAAGGCCAGTGCAGCTTCAGCTCCGCGGGTGCGCTTTTCCTCATTCCACCAAGTGAGTGCTCGTTTGTGAAGAACACTCATGGCATAACGGACCTTTAAGTTATCGGGACACTCACTGTTAATGAAGGTATTCTCAATACCCTCGAACCATTGCAGAAGACCCGTAGCTCCTTCATCTCCACTGAATTTAGGGGATTACAGGTATTAAAGTGTTTAAGAGTGCAAGCTGGGAGACCATTCCCGTTTCCATTGTGGTTTCCATAACCGTTTCCGTTGCCGCTTCCATTTCCATTACCATTTCCGTTCATCTGGATGACTTGAGCCAGTAAGTTAGGAGCCAGAGTCGCTATTTGTTGCGCCATTTGCTGAGAAATGATCGCGGCTAGTTGGGCATCGACATCGTTGTTGTTGTTGTTGTTGTGGTTGTTGTTGTTATGGTTGTCGTGGCTGTTATTGTTGCTATTTCCTTCCTCATGATTACCACCACTGTTATTGCGAGTGCTGCGACGTGGAGGCATGATCTGTAAGAGACGCAATGAAATGAATGAGGTAATATAAGGAATGTAATCATTTATTCATTAATTAAAACGAATATACGAAAACGTTGACTTATCAAAGATTCTAGATTCTAATAACATAGTGAAGACATGCTTTAGCCTATAAGTGAACACTCATCCCGAGAATTCCCAGGTAGGCATCTGTGACACCTGGCAAATTCGGGTTAACAACGTTGTCTAGATGAAAGTCTACCTTAGCGAGTCACGCGTATATTGTACTTAACTGGGTTAGTTAAGTCGGGTTATGGTTCGGGAAATATTGGTTAGTCTAGAAGATCATTGGATGTTGGTCTAGAGGTTCGTTAGATGTCAGTTCTTAACCAAGTGTACAAACGGTGACGATCGGTAGGATCGTCAGGGCATACGGAACATACGAGTCTCGAGTCCCGGGAATTGGTGAACGAGTGTGAATATGTGTATTTACTTGTGTTATGTGTTTACAATCATTATGTGACTTGTCGGTACATTAATATGTGTTAACATATGTTAAAACGGGGTTTAACGCGCAAAACACACCAACATAGGGGCTATAGGCGATTAGGCTTGGGGAATAGCCTAATCGCATGACTTTGGGGCGAGTAGGAGGATCCCTATAGGCGAATAGGGCTAATCGCATGAACAGTCATGCGATTAGGCACCCTACTCGCGTATAAACCTGCACAATCGCATGGAACGGGCTGGACGACTAGAAACGCCTATAAATACAACACTTAACCTCCTAAACTCAATTAGACAAACCCTAGTCGTCCCATAACCGCCCCAAACACTTAAACAACCTCTGGAAGGCGATTTTGATCAAGAACACAAGGTTTCAAGGTCTAATCATCATCCTTTTGCAATTTCAAGGTTTAATTCTCATCCATAATACTTTGTAAACGTTTTTAATCAATCCCTAATGGTCCAGACCTGTTCATAAACGAAAAAGCTTTCTGAAAATTGTCACTAAGAGTTATTAATCGGATTATAACTAATAAACATGCGTTATGGGTATGTATGATTAGAAAGATAGGATTTTTATGGATCTTGATGATGTTTTGATGTGTTATCATGCTAGGTCAGAATTAATATTGTTATTATAACGATAGAAATCTCAGTAATTGGATAATAGGGTTATGATTACATGCGTTAATTGATTGTTGCATGCTATGTGTTTGTGTTTGGATTGCTTTGGTTGCATGCAGGACTGATTTTACGAGGATGAACGAAGGGTTTTGGGTTAAACATGTTTAGGATAGTGTTTGGGATGATATTGGGTAGTTACACACGCTCTGGATCGGATTTGGAGCGTTAAACGCGCGAAAAACCGGAACAGCAAGGTTACAGGCGATTAGCCTTGCTAATCGCGTGTATTAGGGGCGAGTAGCCCCCAATCGCGTGTAATCATGGGCGAGTAGGCCCACTCGCCTGGCTACAGGGGCGAGTAGCCCACTCGTGTGGTCCTAAGGGCGAGTAGCCCTAATCGCCTGCCTTAAGGGGCGATTAGCCCTAATCACGTGACATTTCATGCGATTAGCCTCCCTAATCGCGTGTACTGCTGCTGTAAGTGTATATTAGCATTCCGAGACCCGATTTGACATGTAGTAACATGCTAGGAACCCCATAACATGTCTAATAACTTGGTAACATATATTTGGATGTATTTCGGTGATACGTGAACTATGTGCTATAACTTGTTGAACGTTAACGTGTGTTAAGTGTACTTGCGCTATTGTATGTTTTGGAACGTAAACATAACACGGGGAGTCTCGGGTCACCAATGGGATGTCGAGTCTTGTACTTTGGGTCGGTTAAACAGTCACGGTGTTTTCAAACAAACTTGGTTATGGTCTGGACATCTAGGGACTAATTAACCTGCGGGTTATTAGTCTAAGTACTTGTAACTGTCGTATGTTAGGTCGCCACTGTACGGGGCTAACATAGCAGCTGAGTTTACTCGGGATTAGGAGTAAAGCAACTTAAGGTGAGTTTACGGCCCCTCTTTTAAACTGGTTTACACTTTTCGGGGGAGAAAACATGTGTTAAAACAATTATGTGGTAACAACTGTCATACTATGGGTTTCTAACGTATACTACACGATCTTTGGAAGTCCCGGGGGGAACCATGAATGTGCGGGTTTGCACAACGGGGAAATGTGAATAGCGCTATTGGGAGTGACCAACCCCGCTCGTCGGCTTGGAGGGCCGGGCGAGTGCATATTGTCTCAAACAGGAACAACAGGAACATTTGGAACTATTCGGGCACAACAACTGGTATTCGAGTTAGTAATGGTTTTCCAATCGTGGTAGTAGCAAAACGTACGCCTAGCTAGCGTATACTGGTTTTCTATTTGTTATAGTATGGACAGGTGGACTTGGTACTTGAACTGCAAACCTGTAAACTCACCAGCATTTTTGTGCTGACGTAAACTTTTACATGTTTTCTCAGGTCGCTAAGGTAGCACATGGAACTAGGACGCACGCGTCTGCACGGCGTCTAGATAGAGTTGCATGATTTCACAAACATTGAACTTTGGTTATTTATGTTGAACTTTATTTTGAATAAGCTTCCGCTGTAAACGGGATTTTAAAACTATGTTTTGGTATTGCATTAATTACATTTAGACTTGTTTATTGTGATCGTTGGTTTGGATCCTGGTTTGTCATGCGCCTCGCGGTAAAACTCCGCAAGTGGATTTTGAGGGTGTGACAGATTGGTATCAGAGCCAATGGTTATAGTGAACTAGGACTGCATGTAGAGTCTAGTCTATAGCCGAGTCGCACACACTAGACGATCACATGGTGCTAAACGTTATAGTGGGTTACGTATGGTCTTGTCGGGGTGTCTCTAAATCGTTGGTCTTTCTACGTTACATCATCCGTTCTATCTTAGGTTGGGTTACTTGTTTTCTAGGCAGTGTGGTCTATTGGGGTAACTCGTGTGCTCATGAGATTTGTCCAAGGCTCGGACATCTCCCTTTCGCACTCCAATAGAAACACTTGTCATGAATTACCGTAGTATTACGGTGTGTAGCTAAGAGTCTATGTTCGGTGATTTGATCTTTGAACTAGGAGAACACTTGGAGGACCATGTAGAGCGTTTTATCATTTTGGGTGCACACAAAATTATAAAACGAAATGCATGGAAGCACTAGTGAGCTCTGGGTTTGAGGGGATAGTCCTGGATTGGATCTGGCTATAATCTTGTGAACATTAGTGGTTATCTTTAACTGCGAAACTAAATTTTCTCGTTCTTTCTGCCAGAATCATGTCTGGAGTGCGTGGAGGACGAGGAGGTGGTCGAAATGGTGGACGCGGTGGTGGTCGTGGTGGTGCTGGTGGTCGTGGTGGAGGTATTAACCTGTCACAGGCTGATCTGAATAACTTGCTCCAGGCTGCCTTTCAGTTAGGGCACAACGGTGGTGGTAAGTTGTTTTACCCATTTTCTTTGCCTCATTGGTGAGCCTTGTTTACGTATTTCGTGGTTTCTCATACGTTTCATTTCAGGTGGTCCTGTTGACCCACCCCCACCCATGTGCACCTATAAGATGTTCCGGGACTGCAAACCCCAGGAATTCTCTGGCACCGAGGGTGCGGTCAGTTTGCTTAGGTGGTTGGAGAAAGTGGAGTCGGTATTCCTGATGTGTAACTGTCTCCCAGAAGATCGGGTGAAGTATTCGGCTGCGTTATTTCAGGACGTGGCATTGACTTGGTGGAATGGTATTACCCAGAATATGGGTATTGGGGAGGCATATGCTATGCCGTGGGAGAACTTTGTGCAGATGCTGAAGCGGGAGTATTGCCCGAGAGAAGAGGTACAGAAGCTGGAGCATGAGGTGTGGAACCTCAAGATGACTGGATCGGAAATCGAGAAGTATACGGTTAGGAGGAATGAGTTGGCAGTGCTATGTCCCGATTTACACGTGCCAGAGTATCGCAAGATTGAACATTATGTCTCAGGGTTGGTGCCGGAAATTGCAGGTTTAGTGGCTGCTGGGAATCATCCTACTTATGCGGAGGTAGTTCGATCGGCACATAGGATGACTAACTTAAAGGTGAATGAGGGGATTTTGCCTGCGAAAGGTTCGACTGCTAAGGCCCCAGAGAACAACAAGCGCAAGTGGGAAAACGACGGGAAAGGGTCTGGGTCTGCACAGCAGGGTAAAAAGTTTGATAATGGGGGTTCATCGTCTTCGGGTAATAAGCAGGGTGGTTATGCAGGAAAACTGCCCAAATGCAACAAGTGTGGACGCCATCACCTAGGGAACTGCGACAGTAACCGTTGTCACCGCTGCCAGCGAACAGGCCACTATGCTAAAGACTGTCGGGTTACACTTCCATCGACTCAGGCTCCGACTAACAGTTCAGCTCCGACTACTCAGGGGACTACAGGGAAACAGGGATGCTACAACTGTGGTGACACTGGGCATTACAAGAAGGATTGCCCAAAACTGAAACAGGGTGGAAACAACGGGAATGGGAACAACGGGGGCGGCGGCAGAAATGCACGTGCCTTCGTCATTGGAGCTGCTGAGGCTAGGCAGGACCCTGATACAGTCACCGGTACGTTTCTTCTCAATAATCATTCTGTTAGCGTGTTATTTGATTCTGGTGCCGACAAGAGTTTTGTATCCATGGATGTTAGTCGACTGCTAGATGTAGTATCTGTACCATTAGAGACCAAGTATATTATTGAGTTGGCTGACGGGAAAACGATTGAAGCTACTAGTGTTCTTCGGGAGTGTCAATTAGAATTGTCGGGTATAACGTTTCCCATCGACCTTATGCCGGTACCATTGGGTAGTTTTGACGTTGTGGTAGGAATGGATTGGCTATCTTTGTATCGCGCGGAGATTGTCTGTTACGATAAGGTTATTCGGATTCCTCTCCCTGATGGAGAATTTCTTTCTGTGTACGGTATCAAGGGTGGTGTTTCGCTAAACATCATCTCTAGCATGAAAGCCCTTAAGTGTCTTCGAAAGGGTTATCCAGCCGTTTTGGCGCTCTTATCTGTTTCCACTAGTGATGAGAAGAAGATTGACGACATTCCGGTGGTACGCGAGTTTTCTGATGTTTTTCCCGATGATTTATCTGGTCTTCCTCCTCATCGTCAAGTCGAGTTCGGCATTGATCTTGTACCAGGGGCTGCTCCTATTGCTCGGGCCCCCTATCGTCTTGCACCTCCCGAGATGCAGGAACTGTCCAGCCAGTTACAGGAACTCTTGGACAAGGGTTTCATCCGACCAAGTTCTTCCCCTTGGGGAGCCCCGATTTTGTTTGTCAAGAAGAAGGATGGGAGTTTCCGATTGTGTGTAGACTACAGAGAGCTGAACAAGTTGACCATCAAGAATCGTTATCCTCTCCCACGTATCGATGATCTATTCGACCAGCTCCAGGGTTCTAGTTATTATTCCAAGATCGATTTGAGGTCCGGTTATCACCAGCTGCGCGTCAGGGAGGCTGACGTTGCAAAGACTGCTTTTCGAACACGTTATGGCCATTTCGAATTCTTGGTCATGCCTTTCGGTCTCACGAACGCACCGGCGGTTTTCATGGACTTGATGAACCGCGTCTGTAAACCGTATCTGGACAAGTTTGTCATTGTGTTTATTGATGACATTCTGATCTACTCCAAGAACGAGACCGAACACGGGGAACATCTGCGGTTAGTTTTGGAACTCTTGCGACGGGAACAACTTTACGCCAAGTTCTCAAAGTGTGACTTTTGGTTACGCGAAGTTCAATTCCTAGGACATGTGGTTAATGAACTAGGAATTCACGTCGATCCCGCTAAAATCGAAGCGATCAAGGACTGGGGAGCACCTAAGACGCCAACTGAGGTGCGGCAATTCCTAGGCCTAGCGGGCTACTATCGTCGTTTCATTCAGGGGTTCTCGAAGATTGCTCAACCCCTCATCACTCTCACTCAGAAGGATAGGAAGTTCGACTGGGGTGAATCACAAGAGTCCGCGTTTGAAGAACTGAAGTCTAAACTGTGTTCTGCTCCTATTCTGTCTTTACCTGAGGGTCCTGATGATTTTGTCGTTTACTGTGATGCTTCCATTCATGGACTCGGTTGCGTGTTGATGCAACGCGAGAAAGTGATTGCGTATGCTTCTCGTCAACTCAAAGTGCACGAGAAGAACTACACAACTCATGACTTGGAGTTGGGTGCCGTGGTATTCGCGTTGAAAATTTGGAGACATTACTTGTACGGTACCAAATGCACTATCTACACCGATCACAAGAGTCTCCAACACATTTTCGACCAACAACACTTGAACATACGGCAGCGCCGTTGGATCGAACTTTTGAACGATTATGATTGTGCTATTAAGTACCATCCTGGCAAGGCGAATGTTGTAGCAGACGCCTTGAGCAGGAAGGAATCTTCTAAACCTCGTCGCGTTCGGGCGTTGCAGCTCACTATCCATTCGTCGTTACCTGATCAACTCCGTTCTGCCCAATTGGAAGCTTTGAAGGAGGAAAACCTTAAAGCTGAAACCATGCACGGTGCCGACAAGCACCTAGAGCGAAGGCCTGATGGCCTGCACTATTTCGCAGAACGCATATGGGTTCCTTTATTTGGGGGACTACGGGAGCTTGTTCTTGATGAGGCTCATAAGTCCCGGTATTCTATTCATCCTGGTTCGGATAAAATGTACCAAGATCTGAAGGTGCTTTACTGGTGGCCAAACATGAGGTCGGACATAGCCGCATACGTGAGCAAATGCTTGACCTGTGCTAAGGTCAAAGTGGAATACCAGAAACCGTCGGGTCTCCTGCAACAACCTGAAATTCCGGAATGGAAATGGGAACGGATTACTATGGATTTTGTCACACAACTTCCTAAGTCACCAAGCGGGAACGACAAGATATGGGTGATTGTCGATCGGTTAACGAAATCAGCCCATTTTCTTGCTATTAAGGAGACCGACACTATGGATCGTTTGGCTCGTCTTTACTTGAAAGAAGTTGTTTCTAAGCACGGGGTACCTGTTTCTATTATCTCAGATCGTGACTCCCATTTTACCTCTCACTTCTGGAAGTCTTTGCACAAGGCTTTGGGTACCCAACTAGACATGAGTACGGCTTACCATCCACAGACTGACGGTCAGAGTGAGCGTACGATTCAAACTTTAGAAGACATGCTGCGGGCATGTGTGATCGATTTTGGCAAGGGTTGGGAAGCTCATCTGCCGTTGGTAGAATTCTCGTACAATAACAGTTATCACACGAGCATCAAGGCTGCTCCGTTCGAGGCACTGTACGGACGGAAATGCCGCTCTCCACTTTGTTGGGCTGAGGTGGGTGAGAGTCAACTCACTGGGCCCGAACTAGTGTACGAAACTTCGGAAAAGATCGTACAGATTCGTAATCGGTTGGCGGCGGCACGGGACCGGCAAAAGAGTTATGCTGATCAGCGTCGCAAACCACTGGAGTTCCAAGTCAATGACAAGGTACTTCTAAAAGTCTCACCGTGGAAGGGCGTCATACGCTTTGGGAAGCGTGGCAAACTCAATCCGCGATATGTCGGCCCATTTACGATCCTGGAACGGATTGGGCCGGTAGCATATCGACTTGATCTACCGACGGAGCTCGGTAACGTACATAACGTCTTTCACGTATCAAACTTGAAGAAGTGTCTGGCTGACGAGTCTCTCATCGTTCCACTAGAAGAGATCAAGGTTGATGATCGTCTTCGGATTGTGGAAGAACCTGTGGAGATCCTTGATTACAAGATTCGTAGCCTGCGTCACAGCAAGATTCGTATCGTTAAGGTTCGGTGGAACTCGAACCGGGGACCGGAATATACATGGGAACGGGAGGATCAGATGAAGTCTAAGTATCCTCATCTCTTTCCTAAGGAAGCGTTCGAGTCGAGACATGTCTCTTCGGCAGCTGAATGAATCTCGGGTCGAGATTCCTTTTAACGTGGGGATGATGTAACAACTCGGGTAAATCTCTCTCTTTTGGTTTCTACCTTTTGCTTGTTTCCTTCGTTATTTCTTTTGTTCTTTCTGTACTGTACAAATTTTCGGGACGAAAATTCTTTTAACGTGGGGATGATGTGACACCTGGCAAATTCGGGTTAACAACGTTGTCTAGATGAAAGTCTACCTTAGCGAGTCACGCGTATATTGTACTTAACTGGGTTAGTTAAGTCGGGTTATGGTTCGGGAAATATTGGTTAGTCTAGAAGATCATTGGATGTTGGTCTAGAGGTTCGTTAGATGTCAGTTCTTAACCAAGTGTACAAACGGTGACGATCGGTAGGATCGTCAGGGCATACGGAACATACGAGTCTCGAGTCCCGGGAATTGGTGAACGAGTGTGAATATGTGTATTTACTTGTGTTATGTGTTTACAATCATTATGTGACTTGTCGGTACATTAATATGTGTTAACATATGTTAAAACGGGGTTTAACGCGCAAAACACACCAACATAGGGGCTATAGGCGATTAGGCTTGGGGAATAGCCTAATCGCATGACTTTGGGGCGAGTAGGAGGATCCCTATAGGCGAATAGGGCTAATCGCATGAACAGTCATGCGATTAGGCACCCTACTCGCGTATAAACCTGCACAATCGCATGGAACGGGCTGGACGACTAGAAACGCCTATAAATACAACACTTAACCTCCTAAACTCAATTAGACAAACCCTAGTCGTCCCATAACCGCCCCAAACACTTAAACAACCTCTGGAAGGCGATTTTGATCAAGAACACAAGGTTTCAAGGTCTAATCATCATCCTTTTGCAATTTCAAGGTTTAATTCTCATCCATAATACTTTGTAAACGTTTTTAATCAATCCCTAATGGTCCAGACCTGTTCATAAACGAAAAAGCTTTCTGAAAATTGTCACTAAGAGTTATTAATCGGATTATAACTAATAAACATGCGTTATGGGTATGTATGATTAGAAAGATAGGATTTTTATGGATCTTGATGATGTTTTGATGTGTTATCATGCTAGGTCAGAATTAATATTGTTATTATAACGATAGAAATCTCAGTAATTGGATAATAGGGTTATGATTACATGCGTTAATTGATTGTTGCATGCTATGTGTTTGTGTTTGGATTGCTTTGGTTGCATGCAGGACTGATTTTACGAGGATGAACGAAGGGTTTTGGGTTAAACATGTTTAGGATAGTGTTTGGGATGATATTGGGTAGTTACACACGCTCTGGATCGGATTTGGAGCGTTAAACGCGCGAAAAACCGGAACAGCAAGGTTACAGGCGATTAGCCTTGCTAATCGCGTGTATTAGGGGCGAGTAGCCCCCAATCGCGTGTAATCATGGGCGAGTAGGCCCACTCGCCTGGCTACAGGGGCGAGTAGCCCACTCGTGTGGTCCTAAGGGCGAGTAGCCCTAATCGCCTGCCTTAAGGGGCGATTAGCCCTAATCACGTGACATTTCATGCGATTAGCCTCCCTAATCGCGTGTACTGCTGCTGTAAGTGTATATTAGCATTCCGAGACCCGATTTGACATGTAGTAACATGCTAGGAACCCCATAACATGTCTAATAACTTGGTAACATATATTTGGATGTATTTCGGTGATACGTGAACTATGTGCTATAACTTGTTGAACGTTAACGTGTGTTAAGTGTACTTGCGCTATTGTATGTTTTGGAACGTAAACATAACACGGGGAGTCTCGGGTCACCAATGGGATGTCGAGTCTTGTACTTTGGGTCGGTTAAACAGTCACGGTGTTTTCAAACAAACTTGGTTATGGTCTGGACATCTAGGGACTAATTAACCTGCGGGTTATTAGTCTAAGTACTTGTAACTGTCGTATGTTAGGTCGCCACTGTACGGGGCTAACATAGCAGCTGAGTTTACTCGGGATTAGGAGTAAAGCAACTTAAGGTGAGTTTACGGCCCCTCTTTTAAACTGGTTTACACTTTTCGGGGGAGAAAACACGTGTTAAAACAATTATGTGGTAACAACTGTCATACTATGGGTTTCTAACGTATACTACACGATCTTTGGAAGTCCCGGGGGGAACCATGAATGTGCGGGTTTGCACAACGGGGAAATGTGAATAGCGCTATTGGGAGTGACCAACCCCGCTCGTCGGCTTGGAGGGCCGGGCGAGTGCATATTGTCTCAAACAGGAACAACAGGAACATTTGGAACTATTCGGGCACAACAACTGGTATTCGAGTTAGTAATGGTTTTCCAATCGTGGTAGTAGCAAAACGTACGCCTAGCTAGCGTATACTGGTTTTCTATTTGTTATAGTATGGACAGGTGGACTTGGTACTTGAACTGCAAACCTGTAAACTCACCAGCATTTTTGTGCTGACGTAAACTTTTACATGTTTTCTCAGGTCGCTAAGGTAGCACATGGAACTAGGACGCACGCGTCTGCACGGCGTCTAGATAGAGTTGCATGATTTCACAAACATTGAACTTTGGTTATTTATGTTGAACTTTATTTTGAATAAGCTTCCGCTGTAAACGGGATTTTAAAACTATGTTTTGGTATTGCATTAATTACATTTAGACTTGTTTATTGTGATCGTTGGTTTGGATCCTGGTTTGTCATGCGCCTCGCGGTAAAACTCCGCAAGTGGATTTTGAGGGTGTGACAGCATCGGGGTCCCTCGTCTGATTGGGATATATGTGCAATGCCAGCCTAGACAGAAGACTCAGAATACAGGCGTTCACCCTTCCAGATTGCACGTGTTCGTTATTAAAATCTAGAACTTCGACGAGATCTCAAGGTGGTTCAGGCTAAGCCTAAGGATTTTGTCTTATTAGTCTAAGAGTGGATCCAGTGATGGAGAGCAACCTTCTTGTAGGGGTTAAAGTAGGGATAAGAAGTAGGAGGGAGATAGAGAATAGCAAGTAAAAGGAGCAAATACTGGTTATATTCCTATGGTTATAGACTAGATTATTTTTCTAATAACCTAATTCCCTATAACCACGGCTCTGATACCAATCTGTAACACCCCAACCAATGGCGGAAACATCGAGGTGCCACGTATGAATGATTGTTCAGTAGCTCATGGTAGTACACAAGTTTAAATAATCCTTTATTTCATCACAATATTGAATTACATTAAAGTCTACATCAATTAATCAATCAAAACTTCAAATATCTCTTCATGCTAGCTCTAGACTTCAAGCATCAGTATTACCTGTTGAGTTGTAAAAATGGGAGGGGGGGGGGTCAACTAGAAGTTGGTGAGAATACATAAGCCATGTCAAGCAATTAAGTTTAAGAATAAAAGTTTAGCAATTCATATGTCTATCGTAAGTTTAAGTCTACATGAATAAACATGAAATGTTGAATCGACATAATCAAACCTCCGACTAGTTTAGGTCCATCCCATCATCCACGGTTCACCTTAATATTATGTTGGAACGATAACAGTCACCCGCGCTCCCCATAAAAGATGGTCAACGAATCTAGGTGGGATTGTCAATCCAATAGATCTATTATTGAGTATCGCCGGCTTGGCCATAGCTAATGATTATGTATTGTTGAAACTTGTTGAAACGAGTATAACTGTTGTTGTTGTCTAAATCATGAGGCATTAAAGTTTACAACTAGACATGTATGTAGAATTGCTTAAGTATAATGTTGCAAGTATAAAGAATTGCATAAACATGGTTACGTAAACTCACCTTAGTAAGGAATTAAGTCTCGAGAAAAAGTATAAGTGTAGCCCCAAAGTTGCCAAGTATTACCCTATGTATAAGGTAACAAATAAGTCTAAGTCTATCTAGTCTACAAGTATATTCTAGGGTTTCGAATTGGGGATAAGTATTTGTTTGATTAATAAATAAAATGTTTAATAAATAAGAGAAATTTGATAAAAAGTCTTTTTGTAAATTTTAAATTAAAGATGGTCACAATATAAAGTTTTAAGTATGAAAATAATTTTTATAAAATTATTTTCTTAAAAATAGAATATTAAATCTATTTATTTCAAATTGTCAAAATATAACTTTAATATTTAAAAAAATATTAAAATTAAAGAATTATTAAATTAAAAATTGTATTTCTGTTCTAAATAAATAGAAATAATTAATATAAAATTTTGGTGCAAAAATATAGAAAAATGAATTTATTATGATTTATTTATGATTAAAACTAACAAAAATTGATTAAAAATATTAAATAAATGATTTTTCATAAATAAAAATCATTTCGGAAAAGTTTAATGTTATATAAATTCAGAATAATTTTTGTGGAAATTTATATAATTGTTTTGATATTTTTATAGAATTTTATAAATAAAATAGAATAAACTTGAATTATTTATTATATATATATTAAATAAATCATTTTTGGAAAACTAAAAATTGTATGTTAAACTTTTCTACTAGAATAACATAAAATAATTTTTGTAGAATTTATAAAAGAGTTTTTAGTATTTTAAAACGAATTTCAAAAATACAAGGGAATATATATATATATATATATAAGCTTTAAATGAAAAAAAATGTTTTTGTTGATGCCGAGAATCGAAGCCGGGTCTGGGACCGGTTCGGGTTTTAATCACAAGCCTAGCCACCAACTGGGCTAGACCCTAAGAACGAATAAACTGGATTCGAAATTAATTATATATTATACATAAATCTGATTTATAATCCTTTAAAATCAAAAGCAAAAGTTTTGTGGGATACGGGACTTGAACCCGCGTCCCTTCGTTCACAACAAACAGACACAACCACTTGATCTAGATCAGTGGTTGTGTTTTGTTTGTTTCTGTTTTAATTATATACACATGCCAGCAACGAGTTCATCCCCAAATCAACATTTTCGAACCCTAGCTTATACAATAATCTGATTTACACAACAATAACCCGATTGATTATAGGGTTATTGTTGTGTAGTGGCCGATGAACAAAACCCATCAAAAAGGAAGAACTTACAAAGCTTAATTCGTACTTATGGAGTGGTCAACAGAAAAGTCAACACCCGTTTCAAGAAGCTTTGAAAGACGATTTAATTCAGAAATTGGAGATGTAGAAAGAATAATCGGCGAGTTTAGAGTGAATTGAGAGGTTCAATTTATAGTGTGAGGCTCGGGTTAGTGAAATGGAAAGTTTGACCCTATCCAAGGCTATGACGCGATAATTGAGTGAGATTTTGGAATGTTATAACGTTGATTGGCGTGTAACGGACGCGTATAATCTATCACGAAGCAAATTACGAGTTTTCTTACCATGTATGATTAAATCGAAAGTCAAAGACTTCTTGACTGGTTCGGCACCATGTGCAGCGAACAGAAGGAAACAGACAAGAGATTTTAAGTGTGCTTAAATAGTTAATGCTTCTGAATTCTATCACAAAGGTATCATGGACCAGTGGCTTGTGTTGTGTGTGTTAAGAGTTGGGCCGGTCTGGACGCAGGTTTGATTCCCGGCCCAAACAATTTTTTTTTTATATAATGGATAGATAGGAGAGGAGATTGGGCCGGTTATGTTGGGCCGCTGTGTTGGGCTACAAACAAAGGAAAAGGTGGGTTTGTTGGGTGGGCCGGCTTCATTGGGCTGCTGACCAAAATGTTATGGTTCATAAAAATAAATTCCATATCTAAATATAAAATCTGATTTTTCATTATATTTATTATTATTATTATTATTATTATTATTATTATATATACTATTATACATATATATAAGTTGTGTGGCGGGAAAATAAAGGCTTAGGCACATTTGTATAATATTAATGATAAAGATGTAGTAAAAATAAGGGTTTGAATAAAAATTTGGGGAAAAATTTTGCGATGTTACAGTCTCCCCTACTTTTAGAAACTTCGTCCCGAAGTTTATTGAAAACACAAGGTTGAAGGGGATTGGATAGAAATTAGGACAATTGTGATCTGGAGAATTTTGTGTTAAGGCATGACATGAATAGAATAATCTTGTTTCAAATAATTTGGATAAGGGGGTAGGATTAGGTGTGTCTTGAAATCGCAATAAGAATCTTAAGTTTTAGGAGTCCTAAAAGAAATGAGTTGATGGACTATTGAAAGAATAAATGAACTACCAGGTAACTAAGGTTTATAATTGGTCAACTGCCGAAAACCTTGATAGACTTTCACACTACCTTAACGTACCTGTAAATTCATGATTACGTTCCGGACCACAATCACCAATTTACCTTACATTAGGGTTTTGTGTCCTTCTATGACTCTATCGATTGTTGAGCGGGTTTGATAGCCTCCACCAGTCGTTGAGCAGGTTGTAGGGCCTCCCCCGACTGCTGGAAAGACATGATGACCTCTACCAATCGTTGAGTAAGTTATTTGGTAGCCAACTAACTGTTGTACAAGTAAGCAAGTTTATAAGTATAACGAGTATGGTTTAGATATTGATATAGCAATTAGTTCACATTCAAACAAGCATGTATCCAAGTGTTGTGATCATACTAGATAAACGACTCTCATGTAAAAGACAAAAATTCCAATACTTGAATCCAAGCGTCAATACATAGAATTTTAAATGCAAAATAACATTCAAAACGGTGGAGCTTGTTGTTAAGTAGCTGGAAGGTCCCTAGCAGGATTATTCGGAGCAGCAAGGGCATTTGCAGCAGGAATTCGACAAGCATTCGCAAGATGCCCATACCTTTGACAATTGGTACACTGACGGCAGGGCACTTGGGTTGGGTGGTGATACTGACAGGTGTCACACTTAGGTTGGTTCCCGTTATATTGTTTCTTGTTGGGTGGGACAGTGACGTCTATTGCAAAATTCCTGACCTTGCGTCTTCCATTGGTTGAGGCCTCAGTTTTAATTTCAGCGGCAGGTTGGGGAGTATCCTTTGCAACAGTTTTGTTTTCCCCTTTCCGAGTCAGGGTTCCTGCCTTCACATGGTTATCTGTTAGGGTGGCCGCCAAACGCTTTGCTTCCTCCAGAGTAGCAGGGTTCCTTCCCCACACCGTGTCCTGAATCTGCATGGGTAAGCCACCAATGTATTTTTCGATCGCAATAGGCAAGGGGGTGACCTTGTGTGGTAGCAGTAGACTAAGTTCGTGAAAACGAGTGTTGTAGGCAAGGTTTTCCCCACTATCTTGGGCAAGATCATGAAACTCATCTTCCAACTTCTTGATTTCATTACGAGGGCAGAACTCTGCCTTCATAATGTCTTTAGCTTGATCCCAAGTTAAGGCCAGTGCAGCTTCAGCTCCGCGGGTGCGCTTTTCCTCATTCCACCAAGTGAGTGCTCGTTTGTGAAGAACACTCATGGCATAACGGACCTTTAAGTTATCGGGACACTCACTGTTAATGAAGGTATTCTCAATACCCTCGAACCATTGCAGAAGACCCGTAGCTCCTTCATCTCCACTGAATTTAGGGGGATTACAGGTATTAAAGTGTTTAAGAGTGCAAGCTGGGAGACCATTCCCGTTTCCATTGTGGTTTCCATAACCGTTTCCGTTGCCGCTTCCATTTCCATTACCATTTCCGTTCATCTGGATGACTTGAGCCAGTAAGTTAGGAGCCAGAGTCGCTATTTGTTGCGCCATTTGCTGAGAAATGATCGCGGCTAGTTGGGCATCGACATCGTTGTTGTTGTTGTTGTTGTTGTTGTGGTTGTTGTTGTTATGGTTGTCGTGGCTGTTATTGTTGCTATTTCCTTCCTCATGATTACCACCACTGTTATTGCGAGTGCTGCGACGTGGAGGCATGATTTGTAAGAGACGCAATGAAATGAATGAGGTAATATAAGGAATGTAATCATTTATTCATTAATTAAAACGAATATACGAAAACGTTGACTTATCAAAGATTCTAGATTCTAATAACATAGTGAAGACATGCTTTAGCCTATAAGTGAACACTCATCCCGAGAATTCCCAGGTAGGCATCGGGGTCCCTCGTCTGATTGGGATATATGTGCAATGCCAGCCTAGACAGAAGACTCAGAATACAGGCGTTCACCCTTCCAGATTGCACGTGTTCGTTATTAAAATCTAGAACTTCGACGAGATCTCAAGGTGGTTCAGGCTAAGCCTAAGGATTTTGTCTTATTAGTCTAAGAGTGGATCCAGTGATGGAGAGCAACCTTCTTGTAGGGGTTAAAGTAGGGATAAGAAGTAGGAGGGAGATAGAGAATAGCAAGTAAAAGGAGCAAATACTGGTTATATTCCTATGGTTATAGACTAGATTATTTTTCTAATAACCTAATTCCCTATAACCACGGCTCTGATACCAATCTGTAACACCCCAACCAATGGCGGAAACATCGAGGTGCCACGTATGAATGATTGTTCAGTAGCTCATGGTAGTACACAAGTTTAAATAATCCTTTATTTCATCACAATATTGAATTACATTAAAGTCTACATCAATTAATCAATCAAAACTTCAAATATCTCTTCATGCTAGCTCTAGACTTCAAGCATCAGTATTACCTGTTGAGTTGTAAAAATGGGAGGGGGGGGGGGGGTCAACTAGAAGTTGGTGAGAATACATAAGCCATGTCAAGCAATTAAGTTTAAGAATAAAAGTTTAGCAATTCATATGTCTATCGTAAGTTTAAGTCTACATGAATAAACATGAAATGTTGAATCGACATAATCAAACCTCCGACTAGTTTAGGTCCATCCCATCATCCACGGTTCACCTTAATATTATGTTGGAACGATAACAGTCACCCGCGCTCCCCATAAAAGATGGTCAACGAATCTAGGTGGGATTGTCAATCCAATAGATCTATTATTGAGTATCGCCGGCTTGGCCATAGCTAATGATTATGTATTGTTGAAACTTGTTGAAACGAGTATAACTGTTGTTGTTGTCTAAATCATGAGGCATTAAAGTTTACAACTAGACATGTATGTAGAATTGCTTAAGTATAATGTTGCAAGTATAAAGAATTGCATAAACATGGTTACGTAAACTCACCTTAGTAAGGAATTAAGTCTCGAGAAAAAGTATAAGTGTAGCCCCAAAGTTGCCAAGTATTACCCTATGTATAAGGTAACAAATAAGTCTAAGTCTATCTAGTCTACAAGTATATTCTAGGGTTTCGAATTGGGGATAAGTATTTGTTTGATTAATAAATAAAATGTTTAATAAATAAGAGAAATTTGATAAAAAGTCTTTTTGTAAATTTTAAATTAAAGATGGTCACAATATAAAGTTTTAAGTATGAAAATAATTTTTATAAAATTATTTTCTTAAAAATAGAATATTAAATCTATTTATTTCAAATTGTCAAAATATAACTTTAATATTTAAAAAAATATTAAAATTAAAGAATTATTAAATTAAAAATTGTATTTCTGTTCTAAATAAATAGAAATAATTAATATAAAATTTTGGTGCAAAAATATAGAAAAATGAATTTATTATGATTTATTTATGATTAAAACTAACAAAAATTGATTAAAAATACTAAATAAATGATTTTTCATAAATAAAAATCATTTCGGAAAAGTTTAATGTTATATAAATTCAGAATAATTTTTGTGGAAATTTATATAATTGTTTTGATATTTTTATAGAATTTTATAAATAAAATAGAATAAACTTGAATTATTTATTATATATATATTAAATAAATCATTTTTGGAAAACTAAAAATTGTATGTTAAACTTTTCTACTAGAATAACATAAAATAATTTTTGTAGAATTTATAAAAGAGTTTTTAGTATTTTAAAACGAATTTCAAAAATACAAGGGAATATATATATATATATATATATATATATATAAGCTTTAAATGAAAAAAAATGTTTTTGTTGATGCCGAGAATCGAACCCGGTCTGGGACCGGTTCGGGTTTTAATCACAAGCCTAGCCACCAACTGGGCTAGACCCTGAGAACGAATAAACTGGATTCGAAATTAATTATATATTATACATAAATCTGATTTATAATCCTTTAAAATCAAAAGCAAAAGTTTTGTGGGATACGGGACTCGAACCCACGTCCCTTCGTTCACAACAAACAGACACAACCACTTGATGTAGATCAATGGTTGTGTTTTGTTTGTTTGTTTCTGTTTTAAATTCTCTGTTGCAAAACAAGGCTGAGTTGACCGATTACTCCTCGAGTACTCGCTCCAAGGCAGGTCGCCGAGTATAGCCGAGTTGGCCGATTACTCCGAGTACTCCCCGCATACGCCGATTTGATCCCCGAGTATTCCCCGATTAGTCCGAGTACTCGCTCCAGGGCAGGTCGCCGAGTACAAGGCCAAACCGAGTTTTACAACACTGGTTTTAATTATATACACATGCCAGCAACGAGTTCATCCCCAAATCAACATTTTCGAACCCTAGCTTATACAATAATCTGATTTACACAACAATAACCCGATTGATCATAGGGTTATTGTTGTGTAGTGGCCGATGAACAAAACCCATCAAAAAGGAAGAACTTACAAAGCTTAATTCGTACTTATGGAGTGGTCAATAGAAAAGTCAACACCCGTTTGAAGAAGCTTTGAAAGACGATTTAGTTCAGAAATTGGAGATGTAGAAAGAATAATCGGCGAGTTTAGAGTGAATTGAGAGGTTCAATTTATAGTGTGAGGCTCGGGTTAGTGAAATGGAAAGTTTGACCCTATCCAAGGCTATGACGCGATAATTGAGTGAGATTTTGGAATGTTATAACGTTGATTGGCGTGTAACGGACGCGTATAATCTATCACGAAGCAAATTACGAGTTTTCTTACCATGTATGATTAAATCAAAAGTCAAAGACTTCTTGACTGGTTCGGCACCATGTGCAGCGAACAGAAGGAAACAGACAAGAGATTTTAAGTGTCCTTAAATAGTTAATGCTTCTGAATTCTATCACAAAGGTATCATGGACCAGTGTCTTGTGTTGTGTGTGTTAAGAGTTGGGCCGGTCTGGACGCGGGTTCGATTCCCGGTCCAAACAAATTTTTTTTATATAATGGATAGAGAGGAGAGGAGATTGGGCCGGTTATGTTGGGCCGCTGTGTTGGGCTACAAACAAAGGAAAAGGTGGGTTTGTTGGGTGGGCCGGCTTCATTGGGCTGCTGACCAAAAATGTTATGGTTCATAAAAATAAATTCCATATCTAAATATAAAATCTGATTTTTCATTATATTTATTATTATTATTATTATTATTATTATATATACTATTATACATATATATAAGTTGTGTGGCGGGAAAATAAAGGCTTAGGCACATTTGTATAATATTAATGATAAAGATGTAGTAAAAATAAGGGTTTGAATAAAAATTTGGGGAAAAATTTTGCGATGTTACAGTAATGACTTACAGCAGAAGATCAGAGAGACTATCCCCAGATAACTAATAACATAACGACCCGAAACCTCCGAATTTTGTACAAATACCCTATCAAAAAAAATTAGGGTACTAAGACCATATGCCCATGAGGAGTTCATCCACACATCAATTCGTTTGATATGTATGTATCAGGCACACAATATTAGGTCTACGAAGCCTATCAACACATCACACAGACTCACACACGCCTTATATTGCATTACACTTCTTTAGCATGTGTCAGATCCCAACTGATGTTCTATCATTTCCCCTTTTTCTCCTGGAAATCATTTTGGGTTTTTCTAATTTTTATGGATTTTTTAATTTTTTCAATGTTTTTGGTTTTTCTGAAAATAAATTCTACCTAAACATGTAAAATATATTTTTAGATTTTTGTACTTTTTTGAAAAGCAATAAAAACTAAACTAAAAAAACGATAAACCGAGGTGGTGATCAGTCTTGTTTTTCTTTTATACCATTAGCTTTTAAAACATATTCAAATCTTGATTTATCAAAAGCTTTGGTAAAAAGATCTGCACGTTCATAGTCAGTGTGGATTTTGACCATATCGATCAACTCTTTTGCGTAACAATCACTAATAAAATGATATTTGATCCGGATATGTTTAGCTTTCGAGTGATTTACTAAGTCTTTTGTTAATGCAATTGCGGCTTCATTATCACAGTAAATAGGGGTTTTAAGAAATTGCAAACCGTAGTCCACCATCTGTTGTTGTATCCAGAGAACTTATGAGCAGCAGCTTGATGCTGAAACGTATTCTGCTTCACATGTGGATATGGCAACTGCGGTTTGTTTCTTGCATTGCCAGGTCACGAGCCTGCTCACCATAAACTAGCATCCAGCCGTTGTGGATTTGCTGTCTTTGTCACAGCCACCCCAATCTGCATCACTAAAAGCGATTAGGTCAAAATTATCATCATTAGGGTACCATAGTCCTCTCGGACGGACAACCCTTCAAATATCTAAGGATAAGTTTGACAGCTACAAGATGACTCTGTTTCAGCTTCGATTGATAACGTGCACAGAGACATGTGGCAAACATTATATCTGGTCTGGAGGCAGTGAGGTACATCGGAGATCCGACGATTGCTCTGTATGTAAAAGGATTAGTTAGCTCCCCCTTAGCGTCAACACCAATCCCGTGATTAGGTTGTATCGGGGTATCCATCGGCTTTGAATCATCCATCTGGAATCGGCTCAAGACTTCAGAAACATATTTTGTCTGGTGAATTAAGATCCCCGTTGGTCTTTGTTCCACCTGCAAGCCTAGGAAAAACTGCATCTCTCCCATCGCACTCATTTTGAACTTTTCCTGCATAACACGTTCAAATTCTCTGCATAGAAGTTCATTAGTAGAACCAAAAATAATGTCATCAACATAAATCTGCACTAGAAGCAAGTCATCCCCTGTTCGTTTTGTGAACAATGTGCAATCTACCAAACCTCGTTTAAATCCTTTTGTCAGAAGATACGTGCTCAGCTCCTCATACCATTGCCTTGGAGCCTGGTGCAACCCGTAGAGAGCTTTGTTTAAAACGTAGACCTTATCCCGGTGAATAGGATCCTCAAAGCATGGTGGTTGACCTACGTAAACTTCCTCCTTGACCACACCATAAAGAAATGCGCTTTCAACATCCATTTGATACACCTTGAATTTCTTATAAGATGCAAACGCCAGAAACATTCGGATAGCTTCTAAGTGTGTAACCGGTCATAAATCTCGTTGTAATCGATCCCTTCAACTTGATGAATGTAACACCCCAACCGATGGCGGAAACATCGGGGTGCCACGTATTGATGATTGTTTCAGTAGCACATGGTATAATATAAATTTTAAATAATTTATTCAAACATAATATCCAAATATAAAATGATGTCTAGGAATTCAATACATGATATCAAATAACAAACTTCAATAACTTCAAATAAAACTTCATGTAAAATCCTCATGCTAACTCAAGCCTCAGCTTCATTGTTACCTGAAACATGTTAATTTTGAAAGTATTTTGGGTCAACAAAAGTTGGTGAGAATTACATAGGTTTTTGATAATAAAATGAATAGAAATGTTGTGCAATTCATGTGTCATGTCAATCTAGGCCATATGTGAGAACATACTAGAAATAAATCGAGTGCATAATCAACCCTAATGACTGTTATAATATGATACATACCATACGCTCATGGTCCACTTGAATATGTTATGCGATAACAAACACCCACGCAACCTTTGTAGGAGGCACGTATCCGGGTGGGATTGTCAGTCCAATAGATCTATCAATGTATACCGTCGGTTTGTACGGAGTTAATGATTATGCTAGAATGGTGCTTACTCTAATCATGCTCAAGACATAATGCAACATAGAAAACACATAGACACATTGATGATTGAATTGCAATGATAATGTTATAACATGTTTCACCCCAAAAATGGTGATAAATAAAAGGGGCTATGTAAAACTCACCTTAGCAAATGTTAAACTTCTTGAAAAGATGAAATAATAGTGTTGCCCAAAATAATGCCAAATATCACCCTATAATAAGGTAATAAATAATAAGTCTAAGTCTAATTAGTTTATAAGTGTATCCTAGGGTTTCGATTCGGGGATATCCAATTGTTGAATTAAAAATAAAATGTTAATTAAATAAAGGGAAATTTGATAATTAAATAAAAGAAAGTCTTTTATAAAATTTGAATTTAGAATGTACACAATAAAGTGTTTGAAGTATAAAAATAATTTTTATAAAATTATTTCATTTAAAATAGATTTTTAAATCTATTTATTACAAATTGCCAATATTTAACTTTAATATTCAAAAATACTAAAATTAAAGAATTATTACTTTAAAAATCATATTTCTGTTCTAAATATTTAAAAATAAATTGTATAAAATTTTGGTGTAAAAATAATAAAAATTGAATTTATTATGATTTAATTATGATTAATCTAACAAAAATTGATTAAAAATATAAAATAATTGATTTTTCAGAATTAAAAATCATTTCAGTAAAGTTTAGCCTTATAAAAACTCAGGATAATTTTTGTAGGATTTAATAAAATTGTTTTGATATATTAATGGATTTTTATAAATATAATAGTATAAAATTGATTTAATTATTATAAGTATTAAATAAATGAATTTTTGAAAAAATAAAAATTGTAAATAAAACTTTTAACTCAGATTTAATAAATATAATTTTTTTAGAATTTATAAAATAGTTTTAATATTTAAAAATGAATTTATAAGTTTAAAATGTTTAATATATGTATTATTTAGTTTGTTGTTTTAAAAAGAAAAAGAAAAGAAAAAGGTGGCCGTAGCCGGACTCGAACCCGGGTGCTCAGGGTTATAGACCATGGTCACAACCACTTGGCCTAGGCCAGTGGTTGTGATGATCTCCGGTTAAAATTAAATAAATACGTTATGTTAATCTGAGTTTATCCCCAAATCATAAGCACGAACCCTAGCTTTAGCAATTGATCAATTCACACATCAATAGCCTAATTAATCATAGGGCTATTGATGTGTGATCGCCGATGAACATAACCCATACAAAATTTAAACTCACAGTGTTGATTTGTGTTCGTTTGCCCGGTCAAAGCCAAAAGTCAAACGACGAGCAGAAAGTTAATTATCAGAGTGTATGGAAAAGAATTGAAGATTGAGAAGAGAGTGTGAGCGAGTTTTGAAGATCGTGGCACATCAATTTATACTGGGGATCGATGGATTGGTTAATTGGAAGGTTTGACTAACCATTAAAGTCTAAACGCGTAAGATCCAAAATTGGTCAATGATTGATGGAATTAGCGTGTAATCGAAGTCATACAGGGCCGATAAACATGTAAAGGTTCCAAATATAGATCAATCACAAGTTATTGTGATTGATTTCTTCTTCACGCGTCCACAGTTGACTTTCCATAGTCAACTGTGAGGTTTTGAAATCAAATATAATAATAATTCGTGTCCGGTTTATTCCAAGTAGTTGGCTAGCCCAGTTGGTTAAGCTGTTGTGTGGTTTGGGCTTTGGCGCCGGTTTTGAACCCCGGCTAGAGCAAATTATTTTTTTGATATAATTATTACACAACACCTATATAATATAATATATATAAGGTATTAGGGTTCCAATAGTGCGACAAAAAAAATAATTAATGCGAATGTAAAGGATAAAACTTGACGTTTTTTATTAAAAACGATCGTGTAACGTACAAGTTTAAATGCGTAATGTTACAGTCTCCCCTACTTTTAGGAACTTCGTCCCGAAGTTGGAGTTGGAGAGTCTGGTGGGAAAAGATGTGGATACTTCGACTTCATCTGGTCTTTACGTTCCCAAGTGAACTCTGGGCCTCGTTTAGATTCCCAACGAACCTTAATGATCGGAATACGACTGCGCTTGAGTTTCTTGACCCCAGTATCAACAATCTCGACGGGTTTCTCGATAATGTGCATGCTTTCATCGATTTGCACATCCTCAAGAGGAACATGAAGGTTCTCATCTGCTAAGCATTTCTTGAGATTCGAAACATGGAAGGTCGGATGAACATTGCTTAGCTCAGGTGGAAGTTCAAGTTTGTAAGCCACTTTTCCAACTCTGTCAAGAATTTTGAAGGGGCCTACATATCGAGGAGCTAGCTTTCCCTTTCTACCGAAACGAATTACTCCTTTCCAAGGGGATACCTTAAGTAGTACAAGGTCCCCAACTTGAAATTCCAATGGTTTACGACGTTTATCAGCATAACTCTTTTGGCGACTTCTAGCCTTGAGAAGATTATCCTGAATGAGTTGAATTTTGTCTGTGGTTTCCTGGATTAGTTCGGGTCCAGTAATACGAGCTTCACCAACCTCAGTCCAACAGACAGGTGAACGACATTTCCGACCATAGAGTGCCTCAAAAGGAGCCATGTTAATGCTGGCGTGATAACTGTTGTTGTATGAAAACTCAACCAAAGGAAGATGAGAATCCATGCACCACCAAAATCGATGACACATGCCCTGAGCATGTCCTCAAGTGTCTGGATGGTTCGTTCAGTCTGACCATCAGTTTGAGGGTGATAAGCAGTGCTCAGGTTCAACTTGGTACCCAAAGCATCTTGTAGAGACTCCCAAAAGTGAGAGGTGAAACGACCATCGCGATCAGAAATAATGCCCAAAGGTATACCGTGACGACATACGATTTCACTTACGTACATCCTTGCCAACCTTTCCACAGAATACTTCTCACGAATAGGTAGGAAGTGGGCTGATTTGGTCAAACGATCGACGATTACCCAAATACTGTCAAAACCTTTGGGTGTACGAGGGAGTTTGGTGATGAAATCCATAGCTATGCTCTCCCATTTCCAGACAGGAATCTCTGGTTGTTCAAGCATACCAGATGGTCGTTGATGTTCAGCCTTGACCTTGGAACAAGTGAGACATTTTGCAACGAAAAGAGCAATGTCTTTCTTCATACCAGGCCACCAATAAGAATAACGAAGATCTTGGTACATCTTGTCAGCTCCAGGATGAATAGAATAACGAGACTTATGAGCCTCGTTCATGAGAAAAGTACGAAGATCATCACGGTCGGGAATCCACAGTCGATTAAGGAAATAAAGAAGACCATCGGGTTTGGTTTCAAGTTGAGTTTCAGCACCACAAGACATTTCATCGTACATGTTACCTTGGGTGACTGATGTGTGTTGAGCCTGGAGAATGCGATCTTGAAGATCAGTACGAACTCTCGCACATTGTAGTTTGACACGCTCTTTACGACTAAGTGCGTCAGCCACAACATTCGCCTTGCCAGGATGGTAGCGAATTTCGCAATCATAGTCGTTAAGTAATTCAACCCAACGTCGTTGCCTCATGTTAAGATTCTTTTGATCGAAGACATGTTGGAGACTTTTGTGGTCCGTGAACACCACACATTTGGTCCCATAAAGATAATGTCTCCAAATCTTGAGTGCAAAGACAACAGCGCCCATTCAAGATCATGGGTGGTATAATTCTTTTCGTGAGTCTTGAGTTGTCGAGACGCATAAACAATAACCTTTCCTCGTTGCATGAGAACACAACCAAGACCCTGGTTCGATGCATCACAGTAGACCACGAAATCATCATTACCATCAGGTAGAGACAAGATAGGAGCTTCACAAAGTTTCAGCTTAAGAGTTTCGAATGCTTCCTCTTGCTTAGGTCCCCACTCATAGGTTTACCCTTGTGAGTTAAGGTAGTGAGAGGAACAGCGATCTTGGAGAAATTGGCGATGAATCGACGATAATAACCAGCCAAACCAAGGAAAGAACGGACTTCCGATGGAGTGGTAGGAACACTCCAATTCTTCACAGCTTCGATCTTTGCGGGATCAACATGAATTCCGTTCATATCAATGACATGTCCCAAAAATTGAACTTCCTTAAGCCAAAATTCACATTTTGAGAACTTGGCATACAGTTGTTCTTTCTTTAGGAGATTCAAGATAGAGTGAAGATGTTGCTCGTGATTGGATTTTGATTTAGATTAAATCAAAATATCATCGATGAAAACGATCACGAATTTGTCGAGATAGGGTCTACAAACCCGATTCATCAAATCCATAACTACTGCGGGAGCATTGGTCAACCCAAAAGGCATAACCATGAATTCATAGTGACCATAGCGTGTGCGAAAAGCTGTCTTGGGAATATCTTCATCATGGACTCTAAGCTGATGATAACCAGAACGAAGATCAATCTTCGAGAAGTGGGTTGCTCCTTGAAGTTGATCGAAGAGATCGTCAATCCTAGGAAGTGGATAACGATTCTTGATGGTGAGTTTGTTGAGTTCACGGTAGTCAATACACATCCTAAGAGAACCATCCTTCTTTTTAACGAACAAGACAGGGGCTCCCCATGGAGAAGAACTAGGGCGAATGAACCCTTTATCAGAAAGTTCCTGTAATTGACTAGCAAGTTCTTGCATCTCAGAGGGTGCAAGACGATAAGGAGCTTTAGCGACAGGATTAGCACCAGGAACAAGATCTATACGAAATTCCACTTGTCGAGCAGGAGGCAAACCAGGTAAATCCTCTGGAAAGACTTCAGGATAGTCTCGAATAATAGGAATGTCTTGGATACTTTTGCCTTTGTCCTTCTTCTCTATCACGTTAGCTAAGAAGGCTGTATACCCCTTTCGTAAGTACTTTTGGGCAGTAGTACAAGACATAAGCTTAAGCTCACCACAGGGTTTCTCACCATAGATCTTCAAAATCTCACCAGATTCGAGAGGAATGCGTATGACTTTCTCGAAGCACAGAATTTCGGCACGATGAGTTGACAACCAGTCCATGCCTACAATAACATCAAAACTACCAAGATGCATGGGGATGAGATCGATAGAGAAGGTATGATCGTCGAGGTTCAACAAGCAGTTACGAATAATAGAGTCGATCGAAATAGACTTCCCGTTAGCTACCTCTACCACGAAAGGTTCCTCTAGATTTGTGTGGGGTAAGTTAAGTAAAGGTTCAAACTTCAGTGACACAAATGACTTATCAGCTCCCGAATCAAATAATATGGATGCATAGTGGTTATTAATGAGAAACGTACCATTCACCACTTCGTTGTTGTCACGAGCCTGGTTAGCGTTGAGATTGTAGGCGCGACCTCGAGCACCTTGGTTCTGGTTGCGGTTCTGGTTTTGGTTTTGGTTTTGGTTTTGGTTTTGGTTTTGGTTTTGGTTTTGGTTTCGGTTACGATTAGGGCAGTTGTTGATGTAGTGATTAGGGTTGCCACACTCGTAGCATTGACCACGAGTAGGCCTGTTGTTTTGTTGGTTGGGAGCTGGGTTGTTGTTGTCTTGGGTAGTAGGAGGGGCTCGACAGACGTTCACCAGGTGACCATATCTTTGACACTTAGTACAAAAACGACATGGCACCTGTGTTGGATGATGGTACTTGCAAGTGTTGCACAAAGGGTGAGGTCCGGTGTATGGTTTCTTGGCTGGGTTTTGGGCAGCAGGTGGAGTAGCAGCAACCATATAGTTTCTAGCCTTGCGCTTTTTGTTGCTTGAGGTCTCAGGCTTCACTTCAATTGCAGGCTGTGGAGTGTCTTTGGCAACCGTCTTCTTAGTGCCCTTGCGGAAGAGAGTACCGTTCTTCACGTGATTATCAGTAAGAGTGGCCGCTAGACGTTTGGCCTCTTCCAAAGTTGCAGGATTTCTACCCCAAACGGTGTCCTGGATTTGCATGGGCAGACCACCGATGTACTTCTCGATGGCTACCGGCAGAGGAGTAACTTTGTGGGGCAACAATAAGCTAAGCTCATGAAAGCGGGTGTTGTAGGCAAGGTTTTCCCCACTATCTTGAGCTAAGGTGTGGAACTCATCCTCAAGTTTCTTAACTTCATTGCGAGGACAAAACTCTTCCTTCATGACCTCCTTGACTTGGTCCCATGTCATAGCAAGAGCAACCTCGGCCCCACGAGTACGCTTTTCTTCATTCCACCATGTGAGTGCTCGTTTATGGAGAACACTCATGGCGTAACGAACCTTGAAGTTGTTGGGGCATTCACTGTTGATGAAGGTATTCTCAATACCCTCGAACCATTGGAGGAGTCCTGTAGCTCCTTCTTCACCACTAAACTTTGGAGGGTTACAAGAGTTGAAATGCTTAAGGGTGCAGGCTTGGGGTCCATTTCCATTGCCATTGCCGTTCCCATTCCCATTCCCGTGACCATTCCCGTTGCCGTTCATTTGGATGACTTGAGCGAGTAAATTGGGAACCAGAGTTGCGATTTGCTGCGCCATTTGTTGAGAAATGATCGCAGCCAGTTGAGCATCGACACCATTGTTGTTGTGGTTAGGAACTTGGTCATGGTTATGGTTATGGTTATCACCACCTTCTTCGTGGTTCTCACCATTGCTGTTGCGAGTGCTGCGACGAGGAGGCATGATCTGTAATAGACACAATGAAATGAATGAGAGTTATATAAGGAATGTAATCATTTATTCATTAATTAAAACGAATAAACGAAAACGTTGACTTATCAAAGATTCTAAATTCTAATAACATATGAAGACATGCTTTAGCCTATAAGTGAACACTCATCCCGAGAATTCCCAGGTAGGCATCCGGGTCCCTCGTCTGATTGGGATATATGCGCAATGCCAGCCTAGACAGAAGACTCAGAATACAGGCGTTCACCCTTCCAGATTGCACGTGTTCGTTATTAAAATCTAGAACTTCGACGAGATCTCAAGGGGGTTCAGGTTAAACCTGAGGATTTTGTCCTATTAATCTAATGGTGGATCAGGATTGCAGCAGACGAATAAGAGTAGTCACATGTAGGTTTAGGGTTATAAGGCATAGGATAAGGATAGGATTAGGGAAGCAATTAGGGTTACAAGTAAGAGAAGCAAGTACTGTTTAAGTCCCTAAGGTTATAGTCTAGATTATTTCTAATAACCTAATTCCCTATAACCAAGGCTCTGATACCAATCTGTAACACCCCAACCGATGGCGGAAACATCGGGGTGCCACGTATTGATGATTGTTTCAGTAGCACATGGTATAATATAAATTTTAAATAATTTATTCAAACATAATATCCAAATATAAAATGATGTCTAGGAATTCAATACATGATATCAAATAACAAACTTCAATAACTTCAAATAAAACTTCATGTAAAATCCTCATGCTAACTCAAGCCTCAGCTTCATTGTTACCTGAAACATGTTAATTTTGAAAGTATTTTGGGTCAACAAAAGTTGGTGAGAATTACATAGGTTTTTGATAATAAAATGAATAGAAATGTTGTGCAATTCATGTGTCATGTCAATCTAGCCCATATGTGAGAACATACTAGAAATAAATCGAGTGCATAATCAACCCTAATGACTGTTATAATATGATACATACCATACGCTCATGGTCCACTTGAATATGTTATGCGATAACAAACACCCACGCAACCTTTGTAGGAGGCACGTATCCGGGTGGGATTGTCAGTCCAATAGATCTATCAATGTATACCGTCGGTTTGTACGGAGTTAATGATTATGCTAGAATGGTGCTTACTCTAATCATGCTCAAGACATAATGCAACATAGAAAACACATAGACACATTGATGATTGAATTGCAATGATAATGTTATAACATGTTTCACCCCAAAAATGGTGATAAATAAAAGGGGCTATGTAAAACTCACCTTAGCAAATGTTAAACTTCTTGAAAAGATGAAATAATAGTGTTGCCCAAAATAATGCCAAATATCACCCTATAATAAGGTAATAAATAATAAGTCTAAGTCTAATTAGTTTATAAGTGTATCCTAGGGTTTCGATTCGGGGATATCCAATTGTTGAATTAAAAATAAAATGTTAATTAAATAAAGGGAAATTTGATAATTAAATAAAAGAAAGTCTTTTTATAAAATTTGAATTTAGAATGTACACAATAAAGTGTTTGAAGTATAAAAATAATTTTTATAAAATTATTTCATTTAAAATAGATTTTTAAATCTATTTATTACAAATTGCCAATATTTAACTTTAATATTCAAAAATACTAAAATTAAAGAATTATTACTTTAAAAATCATATTTCTGTTCTAAATATTTAAAAATAAATTGTATAAAATTTTGGTGTAAAAATAATAAAAATTGAATTTATTATGATTTAATTATGATTAAATCTAACAAAAATTGATTAAAAATATAAAATAATTGATTTTTCAGAATTAAAAATCATTTCAGTAAAGTTTAGCCTTATAAAAACTCAGGATAATTTTTGTAGGATTTAATAAAATTGTTTTGATATATTAATGGATTTTTATAAATATAATAGTATAAAATTGATTTAATTATTATAAGTATTAAA
The DNA here is from genome assembly GCA_030844895.1 of Ambrosia x helenae. Classification (NCBI taxonomy): domain Eukaryota; kingdom Viridiplantae; phylum Streptophyta; class Magnoliopsida; order Asterales; family Asteraceae; genus Ambrosia; species Ambrosia x helenae. The sequence continues at coordinate 60,715,720 of CM061225.1, forward strand.
TAAATGAATTTTTGAAAAAATAAAAATTGTAAATAAAACTTTTAACTCAGATTTAATAAATATAATTTTTTTAGAATTTATAAAATAGTTTTAATATTTAAAAATGAATTTATAAGTTTAAAATGTTTAATATATGTATTATTTAGTTTGTTGTTTTAAAAAGAAAAAGAAAAGAAAAAGGTGGCCGTAGCCGGACTCGAACCCGGGTGCTCAGGGTTATAGACCATGGTCACAACCACTTGGCCTAGGCCAGTGGTTGTGATGATCTCCGGTTAAAATTAAATAAATACGTTATGTTAATCTGAGTTTATCCCCAAATCATAAGCACGAACCCTAGCTTTAGCAATTGATCAATTCACACATCAATAGCCTAATTAATCATAGGGCTATTGATGTGTGATCGCCGATGAACATAACCCATACAAAAATTTAAACTCACAGTGTTGATTTGTGTTCGTTTGCCCGGTCAAAGCCAAAAGTCAAACGACGAGCAGAAAGTTAATTATCAGAGTGTATGGAAAAGAATTGAAGATTGAGAAGAGAGTGTGAGCGAGTTGTGAAGGATCGTGGCACATCAATTTATACTGGGGATCGATGGATTGGTTAATTGGAAGGTTTGACTAACCATTAAAGTCTAAACGTGTAAGATCCAAAATTGGTCAATGATTGATTGGAATTAGCGTGTAATCGAAGTCATACAGGGCCGATAAACATGTAAAGGTTCCAAATATAGATCAATCACAAGTTATTGTGATTGATTTCTTCTTCACGCGTCCACAGTTGACTTTCCATAGTCAACTGTGAGGTTTTGAAATCAAATATAATAATAATTCGTGTCCGGGTTTATTCCAAGTAGTTGGCTAGCCCAGTTGGTTAAGCTGTTGTGTGGTTTGGGCTTTGGCGCCGGTTCGAACCCCGGCTAGAGCAAATTATTTTTTTGATATAATTATTACACAACACCTATATAATATAATATATATAAGGTATTAGGGTTCCAATAGTGCGACAAAAAAAAATAATTAATGCGAATGTAAAGGATAAAACTTGACGTTTTTATTAAAAACGATCGTGTAACGTACAAGTTTAAATACGTAATGTTACAATGAAAGCCTTGTACGACCAATCGAGCTTTGTTCCTAACAATCACTCCTCTGTCATCTTTCTTACACTTGAACACCCATTTCGTTCCTATCTTTTTCCGTCCTGGAGGTAAATCTGTCAGTGTCCACACTCCAAGTTTCTGAAACTGTAATAACTCCTCCTGCATAGCCTCTACCCAAGCGTCATCCAAAAGAGCGTCCTTGTAAGTCCGTGGCTCGACCTGCGAAACATAACAAGCAAAAGACCAGTCATTTTGAAAACCTGATTTTTGAATTTTGGCATATAAAGCAAGAGCGCCAAGGTTTTCTGGTGAGTTTGCATTTCTCAGTTGACCTCTCGTCATCACACTGCTACCAGGATCACCAATAACCTGCTCGATTGGGTGAATTCGATGTATCCTAGATTCCGGATAATCAGGTACTTGCACTCCCGTCTGAGTAGTTAAATTCTCTGTCGAATCTAGATCATTACCCAAGTTTGATGATGAAGCAACATTAGGATTTGGGTTCACTGGTGGTGTCACTGTAGCAATATCTGGAACAGCTTCACTTGTAACATCATCGTCATCTTCAGATTCCAATGAATTAAGAGTTGTGGAAGCTTCCTGAAATATCTCTTCTTCAGCTGCAGGAGCGTTGGTATCATTAGAAGCTGTTTGGGGGTTAACAGTGATCGGACGCACCAACGGTGATGACACCGCGTTTTCGACCTCGTAATATAATCGTAATACAACGTCTTCAAACAAGCTATCTAGATTGAATGATTCAAAGAAATCCTTGTAATCAAACATCCAGTCTGGACCGCTACCCTGTACATTCTGAGTATACCGCTGCACTTCAACGTTAGCCCACTCCTCGACCTGACGAGTTCGTTTGTTGAAAACCCGTTTGAGCAGGGTTGCATATCCAACAAAGAATCCTTCTTCTGCCTTTGGTGCGAACTTCTCAGATGGATTAAGCATTGTACACGGAGATCCAAACGGTTCTAGATACTCTAAGTTCGGCTTTCGTTGATTCAACAGCTCATAAGAAGTTTTGCCAAACTTCTTCACCGTTAAAACACGACTGAGAGTATAACAAGCTGCGTAAATTGCTTCGTTCCAGAACATTACTGGAAGATTGGAGTCCGCAAGCATTGTTCTTGCCGTTTCAATTAGAGTCCTGTTTTTGCGTTCTGCGACACCTTCTATTGAGGGGTATACGGAGCATTGTATTCATGATGAATTCCTTTGTTTTCACAAAGAGCTTCCATCTGTGCATTCTTGAACTCCGTCCCATTATCACTCCTAATTCTCTTGATCTTGAAACCATAGACATTTTCCAATCGAGTGAACAGAACTTTCAAATTATCAAACGTGTCGCTCTTATGATGCAAGCACATAACCCATGAAAATCTGGAATAGTCATCTGTAACCACAAGACAGCACAATTCACTAGCATAACTTTTACGCTTGACCGGTCCGAACAGATCCATGTGCAAACGATCAAGTGGTAGTTCAACAGAATTGACTTTCTTTGGCTTATGGGATTGCTTGTGCTGCTTACCTTTCTTGCAACTCACACACTTGCCATTTAAATGAAAATGTTTAACATTCACGCCTGTGACAAGTTCATTCTTCACCAACTGATTCATCTTTCGAAGGTGAATGTGTTCCATCCTCCTATGCCACATGATTGATTCTTTTTCAGTAGCCTTGGAGAGAAAACACGTGACTTGGCCTTGTGTAGTCATAGCTTTTGACATGTCGAGAATGTACAAATTATTCACTCTCGGTGCCTTTAACATAACCCACTCTTTTGGTAAAACGAATCCCGGCTTGAGTATATAGCAAGATTTGTCATCAAAGAATACAGAAAATTGTTTATCACAAATCTGACTGACGCTGAGCAGATTATAATCAATTTGCTTCACGTATGAAATCTTCTCAAAACTCACTATCCCATTACTTACACTACCCTCCATGGTAATATATCCATCCTTGTTTCCAGCAAACGCTACGTATCCTCCATTAATATTTCTGATATCAAACAGTAGCGATAGATCCCCTGTCATGTGACCAGAAGCTCCACTGTCAACAATCCAAAGACTGCTCATAGGGCCAGCTGAAGCTCCCTGCACATATCAAGTAAAAGATTAGATTTTTCAGGGGACCCAAGCCTGCTTGGTCTTGGGTCTTTGAACTTTGAGTTTCAAAGATTCTTTCTCACAGACAAATTGATTTGAATTGATCTTTTTCTAATCAATTAAATCTTTTTCAGTTTCAGTTTTGACATTCTCATTTACTTGTGAAGATGAAGCTCCTTGAGAACCCTTTGGTGACCAATGCTGTTCCGAACGTTTCAAGATCCGAATTTGAGATTTAAGGGTCTCAACCGGTTTCTTTACTTCGTCTTTAAAGGACACTTTCTTGGTTACCTTCTCTGATTTAACAGAGACAGGTCCAACTGTTGGTTTGACAACAGGTTTTACAGGTACCTTTTTCTTGTCAACAGTTGTGTTCACCACTGGTTTCTTATGCGGTTTTTCAATGGCTATCCGGTTACAACGATCAAATGTCATCGAACGATTATCCCTTCTTTGATAAAAATGATTTTGATTGTAAAAATGTGCTTGTTGAGGGACAAAACGTTGTTGTGGATAACATTGATTATCGACTGGACGTTGATGATTTTGCTTCATTTCCACCTCGTGCCTTTTGTGCCTAACATACGGGCAGTGAGCAAGTAAATGCCCTCTCTCCCCGTATTTATAACACGCACGGTATTCCTCAAAGTTGTTCTTGGCGTTTGACTTAGCATATGTGGTGATAGGATATTGATCCTCCACACACTTCCTTCTAAGACTCTCAGGAGCTGGGTCCTTGGAGTAAGTCGGCTCAAGAAAACTATTAGCCTTCTCTTTTGGCTTGATAAATTCTGTGACATGAACCTTTGGTTCTTTTGGAATATCCAAGTAAATTCTCTTTAAAACCTCTGGAGGTACATCATTTGTTCGCTTATGCTTTGGGAACCAAATGGTACTCTCCTGCCAAATTTTCTCAATCTTGGAGTAATTGGCAAATTTGATTGGATATTCCTCGTCAGACATTATCTTATCGGATCCAATCATCTGATAAAAAATCTTGACGGGTTTGTCACTTTGATTGTTCTTTTCAACAGGCTTAACTGATTGATTCTCTCGATGAGCGTTAGCCATGGGATGCACAATCTGAGATGGTGACACAGGTTCATTTGTAATTATGTGATTTTCAACAGGAATATCACACACCTTCTCTGATTTGTCATCCTCAGAGTTGGAATCATCAGTTACAGCAACTACACCTTCATTGTTTAGTCCCAAGATAGGTCGAACATCAGAATTTGGGTCTCCCACACTAGAAGTGTTCGATTCATCATCCGATGTCGAGTCAGACTTAATTGAGCTCTCTGGTGTTATTGAATGCAAAGTATGATTTTCGAATAACACTGGAGATGGGACTGCCTTGTAGTTTGCACTACTTGACTGTGAAGGCTCCTCTATGATATGATCAACAACATATGCAATGTGCTTATAACTTTCGAGTTTCTTGTTGACCTTTTCTGTAAAGCACTTAATGGTAGCCATTTCAAGTTTTGTATTTTCTAAATCATTGATATAGTTGTTAATGGCTAATTGTTTCAAAGATAAAGTCTTTTTAAGTTCTGAAATTTCCTTCTTATAACCATCAAGCACTCTGTTAAATTCACGTGCTTCTTTCTGATACGATTGACAGTTGATCTTAGCACTCTCAAGCTGAACCCTGAGTTGCTTATTATCCTCTATCAATCTATCGCATGCACCACAATACTTCTCACTATTAATATCAAGATTAGATTCATAACTTACCTGCTTTGGAGGCTCTGTCATTGCCATCAGTGCAAAATGTGCTTCCTTACCAGGAAAGAATTTAGAATAGTCGATTCTGGTACAAGCATCATCCACCATGCACGATTTGCGTGTTATCAAAAAATCAGCTTCAGCAAGCAGTTGGTCGATATCATCATCTAGTGAGTTAACACTAGCTTCAGAATTAGAATCACTCTCCACATCAGAATTAGCTGAATTATACTGTTCTGGCACATTAGTAACAGAGTCAAGAATCAAACCCGACTTCTTCTCTACACAATCATTACTTTCTTCACTCAACTCCTCGATTTTCACCTCAGACATCTTCTCAGTCACAAATTCTTCTTCAACACATACCGGCTCATCCAAATCCATTTTCTGTGCAACACATGCCACATTACCAGTAGTAATCTCCTCAACACCCAACTGCATACCTGTCCAATCAAATCCCTCATCTTTCTGTATCACCAAGGCCTGGTTTTGGTTATCTGATTAGGTTTGTGTGTTTGGTCTAGAAATAGGAATGATTGTTCGGTTTGGATTTTGTGGTGTTTGGTTTTGGTTCTGGTTTTGTGTAGTGGTTTGTCTAACAGTGTTGTTTTGTGAAGTGTTTTGGCGGTTTTGGTAGGTATTTTGTGGTTGAAAGCTTGAAATATTTGGACTTTGATAAGATACCTGATTTTGGGTTTGACGGTTCTAATAGTTGGTGTTGAAAGGATTTCTGTTCCCCTGCTGTGCTAGCTGAGTACATTCCCTCTTGAAGTGACCTTTCCCACCACAATTAAAACATGTCACTTTGGCTTTGTTAAAGCCATATGTGGTGTTTGGAGAAGTAGAAAGATCAGTTCTGCCAGTCTTTTCAATGAATTCAGTAGCCCTCCTCATAACGCAAGCAAATGCCCACTGGATATCAATGAGCTCCATCTCTTCTTTGTCAATTTGTGCGTAGTCTTCACTGGTTAAGTTTTTGTTACCAATTTGACAAGCAACCAGCCCGTTATAAGAGGCTACCATAGCCGACACCAATGCTACATGTTTCTGTGCAATCTCAATAGTAACATTGTTCAAGTTCGAGGTTTCCAGCACAATTGGGCTCTGATTAGGTTGAGTTTGGTTCACTTGTGTTTGATTCATTTGAGGAATATAGGATTGTTGTTGAGGTTGGTTTAAGCTTGCAGAATAACAAGCTGCTTGTTGCATTGGTGAAAATGGTGGGATGAAAGTTGTAGTAGGATATGATGGTGGGGTATAAGATGAAGTTTGAGCAAGGTAATTGATGGGTGTTTTGGATGGTTCAACATGGCTAGAAACGCACGCAATGTGTGGAGCAACATTAGAACTAGAACTTGAACTAGCAAGAGATGAAGATGCACTACCATGGTATAGCTTTGGATTCTGAGGAACTTGAGCTCTCTTTGCCTTCCTCTTTTCTTCCATCTCTTTGTTTTCTAGCTTCTGGATAAACTCGTTGATGGTCCAGTATTGGTATGCATCCTTTCCCTTTAATACCTCGATATGTTGATTCCAGTATGGTGGCAACGCATCAACAAACTTGTCCACCAGCTCAGACATCGGTATGTTAATCTCATAGCTTGAAAGCTCAGTCAATAAGTGACAATACCTCGGAATCAACTCCTTCAGCGTCTCATTCCCCATATAGCTGAAGTTTTCAAACTCTTTTCTTAATACCTCCATTCTCAACTTCCTCGTCTTCTCATTCCCATCATGACGATTCCTTAACATGTCCCACAATTGTTTAGAAGTGGTGCAAGACCCAAACTGATGTAAGAGATCAGTGTTAATGGCCTGGGACAGTTGGGAAAACACCTTCTTTTCCACCGCAAATTTCTTTTTCTCATCCTCAGCAAGACTTTCCAACGGAATCAGCTCACCCGTGTTCTCCAAGATCGGAGCAACATAGCCCTTAGCAATCATTTGCCAATCTTCCGTTCCTTCTAATCCCATTCCCTCAAGATGAATCTTGAACTTGGTCTTTCATGTGTTGTAGTCTACCATTTCCATCAACTTTGGTGGACGGCTCCCACTACCCGAAGATAAGTCTTGAATAAGAGTCGAAATCGCGTTGGTAGTCTGAGAGTGTACCGCCGCTGCTGCTACTCACCAGTAATCAGCCATAGGTTATGGTTGAGATTGTGCAACTTGTTGGGGGCATTGAACTAGTCATTGCCATATAGTTAATCGGTTGGGATGGTTGACTAAACTTCTGAGCAGCTACTGACCAAGGATCCATGGTTGTCTGCTGTTGTGGTGTTGTATTAGGTCGTGGTGTTGTAGGAAAATTCCACATATCGCTCTGCAAATGATTAAGCACGAAACGATTAGAAAAATTTCACCACAGTTTCTACGTTCGACCCTTTTGAATGATCGTGTGGTTGAATGTGAAAATTAGTCCACGTTCGACCGTTTGATAAAGTTCGAATGTAGAAAATAACAGACTCAGTTCACTTTCGACCGTTTAAAACCCACGTTCGATCACTCGATTGGTCGAATGTACCCAATAAGGTCGAATGAACAATAACACACTAAAATTTTCTAGGTTCGACCAAATAACACTCCACGTTCGACCAAATAATCCCTGCTTCGACCTAAAACTCTCACTTTCGACCAAATCTCCCTAGGTTCGACCCTTCATTTTGAAAAACGGTTATTCTTTGAAAATTAGTTATTTTGATCAAAAATTTTCAAATGTTGATGAAATTTGATGATATTATGCAGGTTTTGTTCGGATTGGATTTGGAACAAGTTTAACAAAGAGAATTTTGAATTTTATCCATGAAAACAAGTTCAAATCAATCAATTTAACACCAAATTCAGTTTATCAATGAAAAACAGAAAGTTTTGATCAAAATTGGGTCCAAATCAGCTGTAATATTATCAATTTGTGGTTGTTTGATCCAAATGGCTCTGATACCACTTTGTATGCGCGTAGGATCGTCTAAACAACAAAGATAATGATCAAACAAGTTCAATTCAGGTGCAGAATCCCTGAATTGATCACAAAATGATAATAAAACTAGCAAAACACAGAAATCATCATTAACATAATCATTTCATTCATAATCATAATGATTTACACATCAAAACGTTGTTAATAATGATAAAACACGGTTACAGACTCAAAAATAACCCTAGGGAGAAACACACACTGGGAGGGAAAACAAATGACCAAAAGTTAATATTCAAAAACTGATTCGACCTTATATAGGCCTGCACATTCGCCTAAATTACTTGGTCAAATGTGCAGGTTCGTCCGTTTAAGGTGGGCGAACCAAGACACATCTATCTTCAAAACTTCCTTCGACCTCCCTGTTGCACCTTCGACCGTTCTTTCTACCTTCGACCATTCAGAATCCCACCTTCGACCATTCGACCAGAAACAAAACATTTTGTAATTCGCAATCCAATAGCATTAGTCGCAATATGTGCACCTACAGAACCCAAATTCAAATGTTGCTTCATCATCTAACTTGGGTAATGATCTGGTTTCGACAGAGAATTTGACTACTCAAACGGGAGTGCAAGTACCTGATCATCCTGAATCTCGGATTCATCGTATTCACCCGCTCGAGCAATTAATCGGTGATCCTGGTAGCAGCGTTATGACTAGAGGACAACTTCGGAATGCAAACTCACCAGAAAATCTTGGCGCTTTAGCTTTATATGCAAAAATTCAGGAATCGGGTTTTCAAAATGACTGGTCTTTTGCTTGTTATGTTTCGCAGGTTGAGCCGCGGACGTACAAGGATACTCTTTTGGATGATGCTTGGGTAGAGGCAATGCAAGATGAGTTGTTGCAGTTTCAGAAACTGGGAGTATGGACGCTAACAGATTTACCTCTAGGCAGAAAGAAAATTGGAACCAAATGGGTTTTTAAGTGCAAAAAGGATGACAGAGGCGTAATCGTGAGTAACAAAGCTCGACTGGTAGTTGAAGGTTTTCATCAAGTGGAAGGAATCGACTACAACGAGATTTATGCACATGTGGCACGTTTAGAAGCAATTCGCATGTTTCTGGTGTTTGCCTCATACAAGAAATTCAAGGTGTATCAAATGGACGTTAAGAGTGCGTTTCTTTATGGTGTGGTCAAGGAGGAAGTTTACGTCGGTCAACCTCCAGGCTTTGAAGATCCTATCCACCAGGATAAGGTCTATGTTCTGAACAAAGGATTACATGGGTTGCACCAAGCTCCACACCAATGGTATGAGGAGTTGAGCACGTACCTTCTTTCCAAAGGATTCAAACGCGGTTTGGTAGACTGCACTCTGTTCACCAAAAGAACACGGGATGACTTGCTTCTAGTCTAGATTTATGTTGATGACATTATTTTTGGATCTACTAACGAACTTTTGTGCAGAGAATTCGAAAAAGTGATGCAGGAAAAGTTTGAAATGAGTGCGATGAGAGAAACGCAGTTTTTCCTCGGCCTGAAGGTGGAACAAAGACCAACGGGGATCTTTATTCACCAGATAAAATACGTTTCTGAAGTCTTGAGCCGATTCCAGATGGAAGATTCGAAGCTGATGGATACCCCGATCCAACCTAATCACGAGATTGGAGTGGACGCTAAGGGGGAGCTGACTGATCCTTTTACATACAGAGCAATCGTCGGATCTCTGATGTATCTCACCGCCTCCAGACCAGATATAATGTTTGCCACATGTCTCTGCGCACGATATCAGTCGAAGCCAAAACAGAGTCATCACGCAGTTGTCAAACGGATCCTACGATATCTGAAGGGTTGTCCATCGAGAGGACTATGGTACCCCAATGATGATAATTTTGATCTAATTGCTTTTAGTGATGCAGATTGGGGCGGTTGTGACAAAGACAACAAATCCTCAACGGCTGGATGTCAATATTTGGGGAGCAGGCTCGTGACATGGCAGTGTTAGAAGCAGACGACAGTCGCACTATCCACATGTGAAGCAGAATACGTGTCAGCTTCAAGTTACTGCTCACAGGTTCTGTGGATTCAACAACAGATGGTCGATTACGGTTTGCAATTTCTTAAAACCCCTATACACTGTGACAATGAAGCCGCAATTGCATTAACTAAAGACACAGTCAATCACTCAAAAGCTAAACATATTCGGATTAAGTATCACTTTATCTTAGACTGTTATGCCAAAGAGTTGATTGACATGGTCAAAATCCACACCGATTACCAACGTGCAGATCTTTTTACCAAAGCTTTCGATAGATCTCGATTCGAGTTTTTATTAAAATCTAACGGTATAAAAGAGAAACAAGATTGATCATCACCTCTGTTTATCATTTTTTTTAGTTTTTAGTTTTACTGCTTTTCAAAATATTCAAAAACCCAAAAATATGTTTTACATTTTAGGGGGAGTTTTAGATTTTCAGAAAACCCAAAAACATTGAAAAATCCAAAAAGCCATAAAAATTAGAAAAACCTAAAATGATTTTCCTGGAATAAAAGAGGAAATGATAGTACATCAGTGGGGATCTGACACATGCTAAAGATTTGAAATGTTATATAAGCCGTGTGTTGAGTCTATGTGATGTGCTGGTAGTCTTCATAGACCTATTACTGCGTGTTAGATACATACATATCAAACGAATTGTAATGTGGATGAACTCCTCATTGGCATATGGTCTTAGTACCGTAATTTCGTTTGATAAGGTATTTGTACAAAACTCGGAGGTTTCGGGTCGTTATGTTAATAGTTATCTGGGGATAGCCTTTTTGATCTTCTGTCGTAAGGTTTTACAGACCTAGATCAGACAGGGTATCTTGCTAAAAGAGCTTTAATGCCAAAACCTAAAGTTACCGAATTGAGGAACTTTCCATGTATGACGATAATCAAAGATTATCTAATGCATTGTATCCAATCATTGATGCAAATCATGATTGATATTAGCCCTCAACCTGGTAGAGTGCATATGTTACTCTGCAGCATTGGTTTGCTGACCTGTACACCTCTGTGCCTCAATACCTTGTAATATTACAGATAACGAAAGCATAATCACGTGTTACAATGAGTCTTTATGCAAATTATTCCTTGATACGGGAGTATGTCGTGTGCATGGGAACCACAAACAATTTTGTTTATACTATAGATAATCGTATCAAACACTGCATAAAAGTCTATATGAGAGCTTATGTGGATAACAATATCAGCAATTGCTGGATCACACATTGACTTTAATGATAATAAACACTAAAGATCAACGGTGTGATCAGATTTCTCAAAAACTGATATGATCCTCTTACCGAAAATCACAAAACATTTACTGCTTTATGTTTACATTCCTGCATTTTACATTTGTTAAAAATTTACAAAAACTCAAAAAGATTTTAGGTGTGTTTTAGCATAAACTTCAGAAAAACCAAAAAGATTTTACATTTCTGTATTATTTTTTATAACGGATGGTGATTGATGGTCGTTTTCTGAAACTTGGTGAACCATTTGAGTTTTGTGACTTTAAAATGTGAAATTATGAATGTTGGATGCTTAAAAGATGAGAAAAAGATTGAACGGGATTCGATTTTGAGATTTGGTAAAATGTTCAAAAATTCCAATCTCCATTCGCCCCTTCGATGGGTCGAATGTGGAATTTTCCTTTACATTCGAGCTTTTTAAAAACGGCCGAATGTGAGTGTTCATGTGTATTTTACACATTCGAACCCTGTTTCTACCTTCGAGCCTTTCATTAGGGTAGAATGTGGAAATAGTCTCAGCTTCGCCCAGATAAAACGGTCGAATGTGAAGCCTATATAAACCATTTTGCACATTTGAACCTTCATTTCAAAAAAATTTCAAATTTCTCAGATAACACACCCTTGTTGCTTGATTTTTCTAGACCTTATACATTTGATCTTTAGCCTTTTCTGATCATTTTCATATCAAATACACAGGTAATCATCAAGGAATGAAGTCTGAATGATTAAAACTTTGTTCGAACCCTAGAACTGAATCGTTTGGATTGTTATAGACTGTTATTGACATAATTCTTGATTAGGTTTTCGTCATTGACTTTTTTAGGGGGAGAATACAACATAATCAGGGTTTAAAACTCATTAGATTGTCCAATTGATTGTTTTAAAACTGTGAAACCCTAATTATTGGGAAAAACAGTCAATAACTAAATAATTGTCACAATTGATTGTTTAATTAGCTTAGTCGGTCATGTTAGTAGACAAACAAATGAAAATTACATGTTTAAATGGTCAAAAATGATTTCTGAAAAATTGGTCATATGAACAGTCTAGTTCGACCATTCTAAAAGGGTCGAAAGTGGCTTTTTAGGTCGAAGGAGACTTGTTCATAGGGGCGAAAGTGGAATAAAGGTCAACTGTACATGTTTATTCAAAATTTCCACATTCGAACCTTGTTTTCTACATTCGAACTCACGTAGGGTCGAAGGTGGACTTCCAAAAATCAAAATTTCAATTTTGCGAATTTTGTACGTTTTTAATGAATTTTCATGATTTGTTTTTGCAGATTTTCAAATGGCAGAACCTCAAAAGACTGATATTCCAGTAGGATCATCTGATAAAGCTGCCAGAAAGAAACCCAAAGAAGAATTATCATTTGAGGAAGCTCACAACTGCTGTGCGTTTCTTGGCGATGTCAAGAAGCATACGGAATTTACTGGAATCATAGAGTTCTTGAAGCGTAGCCGAGTTGTTGATGCAATAGCCACACCTGCCATAATCTACAAAGATCACCAAGTAGATTTTTGGAAGAATGCAAGGATTGACTTTTGGGATAATGAAACTGCTATTGTTAGTAACATTCAAGGGCAGTTGGCGATAGTGACTGAAAGTGATATTCACAAAGCATTGAGATTGAGGGATGAGAAGACTGATCCGAGATGTTTATCATGGATTGAACAAAGGAAGTGCTTTTTATGAATGAAGTACAACGGACCAATCACAGATGGAGCCTTACACAAGGGTAAACTATGTCCGCAGTTTAAATACTTGGCTCATGTGATGTTGCATGTATTCGGTTCCGTTAGTGGTGGTTACGATGTAATGAGAAAGAGCATAAGTTCATTGATGGTGGCTCTTATTCTGAACAAGCCGTTCAATGTATCCGGGATGATTTTGGATCACATGCTTGAACCATTAAAAGGTTTGAAGCAGAAGAAGCTTTTACTATATCCCAGGTTTCTTCAGATGATTTTTGATCAGAAGTATAAGAAGTTGAGGAAAGATCCGGCACAACTTTTAGTACAAGATCATATGAGTTTGAGCACATTGGTGAGGATGAAATGTTATAAAGGGGTTCCTGAAAATGAAAGACCACCCCTGAAGAATCTGTTCGGGCATTTGATTAATCCTGATTATCAAGATCCAGGTGTTGATAAGGCTAGGAATGCAAACAGTGAATCTGACAATGATGATCCTTTATTTCATGTGGATCCTGAAGCAAAGAGAAAGCGACAGGTGGTGAATGTTGGTGCTAAGTCTGGTAAGGGAAAAGCTAAAGTTGTTGAAGAAACAACACCATCTGCACCTAAGAGACATAAAACCATGTCTAGGAAGAAAAAGTCTGGTAAAACCAAGACATTGTTGGTTGATGAAGAGTCCATTGATTCAGAAGAGACTCAAGAAGATGAGAGGTGGGATTCTGCTGATGAGACTGTTAAGAAAACCAAGCCCAAGGCCACTGTGGCTGGTGAATCTGAAAGTCTCAACAAGACTTTAGAAGAACAGAGATTGAAGAGTCCGATTGTGATGGACGATATAGATTTAAGTCTTGGTATGGGTGCTAAATATTTTAGTGGATCACCAATGACTGGTGAAAAACAGAAAAAGCCCATGTACAAGAAGCAATCAAAGGCTGATGAGATTGAAAAGCCAATGAAGAGGAGAGCGAAAGAAGTAGAGATTCTTATTGCAGGAAAGAAAGTTCCTGAGGTATCTAGTTCGAAATTTGCTAATCCCGTACCATCCCCAACAGCAAAGAAACAAAAGAAATCTGCTGCTGAGAAGACTGCTGAGAAAACTGTTGATCCAATAGAAGACTTTACTGAGGCTATGGAAAGAGTCTTAAACAAGTTTAAGAAAAAGACTCTAGTTGCTGAGGCTTCAACACCAAAGGTTACTGTATCTGATGATGTGATGAATGCAGTGAACCAGAAGCTTGCAGATATGATGAAAATCATTAACCAGCAATAGCAAGAGATTGAGCAGTTGAGAAATAATGATAGAAAGATGTTGGATATTGTTGAGTCTTCACAGGAGAGTCAGGATGGTTTGGAAGCAAAGATTAAACAACTTCAGAATGAAAATCAGAAGTTGTTAAATCATGAACAGAGAAATACGAAAAGATACATTTCTTTGAGACTCGAGAATAAGCAAGTGAAGAAAGACAACAAGAGCTTAAGGAAGCTAATTGACGATCTTTATGAGAAAGCTCCTCAGTTGAAAGAAGGAGAGGAAGATAAAGAGCGTGAAGAGGAGCTTGTTGATTTTGAACCATCTGAAGAAGAAGAAGAAAATGAAGAGTTAGAATAGGATGCCGGTGATTCTCCTGAGAAGAAAGACGATGATGACAAAGATGGTTCTGGAGATGATTTTGATAACAGTTCTGCTAGTGATAATGATGATGACGATGATGATACTGATAAGTATAAGTGTGAGAAGAGATGCTGGAAAAGATGCAGGAGAATCAAGTTCGAAGGCTCCTGGTGGCAACACTAATGATGATGATATTTTCTGGAATGAAAAGATCAGATCTTTATCTGATGAGGACAAAAAGTTATATCACCAGATGTTGACAAAGAAAGTCTAGACGATTGAGCTGACAGGAAAGTTTCCTGAAATATTTGAATCAGATGATATGAGATTCGAGCTTGAGTATAACGATCCTGATCTTGAAGATGGTGAAGTTTCTGCAGCGATTTCTAAAGAAATACTTGAAGGATTGGCTAAACAAGTTGGGATATCTCTTGAAGAGTTGATGAGTGAGAACCAGATTCCTAACATTCATGAGAAAGAAGCTGGAAATCACTATGATGATAGAGATACTCCAGTGTTTGAAGATGTTGAGATGGAGGATATTACTAGTGAGGAATATCCAGAATACTTCAAAGATAAACATGATTCTGTATTTCCTGAATTTTCTGAAGAGATGTTAAGCCAAGCTGAGAAACTTGCATGTGAAAAGAGTAAGAAGTTCGTTGATGAAGTCTTCAAGAACTCAGAAAGTCAGAAACCAACTGTTGAACAATCTGACGATCTGAAAAGCCTATTGAGAAAGTTGAAAGAAAAAGAAGCCAACCGACCAAAGACTGAGATTCAGGGAGGTTTTTATAAATTTCACAATGAATTATTCAAGGGAAGAGCTCTCGGGTGGAAATATCTAAGACAGCTAAGGTGTGTTGCAGTGAAGTGGGAGAAGGGAATTCTATACTTCAACAGATTCCATGACATCAAGACACTACCTTATTGGGCTGTACGCGATGTCTGCCGACATACATTGTCAGGTGCAACTGTGAACAATGATGCAGTTGGCTACTTTGCAGATCGCATGGCTAGAGAGAGCAGAATGAAATGGGACGTGTTCACCCCACAGTATCCGAAGAGGATTGTTCATAAGAAGATCAAAGATCAGATTACAGGGTTGAACAAGGTGACTTTGAAGTATAAACCACCGACCGTATTAAAACATATTCCTTTGATGCCTATTCCACAACATTTTTCAAAAGATTTCATGTGGTGGTACTATGACTGGAAGACCGCAGAAGCTGTTATCTTGCTGAAAGATAGGAAAGATGAATTCAAGAAGATACATTTATTTGATCCAATGTGGTTGAAAAACTGCTTACACGAAGACATCATTATGCTGTATTGCAACCTAATTTACTGTGAGGAGAAGGACAACGAGCAAGCTTTGAAATACCAACGGGTGGTATGCTTGTGTTTCGCTTGGGATGTTAATGCTAAATGCGATTATGACAAGAAACTGGGGAAGTTTGTGAAGATAACGCAAGAAAAGAAGAAACCGAAACAAACTTTTGAACCAGTTATGACGAAAGAGCAGAAGACCTTATTGCGCATCAAGTTGATGAATAAGCAGATGGATGAAGAGCGAAGGCAAAAGCAATCCAAGCAATAGTCGAGGGGGAGTTTATTGTTACACGTTTTGCGACTAGTGCTATTGGATTGCACATTCAATTCTGTTTTGCAAAAAGCGTAGGGTCGAAAGTGGAATTCAGAGGGTCGAAGGTGACTTAGTTTGGTCGAAGGTAGATGTAACACCCCAACCGATGGCGGAAACATCGGGATGTCACGTATTGATGATTGTTCAGTAGCTCATGGTGAATAATAAATTCCATTAAATGATTTAAATGAATTACATACAATTGTTCTAGGATTTGTACATCAAATTAAATAAAACTATACACATATCTTCAAGCATCAATTCAAATCTTCAAGCAAATAGAACCTGAAACATGTTAAGTTGAAAATGTTTTGGTCAACAAAAGTTGGTGAGAATTACATAGGTTTTTGATAATTGAGTAAGAATGATGTGCAATTCATGTGTCATGTCAATCTAGTCCATATGTGAGAACATACTAGAAATAAATCGAGTGCATAATCAACCCTGATGACTGTTATAAAATGATACATACCATACGCTCATGGTCCAATATGTTATACGATAACAAACACCCACGTAACCTTTGTAGGAGGCACGTATCCGGGTGGGATTGTCAGTCCAATAGATCTATCAATGTATACCGCCGGCTGATCAATGTTAATGATTATGCTAGAATGGTGCTTACTCTAATCATGCTCAAGACATAATGCAACATAGAAAACACATAGACACATTGATGATTGAATTGCAATGATGATGTTATAAACATGTTTCACCCCAAAAATGGTGATAAATAGAAAAGGGGCTATGTAAAACTCACCTTGGTAAAATGTTATATCTGTTGAGAAATGTGTTGACCAAATGTATCAAGTATCACCCTAAAATGAGGTAATAAATATGTCTAAGTCTATCAAGTCTACAAATGTATAAGTTCTAGGGCTTTGAATTGGGGATAATTGCTCGTTTGATTAATATTAAAAATATTCGCCAATTGAGAGAAATTTAGTAAATAAATAACTAAAAATCTTTTTACAAATGTTAAATCTAGGATGGTCACAAGAATGTGTTTAAAGTATAAAAATAATTTTTATAAAATTATTTTCTTTAAAATAGATTTTTAAATCTATTTATCACAAATTGTCAAAATTTAACTTTAATATTCAAAAATACTAAAATTAAAGAAATATTGTTTTAAAAATCATTTTTCTGTTCTAAATATTTAAAAATAAATTGTATAAAATTTTGGTGCAAAAATAATAAAAATTGGATTTATTATGATTTAATTATGATTAAAACTAACAAAAATTGATTAAAAATATTAAATAAATGATTTTTCAGAAATAAAAATCATTTCTGAAAAGCTTAATGTTATAAAAACTTAAAATAATTTTTGTGGAAATTAATAAGATCGTTTTGATATTTTTATAGATTTTTATAAATAAAATAGAATAAACTTGATTTATTTATTATATATATTAAATAAATAAATTTCTGAAAACTAAAAATTGTAGTTTGATCGTTTACATCAGATTAGTATAAGATAATTTTTGTAGAATTTATAAAAAGGTTTTGGTATTTTAAAATGAATTTATAAGATTTATATAAAATCTATTTTAATTGTTTTTGGTTAAAAACAAACCAAAAAAATTGTTTGCTGCTCACAGGGTTCGAACCCGCGTGGGCTGGGTGTAGTGCACCAGACACAACCATCTGGTCCAAGCCAGTGGTTGTGTTTGGTTGTTTGTTAATATAAAATAAATACATAAAGGTGTTCTTCCCCAAAACCCCAATTACAAGCCCTAGATTTACAATCAGGCAGTTATCACAACATTAACCCAATTAAACATAGGGCTAATGTTGTTCAGACGCTGATTAACAAAACCCACAATAAAAATTACACTTACAAGCATCTTAGGATCACGATTGATTGGTCAAAGGCTCGAAGCCAAAATGCGATCGTTTATGAAGATCAGAGAGTTTTTTATGAGGAATTGAGGATTGAGAAAGGTTATTCGGCGATGTGAGATGGTCCAGCAACATCTAATTTATAGGGTAAAGGATTTGTGTTTGATTTGGCAAGTTTGACTATGACATGAATGTGTGACGCGTCAATTAATCAAATTGGTATCAATTGAGAGCTAATTATGGTGTGACTGAGTCCTAATAGGCCGAAGATGATGATGCAAGATCAATCACAGTCAATAGCGAGTTATTGCTTGTGATTTTGGCAAGTCGTGTACCTCAGTTGACTTTCCAAGTCAACTGAGGTGATTTCAAGTCGTTATATAATTAATACGGCCCAGGTTAGAACAGATATGATGGTTTAGAGCAGCTGGTTGGCGCTTGGGTGTGGTGTGGCTGTCTGTCCGGGTTCGATCCTTGGCCTGGACATTTTTTTTTTTTTTTTTAAATCGGTATAAAGGAAGGAGGGGTTGGGTTGGGCCAAGTGTTGGGCTTGGGCCAGAACTGGGATGGGCTCAAGAGTGGGTTTAGGTAAAACAAAAATCTGTTTTGTTATATTTATTATTATTATTATTATTATTATTATTATTATTATCTAATGCAATATATATATATATATATATAGGTGGCGAGTTTGGAAAAATAAATATAGACTTGGGCACATTAGTGTAGAATTAAGGATAGAATAAGGGTTTTTTTTTTTTTTTCGTATAGAAATTTCGTGGAAATTTTTGCGATGTTACAGTCTCCCCTACTTTTAGGAACTTCGTCCCGAAGTTAAGAGAAACACTAGGTTACAATTGGCCAACCACCGGAAACCTTGATAAAATTTTACACTACCTTAACGTACCTGTAAATTCATGATTACGTTCCGGACCGTAATTACCAATTTACCTTACATTAGGGTTTTGCGTCCTTTTATGACTTTACCGATTGATGAGCAGGTCTGATAGTTTCCACCAGTCGTTGAGCAGGTGGTAGGGCCTCTCCCGACTGTTGGAAAGACATGATGACCTCTACCAATCATTAAGTAGGTTGTTTTGGTGGTCAACTATTTGTTGTACAAGTAAGCAAGTATGATTATAGATATATCAATCAGTTCACATTCAAACAAGCATGCACACAAATGTTATGATAATACTAGAATTTATTACTTGAATCAAAAGCGCCATTACATAGAATTGAAAGCAAACGACATTTAAATGGTGGGACTTGCTGTTAAGTAGCTGGAGGGTCTTGATCTCGGTTTAGTTTAGGGCATCGGTTACGGTAATGATTTGGGTTTCCACATTCATAGCATTGACCATAGTTGTATCGATTAGGATTATCAGCCTGAGCAGGGTTGGTGGGTTGATTGGCATTAGGGTTTGGGGTCTCGCGGCATGTGTTGACCAGATGGCCATACCTACCACAATTGGTGCACACGCGACATGCTGAAACAGTGGGATGATGTCGGTTGCATGTGTTACACAATGGAAAGTTTCTTGTATAAGGCTTTTTGTTAGAGACTTGTGTAGTGAGGTTTACATTAGGATTCCTGGTCTTACGCTTCTGGTTTTTGGTAGTTACCGCGGCCACAATACTTGTTTTCCCGCTTTTCCGAACTAGGGTTCCGTTCTTTATGTGATTTCCATCGCCATATCCATTTCTATTGCCGTTCCCATTCATTGGAATGACTTGAGCCAACAAGTTAGAAACCAGAGTTGTGATTTGTTGTGCCAATTGTTGAGAAATAATCGTAGCTAGTTGGGCATCACCTCCATTGTTAGTGTTGTGGTCGGGATTGTGGTTGCTGCTCTCTTCTTCATGATTGTCACCACTGTTAATGCGAGTGTTGTGACGTGGAGACATGATCTGTAGGAGACACAATGAAATGAATGAGGTTATAGATACGGAATGTAATCATTTATTCATTAATTAAAACGAATAAACGAAAACGTTGACTTATCAAAGATTCCAGATTCTAATAACACATGAAGACATGCTTTAGCCTATAAGTGAACACTCATCCCGAGAATTCCCAGGTAGGCATCCGGGTCCCTCGTCTGATTGGGATATATGCGCAATGCCAGCCTAGACAGAAGACTCAGAATACAGGCGTTCACCCTTCCAGATTGCACGTGTTCGTTATTAAAATCTAGAACTTCGACGAGATCTCAAGGTGGTTCAGGTTAAACCTGAGGATTTTGCCTTATTAGTCTAAGAGTGAATCCAGTGATGGAGAGCAACTTTATTGTAGGGATGAAAGTAGAGATATGAAGTAGGAGGGAGATAGAGAATAGCAAGCAAAAGAAGCAAGTACTGGTTAAATCCTATGGTTATAGACTAGATTATTTTTCTAATAACCTAATTCCCTATAACCATGGCTCTGATACCAATCTGTAACACCCCAACCGATGGCGGAAACATCGGGATGTCACGTATTGATGATTGTTCAGTAGCTCATGGTGAATAATAAATTCCATTAAATGATTTAAATGAATTACATACAATTGTTCTAGGATTTGTACATCAAATTAAATAAAACTATACACATATCTTCAAGCATCAATTCAAATCTTCAAGCAAATAGAACCTGAAACATGTTAAGTTGAAAATGTTTTGGGTCAACAAAAGTTGGTGAGAATTACATA
Organism: Ambrosia x helenae; assembly: GCA_030844895.1. Classification (NCBI taxonomy): domain Eukaryota; kingdom Viridiplantae; phylum Streptophyta; class Magnoliopsida; order Asterales; family Asteraceae; genus Ambrosia; species Ambrosia x helenae. The sequence goes on from CM061225.1 coordinate 60,736,379, forward strand.
GGTTTTTGATAATTGAGTAAGAATGATGTGCAATTCATGTGTCATGTCAATCTAGTCCATATGTGAGAACATACTAGAAATAAATCGAGTGCATAATCAACCCTGATGACTGTTATAAAATGATACATACCATACGCTCATGGTCCAATATGTTATACGATAACAAACACCCACGTAACCTTTGTAGGAGGCACGTATCCGGGTGGGATTGTCAGTCCAATAGATCTATCAATGTATACCGCCGGCTGATCAATGTTAATGATTATGCTAGAATGGTGCTTACTCTAATCATGCTCAAGACATAATGCAACATAGAAAACACATAGACACATTGATGATTGAATTGCAATGATGATGTTATAAACATGTTTCACCCCAAAAATGGTGATAAATAGAAAAGGGGCTATGTAAAACTCACCTTGGTAAAATGTTATATCTGTTGAGAAATGTGTTGACCAAATGTATCAAGTATCACCCTAAAATGAGGTAATAAATATGTCTAAGTCTATCAAGTCTACAAATGTATAAGTTCTAGGGCTTTGAATTGGGGATAATTGCTCGTTTGATTAATATTAAAAATATTCGCCAATTGAGAGAAATTTAGTAAATAAATAACTAAAAATCTTTTTACAAATGTTAAATCTAGGATGGTCACAAGAATGTGTTTAAAGTATAAAAATAATTTTTATAAAATTATTTTCTTTAAAATAGATTTTTAAATCTATTTATCACAAATTGTCAAAATTTAACTTTAATATTCAAAAATACTAAAATTAAAGAAATATTGTTTTAAAAATCATTTTTCTGTTCTAAATATTTAAAAATAAATTGTATAAAATTTTGGTGCAAAAATAATAAAAATTGGATTTATTATGATTTAATTATGATTAAAACTAACAAAAATTGATTAAAAATATTAAATAAATGATTTTTCAGAAATAAAAATCATTTCTGAAAAGCTTAATGTTATAAAAACTTAAAATAATTTTTGTGGAAATTAATAAGATCGTTTTGATATTTTTATAGATTTTTATAAATAAAATAGAATAAACTTGATTTATTTATTATATATATTAAATAAATAAATTTCTGAAAACTAAAAATTGTAGTTTGATCGTTTACATCAGATTAGTATAAGATAATTTTTGTAGAATTTATAAAAAGGTTTTGGTATTTTAAAATGAATTTATAAGATTTATATAAAATCTATTTTAATTGTTTTTGGTTAAAAACAAACCAAAAAAATTGTTTGCTGCTCACAGGGTTCGAACCCGCGTGGGCTGGGTGTAGTGCACCAGACACAACCATCTGGTCCAAGCCAGTGGTTGTGTTTGGTTGTTTGTTAATATAAAATAAATACATAAAGGTGTTCTTCCCCAAAACCCCAATTACAAGCCCTAGATTTACAATCAGGCAGTTATCACAACATTAACCCAATTAAACATAGGGCTAATGTTGTTCAGACGCTGATTAACAAAACCCACAATAAAAATTACACTTACAAGCATCTTAGGATCACGATTGATTGGTCAAAGGCTCGAAGCCAAAATGCGATCGTTTATGAAGATCAGAGAGTTTTTTATGAGGAATTGAGGATTGAGAAAGGTTATTCGGCGATGTGAGATGGTCCAGCAACATCTAATTTATAGGGTAAAGGATTTGTGTTTGATTTGGCAAGTTTGACTATGACATGAATGTGTGACGCGTCAATTAATCAAATTGGTATCAATTGAGAGCTAATTATGGTGTGACTGAGTCCTAATAGGCCGAAGATGATGATGCAAGATCAATCACAGTCAATAGCGAGTTATTGCTTGTGATTTTGGCAAGTCGTGTACCTCAGTTGACTTTCCAAGTCAACTGAGGTGATTTCAAGTCGTTATATAATTAATACGGCCCAGGTTAGAACAGATATGATGGTTTAGAGCAGCTGGTTGGCGCTTGGGTGTGGTGTGGCTGTCTGTCCGGGTTCGATCCTTGGCCTGGACATTTTTTTTTTTTTTTTTAAATCGGTATAAAGGAAGGAGGGGTTGGGTTGGGCCAAGTGTTGGGCTTGGGCCAGAACTGGGATGGGCTCAAGAGTGGGTTTAGGTAAAACAAAAATCTGTTTTGTTATATTTATTATTATTATTATTATTATTATTATTATTATTATCTAATGCAATATATATATATATATATATAGGTGGCGAGTTTGGAAAAATAAATATAGACTTGGGCACATTAGTGTAGAATTAAGGATAGAATAAGGGTTTTTTTTTTTTTTTCGTATAGAAATTTCGTGGAAATTTTTGCGATGTTACAGTAGAACTTACAGGTCAAAGGAGAAGGTTTTGTAGGGAGTTGTGTTGATTCGCCCAAACAAAGGGGCGAACCTGCACATTCAACCTTACGAAGGGGCGAATGTGCAGGTCTATATATAGTTTGATTTTCATTTCGAAGTTAAGTTTTGGTCATTTGTTTCCCTCCTTCGATCTGGTTTTCTCCCTAGGGTTTTGTTTGAGTCTGAATTGTGATTATATCATTATAAACAAGGTTTTGTAAAGTTTATCAAGTATGTTTATGAATGAAAAGGAATGTTATTGATGATTTGTGTGTTTTGTTGATATTATTATCATTTCGTAACTAATTCAGGGATTCCGCACCTGAATTGGTAGACTTGTTTGATCAAACTAATAGTTTTTGACAAACCGATCCTCATACAATTGGCAGATCCAGTATTATAAGGGTCCATTTTTAAGAAATTTTATTGATCAATGGTTTCTTAAAGTGATGGATATTAAAGAGGTGAATTGGTATCCTTTATTGAATCTCAATAAGAGCCTGTGTCTGATTCTCAATTTGTTAGATTGATATTTGATTAGATGAACCATAGCTCTGATACCAATTGTTGGATCACTTGTATCTTATAAACAGATTCTTATCAAGAAAACTTGCTAAGATTTATCAAAGTATTTAACACAGAGGAATAAGTGTAAGTGTTCTAAGTTAAGATTTCACTTTTAACAGGAGTTATTACTCCCCCTCGGTTAATGCACTAAAGTAGTAAATGAGAATCAAAGTAATGAGTAAATAAAACAGCAAATGCTTTCAATCATTCTCAAAATATATAAGAAGTTTTACTGCAAAAGATTGTCTAAAATAGAGGGGATGGACCCATCTATTTGTAGACCAAGAGTACGTACATTGGAAATATACAAATGATTATAATAATACTGCAACAGGCTATAGTATTTGCATCTTGTACATAAAGTAACTTATACTAATATAAAACAAAACTGCTGAAGATCAAGGGCGGTGGGAAGCTTCCAAGGAAGTGCTGATAAGTAACAAACTTCTGATGAGTAATCTTCAGGAGTTGTTCTTCAGATGTCTGTCTGGTTCATCTTCAGAACTTCTGTTTCTTTACTCTTCAGGACTTGTTATCAGCTTCTTCAGGACTTAGTGATCTTCTACTTCAGCAACTTAAACAATACATAAGACAAAGGTTTATATTGGCTATTCAATCCTCTTTGACCCTACAAGTTATTTAGGCTTTATTTGGGTGAATTTATAAGTTTCGCGCGTATCGGGTGTGATACGCGAACCTTATTCCTTACCGGGAGATTTATGTTTTGAGTTTCCATTTAGGGTTTTGGAGTTCCAAAACACATAATATTTCATGAAGATACCATTTATTTTATTTCCCGGGGTATTCGGGAGTTTTTCGGTTGATTAAGTGTTACCGGGTATTCACCAACGTCCATTCTGGATAGGTTTATTTGCATGTGATTTCGCCGCACTTTCAATTAAACACATGCATTCCTATGCATCCTATGGGGAAAGTTCTATTCTCTAAAGGCTAAATTAATACAATTAATTTATAATTGCACTTAATTACCGTTAATTACATATACTAATTGCGTTAAGAAGCACACTGATTTTTGCCGGATGTCACATTTTCCCCCCGTTAAGAGAATTTCGTCCTGGAATTCAGTTCAAGTCATCCGTTACATTAGCATCCTTGAACAGTGTGAGGATGTTCACAAAGTAGGAGCGATAGAGCAATTAGTCTTCGGGGGAGGAGTTTCACAAGTGTAACACCCCAACCGATGGCGGAAACATCGGGGTGCCACGTATTGATGATTGTTTTCAGTAGCACATGGTATAATATAAATTTTAAATAATTTATTCAAACATAATATCCAAAATGTGAAATAATGTCTAAGAATTCAAATACATAATATCAAATAGCAACTTCAATAACTTCAAATAAACTTCAAGAAAAATCCTCATGCTAACTCAAGCCTCAGCTTCATTGTTACCTGAAACATGTTAATTTTGAAAGTATTTTGGGTCAACATAAGTTGGTGAGAGTTACATAGGTTTTTGATGATAAAATGAATAAAATGTTGTGCAATTCATGTGTCATGTTAATCTAGCCCATATGTGAGAACATATTAGAAATAAATCGAGTGCATAATCAACCCTGCTGACTGTTATAAAATGATACATACCATACACTTATGGTCCCAATGAATATGTTATGCGATAACAAACACCCACGTAACCTTTGTAGGAGGCACGTATCCGGGTGGGATTGTCAGTCCAATAGATCTATCAATGTATACCGTCGGCTGATCAATGTTAATGATTATGCTAGAATGGTGCTTACTCTAATCATGCTCAAGACATAATGCAACATAGAAAACACATAGACACATTGATGATTGAATTGCAATGATAATGTTATAACATGTTTCACCCCAAAAATGGTGATAAATAAAAGGGGCTATGTAAAACTCACCTTAGCAAATGTTAACTTGTTGAAAAGATGTAATAATTGTGTTGCCCAAAATGATTCCAAATATCACCCTATAATAAGGTAATATGTAATAAGTCTAAGTCTAATTAACTAATAAGTGTATCCTAGGGTTTTGATTTGGGGATAATCAATTGTTGAATTTAAATTAAAATGTTAATTAAATAAAGAAAATTTGATAATTAATGAAAGAAAGTCTTTTTATAAAATTTTGAATTTTGAATGTACACATAAAAGTGTTTGAAGCATAAAAATAATTTTTATAAAATTATTTCATTTAAAATAGATTTTTAAATCTATTTATTTATAATTAGCCAATAATTAACTTTAATATTCAAAAATACTAAAATTAAAGAATTCTTATTTTAAAAATCATATTTCTGTTCTAAATGATTAAAAATAATTTGTATAAAATTTTGGTGCAAAAATGATGAAAATTGGATTTATTATGAATTAATTATGATTAAATCTAACAAAAATTGTTTAAAAATATAAAATAAATGATTTTACTGAATTAAAAATTATTTCAGTAAAGTTTATCTTTATAAAAAGTCAGGATAATTTTTGGAGAATTTAATAAAATTGTTTTGATATATAAATGGATTTTTATAAATATAATAGTATAAAAATGATTTAATTATTATAAATACTAAATAAATGAATTTCTGAAAAATAAAAATTATAAATAAAACTTTTATCTCAGATTAAACAAATATAATTTTTTTAGAATTTATAAAATAGTTTTGATATTTTAAAAAGAATTTAAAAGATTAAAAGGTTTTAATATATATATATATTTATAATTGTTGTTACAAAAAAAGAAAAGAAAAGAACCAAAAATAATGGTCAGAGCCGGGACTCGAACCCGGGTGACCTCTGTGGAGAACCAGGGTCACAACCACTTGGCCTAGGCCGGTGGTTGTGATATTTCTTGTTTAAAAATAAATAAATACACACGCGAATTCCAGATTTATCCCCAAATAATACGTATGAACCCTAGAAATTGCAATCAGATGATTTAGACAACATGAGCCCGATTAAAGATGGGGCTTTTGTTGCTTGATTGCCGATAAATAAAAGCCACAAAAGAATGAAGACTCACAGTGGTGATTTGATTATATTAGCCGGGTCAAAGCTAAAGTCAAACAACGAACTCGATAACAACAATCAGAGTGAATCAGAGAGAAATAGAGGTTGAGAGAGAGTTGTGAGCGAGTATACAAGGTTCGCAGACCATCTATTTATACTGAGGGTCGATGATTACGATTAATTGGAAAGTTTGACCTCGTTTAATAATATGCGTGTATAATTGATTTAATTAGTCAACAATTGACGTGTAATAGACGTGTAAACGAGTTGCAACAGGCCGGTAATCACCCAAAATTTACCAAACAAAGATCAATCACGAGTTAATTGCTGGATTGATCAATAAGGTAACCCACAGTTGACTTTCCTTGTCAACTGTGAGGTTTTAATACGCGTATAAGATTATAATGTATCCGGGTTTATAACAAAGAAATGGCTAGCCCAGTTGGTTGTGTTTGTGTGATTGTTTAACCCGGCCTTTGGCGCGGGTTCGATTCCCGGCCAAGGCTGTTTATTTTTTTGATATAATTATACAACCACACACATATATATAATATTATATATAGTATTAGGGTTCCACAAATGCGACAAAAATAATAAATGCGACGTATAGAATGAAACTTGACGTTTTATTATTGATGAACGTGTAACGTACAAGTATTTAATGCGTGATGTTACAACAAGCCAGTGCTATCCAGAGCTCGACATCTTCACATCATGCCTCAGCCGCTACCCGATCCAAACATGATAGTAGATACCCATCCTACCCATTTATCACTTTATCATCTTCACCCGATCAAAGACCTTGTAATTCATATTTTCTAGCCCAAATTCAGAGTGGAGATTGATTTGCATACAAGCCTATGACTTATGTCGGCTTTGGTTTGGATTTGAGTGTTCACCCTCAAAACTCACCAAAAAGATAAACCCGAGTGTTGAGTGAACCTTGTGAGCAGGTATAGGTTTGAGCCTAATTTAGGGTTAAGTAGACATGTCATGCAGTTTCTATTTTTCTATCATAAAATAAAACAAGTAGCTTGAGGATTTTTATATCTTGATATTTGCCTTAGGTAGACTTTTGTTTAGTTGCTTGAGGACAAGCAACAGTCTAAGTTTGGGGTAGTATGATATGCCAAGATTTTAACATGTTTTATGCACATATTTTCACTCGTTTTGTACCCAAAATCGTGCTTTTATCTTAGTTTTATCATGATTTATCTTTCTTTGTTGATAATTGCAGTATTTGAGGTCGAAAAGTGAAAAGAAGTGAAAAACGACACAAAAGACAAGGAATTGAAGACTTAGAAGCGGTTTCAGATGCAGCATAGACATGCACCTATCCCGGGTTAACAAGTCAACATTTCCAAGTCATCAGAAAGCAAGAAGTCAACTATACCGACCTGCACGGGTGTGCACACCCCTGTTCACGGCCGTCCACCTTGATACATGCTCCCCAAGGCTTCAACCGGCCAAGACTGGCAGTGTACTGACATGCACGAGCGTGCCACCCACTTGGCATGGGCGTGCAGGGGCGTGCCACAACAAGACGAACGAGCGTGCATGGCCTGATTTGCCTATAAATTAGCAAGATCAACTCAATTATTTGGCATCCCTTCTTGTGCCTTCTTGGGCCGACTTCCAGCTTCTTCCAGAGATCTTGGTGTCTTGTGGAAGGCCTTAGGGCCATCCTAACTTCCCACTAAGGTTAGGAATCATCCTACCTTGATTATCTTGGCTGAGAATAGGATCATAGTGTAGTTCATGCAATAAAACATCGAGGGTCGTGAGGTTTACACTAGATACATTGCATCAAGAGGATGGAAGGCTTGTTTATGAGTAGCCATAATTCTTGTGTTGATCATTCATTATGGTTTACACTAGATACATAGCATCAAGAGGATGGATGCCATGATTTGTAGACTTTTATTGTCAGTAGTAGTTTATTTTTAGTTATTTGGTGTGTTATCTTCTTAACTAATTCTTGTTTGTTTATCTTGTGACAGATTCAATTAGTGATTAACTTGATAAACCTTTAAAATCAACCTTAACTTAGTAAATAAACTATCATGCGGTTTAATTAGCTTCTGGTAGTCCCAAGCTAGATCCAAGGCAAGGAAACTGGCAGTGAGACAGATCATTCATGCTTCTGATATCCAAACCGGGTTCTAAGCAATGGCTTCTGAAGTGGACCAGATCTGAGTGACATATTTATGGTTCTTACCAGATGAATGAGTGACTTTCTTGGCAAAGGGCAGATTCCCCACTAGTGCACAAGTGATCTTCGGATTGCACAACTTTAGGATTATGGTCCACCTTTGTTAAGGATTCATTCATCTCGGGAGGTTATGGGTTGGGTTTGTTAGGTCACATAATCACTAAACCAAACTTATCTTTGTGGGACGCAATAAACATTTAAGTTGTCACTTTTTAAGATAAACAAAATAATAATATTATATCTTGTTCCCGTTAGTACAAAACCGTTAACCAATGGAGGATACATGCTGCCTAGGCTGACTTTAAGGGAGATCCTTCGGTGTTCATAGCCGTTAACCTATTTAGGGGATATGTTATTGCTAGGGCTGACTCTAAGAAGAGATCCTTTGGTACGGAACGCGAGATCTAAGGGAGGTGTATGGTGTTCCTGGTCGAAAGTCAAGCCTCCATTTTAAATTAAGGAGATAAGTTAGAGGACCAGTGGTTTGACCGCGGTTTGGGAAGCACATGTAAATGCAGGGCTCAACCGGTGAATCTTCAGAGTTATGCGGTGACGCGCATCTGGAAGTTATGCATGCTACTCAATAGTGGCACTGCTTCTCTGCTTAGAGCCAAACACTTCAAGTTCACTCATGTCCTCCTCACCGATAATTAAACTTAATATTGTTTCTAATAATAAAATTTACTACTTATACGGAGTGCCCAGAGATGTGCATGTTTACTATCTCTACTATTTTATATTTTTCAAAACTTATTTTTCTCTTAGAACCCATCCGTTTTATTTTCTTTTCAAACCCGATTAGTTATTTGATGAACGGTTGAGTAGGGGAACGTGTGTTCTCTAGGAATACGATACTCGGTATTTACCCTGGAAAACTATATTATACACGTTAGGTTTTTTGCCTATGTGTTGGTTTTAGTTTCTAAGTATTTATCGTTTACATATAAATTTAAAACTTGTTTAAAAAGGTTTAGTAAAATCAGTCTTTTTCCCAAAAACAATGTTTTGAAATTAACGCATCATGTTTTTAGCACCAGGGAAAATGACATCTTTACAATTACTAAAACCAGTCACAACAGTTATACGGGAGCAGGTTCAGGATGTTGGAGATCTATTCCTATAGCAGATTGATTTAGACTTGGGATGACCGGGTTCCTCCAGAGATTTGGATATTCCGACCTCTCCAGAGGTTGGAGATGACAGTGATTCAGGTAGTGAGATTGTTCCAGACTCACCACAGAGTTCACTATCTCCTACTGAGACTGTGGGTGAGAAGAGAAAGAAGTCAGATGATGATATAGAGGTAGACAAAGACTATCATCCAGACAAATCAGATGATGATGACAATGTGACACCTCTCAGACAGAGAAAGAGGCAGAGAGGCATTGTTATTCGTAAGCCAGTTCCAGCTAGCTCACATGTTTCATCAGCTACCACAGCAGTAACACCACCACCACCAGTATTAGTTCCCACCACCACACCATTCAGTATTACCACATCAGTTACAGCATTTCTAGATACCACTATGGTTCCATTTGTTGGGACAGTTGGTGAATCTTCACTTGGGGTCACTGCACCCAAGTTCACTAACTACCTCCCATGTGGATCTAGTGTTCATAGCTTCAACTTTTCCTACTTCATTTTCGATTCCTACAACTGTTGTGACTACAACATTTGCTACTGCATCACAGCCAGCTACTTCTCAGCCAACCACTGCAGGGTTTCAGTTTGATATCTCTTCCTTTGATTTTACTTTTAATACTTCTTTGCCAGATAGGGAACGGATTCTCAGATTAGAGCGCATGGTGGCAGAATTGAATGCTCAGGTAATGATGGGTAATCAGACCATCGCCAAGCTGGTAGAGTATAATGAGATTCAGTAGAAGTTGCAGGCAGACATGACAGGTTGTTGATTTAGACTCTTCTCTAACAAAACGCTGAGTTGATTAAGCAGTTGAAGGCTCAGGGCGAGAGTTCTACATATGGAGGTGATGAATTAATGACTAAGAGGCGTGAGGATGACCCAAAGTATGATCCCGGTCGTACAGCAGGAAGTGAGCCTCCAAGTACTTCAACAACACTTGGTGTGCTTGCTACTACTCAGGGGAGTCTGGTAGTGGAGCAGGGCCCTCGGGTACTGCAGATAGGGGCAAACAACATGTTGATTAACAACCTAGGACTGCTTCTATCTTTGATGACTTATTTCCAGCATCCAAGTGTGATTTTACTTTTGAGTCACTTCTTGAGTTTGAAGACACTACAGAGCGATTGAAAGAGTCTGGGTTACTTTCTAAAGGGTCAGATCATGAAGATGTTTTTGATTTAGAAGAAGGGGAGTTCAAACCAGACAACTTGGAATACTAGAATCCTACAGAAGAAGAGGCAGAGGTTAGTGAGGTTATTGTTCCTAATCTATATATAGAGACTGTGATAGAAGGGTGTGATGTTGAGGTTCAACAACATTTAGATGAGTTAAGACGGAAACTGATAGAGGATCCAGTTGATTCAGATCCTGAAGTTGTTAGTGATCCAGCAGCTAGTACAGATCCAGATGCTGCCTAGAAAGCCATTTAGAAGAAATTAGGAAGAGTGGAACATGTCAAGTCAAAACCACTCAGGTTAATGGAAACATATGATGCGTCAAACTCCAGGAAAGCAACTAGTAGTATTATTAGTTGGTTTTATGATTCAGAGTTGAAGCTATTTCTGATCAAGAGGTATGATGGTGTGTAGTATCATCCACCAAGGGTTAAGTACTTCAATTCCTTACCCTTGTTGGAACTAGGAGATTTGGTGAAGCGGGAGGTAATTGATCCTAGCAAAGATGAGTATGCTAATGCCTTGGAAAGGAAGTTGAGGTTTGAGGTTAAGGAAGGCATGTTTGAGTATTTGAAGCCTTTGAAGGGAAAGCGGGTTAAGGATACTACACGTATTGATCCAAGGACGAACAAGCCTTGGATGAAGATGTATTACCGGCCTGCTAGACGTTTGAAGCGAGTCCCTTTGAAGAAGCTGCCTCAAGACATTCTGGGTAATCTTATGTGGTGGTATGTTGATTGTGATACAGCTGAAGTGGTTATGGAGGATCAGGACGAGAAGTGCTTGTTAAGACTCTATGATCCGATGCACTTGGCGAATCTATCCCGAGCTGACTTGAAGAAGCCTACAAGCATCATATCTACTACAAGGATGATGGGAGGCATCAAGGCTATCAATATTAGAGTGTGGTTGACTTGTGTCTGAAAAAGAAGTTCCATGCTAGCAGTCGTTGGCATTATTTGGAAGACTGAGTTTCGGGTGGAAGAAGAGCTAGAGAGAATTCGTCAAGGGGGAGTTTGTTGATGCATGTTTGGTGTGACAAACGCTTCTCTAGATTAGTATCATTTTGTTCTTTTTGATAGTTTTATTGTAACATATATGTTGGTGTTATAAAATATATATGATAGTCTTTTGATACACTAGAGAACTTGTGTAAGAAATGAAATTAATTATAGGTGAAGATAGGGTGTAACGAAGATGCCTTTAGCATCTTCGTGGGAAGCATTTTCATTGGCATATTCGCTTGTAATGGGTTCAGCAAATGCAAGTATAAATAGCTTGCATGGGGTGCAGACTAGGGTTGTTAGTCAATTAGTTTTCGTGGTATTAGTGATGTAATCATTGTTTTGATAGTTAATCAAGATACCACGCATTTACCAGTGATCTCGTGTTCTTTGTTTACGATTCGTTATTGCATAGACGTTTATCAAGGGATTCCGCACCTTGATAGATCTGATTAATCTTGTAAGGGATCCATTCCAAGGACCTACAATCACAAATAAATATCAAAAAATGTCAAAAACGTACAAACTTGGACATTTTAAAAAAACTAACACCATGTTAGGACAAAAAGGATTGGTGAAACCACTTTTGCAAACCTTAGTCTAATTCACTTCTGTCAAAATACTCTAAGTATAGAACTGCTGAAGACAAAGAATCAAACTGCCGAAGAAGAGATTCAGAAGTACTGAAGAAGAAAAGTCATCAGAAGTTCTGAAGTTCAAACCAGACACTTCTACTGAAGAACTACTGAAGACAAACTACTCATCAGTAGTTTGTCATTCATCAGTACTTACAGAAGATCTTTTCCACCGCCTTTGTATATCAGTAGTTTAATACTTTAGTATTTCTTTTTGCTTTATGTACAAGTTCCAAGACTGCAACTTGTTGCAACTTGTTTCTGAACTTGCTTTTTGGCAAGGTTCATGTATTTGTAAAGTCTATAAATAGAAGGGTTCATCCCTCTGTTTTAGACATTGATTTTAATACAAGAAATCCTTCAACACTTATTATTGTTATTTCCATTTCGTGTTTACTGAGAATCTGTCAAAGTATTTCATTCTCATTCAATACTTAGATTCTCAATAAACACTTATCATTTATTAGTTCTTGAATCCAGGGGGAGTAATAACTCCTGTTGATAAGTGTAGCTTTAAACTTATAAACATTCCGCTGTGCTATCACTCACCAAGAACTTGCTAAACACTTAAGTGTCAACTAGCAAGTTCAACTAAAAGAGCAGCTTACTGATCCAACAATTGGTATCAGAGCACTGGTTTATCTGATCACATATCAATCTAACACATTGAGAATCAGACACAGGCTCTTATTGATATTCAATAAAGGATTAAAAGCTCACTTTTATCAACATCCATCACTTTAAGAGATATTTGACAAAACAATACTCTTTAAAATGGATCCTCATAATACTGGTTCTGCCACTAAACCTGCCATGCTTGTAAGAAATGAATATAACATATGGCAAAAGAGAATGGCACATACCTTGTCACAGACCAACACAGGTTGTTGGAGATCTGTGATATATGGTCCTCATAAACCAGTAAATATAAATCTTGAAACTAAGGAAGAGATTCCAAAAGAACCAAAAGACTATACTGATGATGATTTCCTAAAACTTGAGCTTGATGCAAAAGCTTTTTCTATGTTGGCAATGGCACTCCCAAATGAAATCTATTCTGGCCTATTACATTGTGATAGTGCCAAAGAGCTTTGGGACTGCCTAAAAGAAAAGTTTGGAGGAACTGAAGAGGTGATTGCCAACACCAGAGAAATCTTGGCGCAACAGTATGAAACTTTTGCTCACATTAATGGGGAAACTTTAACTCAACAATTTGAAAGATTTTCCTCATTAATATCTGAGCCAAAACTAAATGGTCAGACCTATACAACTGTATCTATGCTTCATAGATTTTTAAGGTCTTTACCTGATAAATGGGAAACATACTCAATAGTCTTAAGATCTTCACCAGATTTTAGCTCCCTCACTCTTACAAAACTTCATGGGAGATTACTTACTTTTGAGAGAGAAATTGATCAAAAGAAAAAGTTACAAAATTCTGGTAAAACTGCTGATGACTATCTACCTGGTAGTATAGCACTATTGGGACAAGACTCACCAACTTGTTCAAATAGTTTTGGATCTTTTGACCACATTGACATAACTGCTGGGATCTCATCTGAAAGATCATTCCCAGGTTATGACAATAATGACTTTGGTCAAACTGCTGATAACATGTGTTTTATCATGGATGACTTAAATAGTTTCAGCAGTGATGACCTTGAAGAAATGGATATTTTGCACCAACTGGCCATGTTAAGTTTAAAAACAAATAAATTTTACAAAAGGTCAGGAAGGAAGTTTCCAGGACTTAACAGTTCTACAAAAATTGGTTTTGACAAATCTAAACTTAGATGTCACAAGTGTCAAAAGTTGGGACACTTTGCTAGAGAATGTAGAAGCTCTGGCTTTAACCGATCTCAGTCTGGAAACAATTTTAACCCCAATTATAACAGGAATAATGGAACACAAGGGAGTGCACATTTTGTACAGGCACAAGCTCCACAACACCAATATGTGCCACAAGTAGAATATGTACAGATGCCTTGCTCAACAGATGCAGAGCCAACAATCAATCCCTCCCTTTCCAGCTGCTCAACAACCTCCACAGCAACAACAACCCTCTCAACAAAGTCTATTTACCTCAGGGTATGTTGACTGGAGCAGTCTTTCTTTTGACACCACAGAGTGCAATCCTGATGCAGACAACAAAATGTTTGACATCAACTGGGGAGAGCCTGACAATGGCAGAAAGAACTTTGCCTTAATGGCATTTGAGGGATGCTCCTCAAAATCTGCTTTGTCACAGGTATCAAAAGAATCTTTGACAAAACTATGTTCAAATTCATGCAAAGAATCTTTTTCTCTCATAAGAGAGAAAAATGTGCACTTACAAGGAAAGGCTAATGATTCTGAGAGAAAACTTACTCAGATAAAATGTGATTTAGAAAGAAAACTTTCTGCAAAAACAAAAGTGGTTTCTAAATTGACTAACTCTGCTATTGAAACCCAAGCACAAATCAAAATAATGATTAATGACCTAGGAAATGTCAGACAAGAGCTTGCTGACACCAAGGTCACATGTGAAAAATGGGTGGAATCTTGTAAGGGGTACCAACTATTGCTAAACAAACAAAGTGCCTCAAATGTTAGGTTTGGCATAGGGTACAATCACACTGAAACACCAACAGATTTCTCTCCCAAAACTACTGAAGATGGGAGAAAAATTGTTTCAGGTGAAACTTCTGAAGAGGAAGAATGCACATCTTTCCATGAAAACTTTCTAAAAACACACAAAGAAAGTTCTTCAGAAGTACTGAGTAAATCTGACTTTAAGCCATCAGTAGTTTCAACTACATCAGGAGTTGAGAACTTGAAAACTACTGATGACCTAAAACCAATCAAAACAGTCAGAGATTTGTCTTTGAAAGAAAAGACAAAAGTATGTGAAATTTGTGGTCTGTTCAACCACAAAACAGAATTTTGCAGATATAGAAAGGGTATTCATTTCAATAAGAAAAATCAACAACTGGTTGTGGGGGAACAAATCAAAAATGATTATGTTAAAACTTTTTCTCCCAAGAAACAACAACCAGCAAAAACCCTTTCTCCGAAAAAGACAAAATCTCAACAAAAGTCTTTTTCTCAAAATTCTCTGTCAGTAGTTAGACCTAAATCATCAGCAGTTTCACAAACTGCTGAGATTAGAGATCTTATGAACATGGTACAACTACTGATGACCAAGGTTGATGGTGGTTCTCAAAAGGATACCACCATTGTACTCAATGCAAAATCCATTGCCAAAAAGACATGGATTTCTAAACTTGGTCAAGAACAAACTGTAAATGTTCTCAAGAGCAAACCCAAAGCCAAACTGGCTTGGGTTCCTAAATCTAACTAATTTGCTATCTTGTGCAGAGAGTTTCCAGAGGCTTAAATAGCATTTGGTATGTAGACAGTGGAGGCTCAATGCACATGACAGGATGCAGATACCTGATAAACAATTTTATCAGTCAAAGAGATGGATCTGTGTCCTTTGGGAACAATGCTAAGGGATATGTGCTAGGACATGGCAATGTCTCCTCTGGCAAAATACAGTTTGACAAGGTCAATCTGGTTGAAAACCTTGAGTACAACTTGCTAAGTGTGTCACAAATGTGTGATAAAGGATATTCTTCCTTTTTCACAAAGACAGCATGCAAGATCATATCACCAGAAGGCCAGAAGTTGATAGAGAAGATCATTGAAGATTATACTTTGTTAATTGCCAAAAGATGTGGCAATGTCTATGCAGTGGACATTGAAAAAGACAAAGTACTGAATAACACTGCCTGTTTCTTCTCAAGGGCATCAACTTCAGAAACTGATCTCTGGCACAGGAGACTTGGCCATGTGAACTTTAAAACCATAAATAAAGTCACAAAAATGGGTTTGGTCAGAGGTCTACCCTTAAAAGTATACCAGTGTCAAGAACACTGTGTATCCTGTTTAAAGGGTAAACAACATAAGTCCTCCTATAAGTCTATTGAAGAATCAAAAACAACTGCATGTCTTCAACTACTCCACATGGACTTATTTGGGCCTGTAAAGATCATGAGCCTTGGTAAAAAGAAGTACTGCTTAGTCATCATTGAGGCTGCTGAAATCATCAAGTTCTTCATTCTACAAGTAGAGAAGCAATACTCTCTACCTGTCAAAACCCTTAGAAGTGATAATGGGACAGAGTTTAGGAACAAAACTCTGAATGACTTCTGTTTGTCTAAAGGGATTATTAGACAATTCAGTGTTGCCAGAACTCCTGAACAAAATGGTGTGGTAGAAAGGAAGAACAGAACTTTAATAGAAGGAGCAAGAACAATGTTAGCTGATTCTGGCCTACCTTTATACTTCTGGGCAGAAGCAGTTAACACATCATGTTATGTTCAAAATAGAGTTCTTGTTGTCAAGAGACACTCAAAGACTGCCTATGAAATTCTTCATGGCATGAAGCCCCTTATCTCCTTTTTCAGGGCTTTTGGGTGTCAATGTTTCATCTTGAACATCAAGGAATCTATTTCAAAGTTTGCTGCCAAAGTTGACTCAGGTTACTTTTTTGGTTATTCCTCAACTAGAAAAGCCTACAAGGTTTTTAACTCAAGAACCAGGATAGTAGAAGAAACACTGAATGTCAAGTTCAATGAGTCAAAACACACTCTCATTCCAGCACATCCTGCTGAACTCTTTGACCTTGACAACTTTCATTTTGAACCTAAAAAGACTGTCACTTCATCCAAACCTACTTATTATGGTGATAAAAGGTTTGATGATGAGGATCCAGCACCATGGTCTCCTCAAACAGTCATTAAGTCAACTTCAAAACCATCAGAAGTTTCACAAACTTCTGATTCAACAAATACTGAAGGACAAACTCAAACATCTGCTTCAGCACCTACAACTACTGAAGACACTGAAACTGCTGAACCAGATATAATAGACCTCGGTAGTTTGTTTGAAGAACATGAGCCACCAACACCTGTCAGTGGTTTACAACAACTGATCGAACACAAAGACCATCCACTTGATCAAATCATGGGTGATATAGCATCAGGTGTTCTTACAAGAAACCAGCTTTCCAACTTTTGTCTATTCTCAGCATTTATTTCACAGTTGGAACCAAAGAAGTACCAGGAAGCCCTCAAAGACAACAATTGGGTGCAGGCAATGCAAGATGAACTGCTTCAATTCAACAAGCAACAGGTATGGGAAATCTGTCCCCTACCACCAAACAAGCAACCAATTGGCACAAGATGGGTTTTCAGGAACAAACAAGATGAAGCTGGTATGATAATAAAGAACAAGGCAAGACTGGTAGTACAAGGTTACTCTCAAGAAGAAGGCATTGACTATGATGAAACCTTTGCTCCAGTTGCAAGGCTTGAAGCCATCAGGTTATTTCTGGCCTATGCCATTTCCAACAAAATAAAAGTTTATCAAATGGATGTCAAGAGTGCATTTTTGTATGGAAAGATAAAAGAGGAAGTGTATGTTTGTCAGCCACCTAGGTTTGAGGATCCTTCTCATCCTGAGTGGGTGTACAAACTAGACAAAGCTCTTTATGGGCTCAAACAGGCTCCAAGAGCCTGGTATGATACACTTTCAACCTTTTTACTCAAAAATAACTTCACAAGAGGTGCCATTGATAAAACACTTTTCATAAAACATGTTGGAAATCATGTCTTACTTGTTCAAATATATGTTGATGATATCATTTTTGGTTCAACAAACACAAAATTGTGTGATGAATTTAAGAAACTCATGCAATCAAAATTTGAGATGAGTACAATGGAAGAACTGCAGTACTTTTCAGGACTGCAGATTAAACAACAAACAAATGGAACTTTTATACATCAATCAAAATATGTTAAAGAATTATTAAATAAATTTTCTTTACAAGACTGTAAATCATGTTCCACTCCCATGACACCAACCACACAAGTTGAACCAGATGATCAAGGAAAACAGGTTGATCAAACCATGTATAGATGTATGATAGGTTCCCTTTTATATCTAACTGCTTCTAGAGCAGATATTATGTTTTCAACATGTGTCTATGCTAGATATCAATCAGCTCCTAGGGAATCACACCTTATTGCAGTCAAAAGAATTTTCAGATATCTGAAAGGAACTCCCACACTTGGAATTTGGTATCCTGCTTCAAGCAATACCAATTATCAGCTTTTTCAGATAGTGACTATGCAGGGTGTAAAATGTCAAGAAAATCAACATCTGGTGGTTGTTAATTCTTGGGAAACTGTCTAGTGTCCTGGCAATCAAAGAAACAAACATCTGTTGCAACTTCAACTGCTGAAGCTGAATACATTGCAGCTGCAAGTTGTACATCACAGATACAATGGCTCCAATATCAACTTCTTGATTATGGAATCAAAGAGACCAAGACACCATTGCTTGTAGACAGCAAATCTGCCATTAGCATCATTCAAAATCCTGTTCAGTTTTCAAAGACTAAACACATTGAAATCAGGTATCATTTCATAAGAGATTGCTATGAAAAAGGCAAGATTGAAGTGAAACATGTAGCAACAGCTAATCTAATAGCTGACATTTTTACTAAACCCCTTGACACATCAACATTTCAGAAGTTAGTATCCATGCTAGGGATGCTAAATTTGTAAGTGTTTCTCTTTATTTTTCTGCACAACTTTTTTATTTTTCACTTACACCTGTTTTCAAAAACTTGAAAAACTTCTGAAAAGAGAGAAACTACTGATGAACAAAACATCAGTATGGGGATAATTTCTGAAAAGTGATTAACTTCTGATAAAATAACCTTCAGAAGTTATGAATAAAAGTATTTATAAAGTATTTCTCATCAGCTGTTCAAAACTACTGAAGAGAAAATGGGAACTACTGATGAAGATAATCCTTCATCAGCAGTTTGGTCAAAAAGGGCAAATCTGACTTTTCCCATCATCGGAAGTTTGACCTAGTCGGTTTAAAACTTCTGATAAAGAGATTTTTAACCTAGGCGGTTTAAAACTTCTAATAAAGAAGATCCAAGCGGTTAAAAACTTCTGATAAATATCTTTTTTCAACACTTATCCTTTCAAACACAAAAATTCCCTCCTCTCTCAAGAAAGCTCTCAAAACCCCTGAACCTGCAACACAAAAACACTGTTCGATTCATCAACACACACAAACCACATGGCTTTAGTTCTCAAACAGGGACACAATCTCAGAGCCTACTTAGAAAAACAAGAAGGCTGGTCCCAATACGATGAGATCATTGATCTTGTTGTCAAATCCCAATATTTCACCGCTCTCACCATAGACCCACCAATACATCCTGAAACTCTCAATGAGTTCTGGGCTACTGCTGAGACAGTGATGGTGGATGATGAAGTTATCTCCCTCAACTCAACAATTAAAGGGAGACAAATGGCCATAACACCGGCCATACTCTCAAACAAACTGGGGTTGAATGATGTGAATGCCCCTGAAAAGTTTGACAACTCTGCTATCCACCTAACCATGACTGAGTGTGGTTATCAAGGTACTCTCTCACAAGCTACTATCTTTAAAAAGTATTTTGAACCAAAATATAAACTTTTGTTTCATTATATTATTATGTGCTTGAGTCCTAAAACTGGGTCTTATGACTAGATGCCCTCAACCTTTCAACCAATCTTTCATTCTATTGTGAATGAAACAAATTTCAGGGCATCAAAACTTTTCTTTAATGAGTTAGTGTTACATCACAATAACACTAAGAAAAAGTTTTTGTTATATCCAAGGTTCATTATGCAATGCATAATATCTGAACTGGGTAATGAGGTGCTTGTGGGTAAAATTGAAATTTTGAAACCCTTAACCTCACAAGCATACTCAAGGCACAACAAACAGGCTGCCTGGCCAGAAGATGACCAAGGGGAACAAGCACCAGTCCCCATGGAACCCTCATCTTCCAAACCTACTCCACCAAAGGCTAAGAAACCCAAGATAACAAAACAAAAACCCACCAAACCCAAAAGAAAAGCTGTTCAGGAGGTTGAGATGCCTGAACAAACTACTGTGCAATCTGCACTTCTTAAAGATGTGACTGAAACATCCTCTCAGTCTCATCCATCTCAAACCCCACCAAGAGCACCAATAACAATCCTTTTCAAAAGAAAAAGACTTAAGAAAAATATTCCAATAGATTCCTCTTTTGAAACTGCTGAACCCATTGCCCAAACTACTGAACCAGCACCCCAAATTTCTGAACCAGACATTGAAATAGCCAAACTTCTCTCTGGGCTAAAAGAGAAAGTCCCATCTACACATGTCAGTCCCCATCAACCACATCAAACAGGGGACATAGACTCAGACAGTTACATGGATGTGGACACTCATAGCCCTAACCAAAGAGATGAGGATGAACCAGGGTCTCTAAGCCCTAACTTAGAAACCTTTGGTACTTTTGAGGCTGCTACTACTCATTTACCACCCAGTGGTGGACCTGAGGACAGAAGTATCATAGCTAAGACCTCAACTGTGGCAACTACTGATGAAGGCTTAATGCCTGAGGTAGGAAATCCTCTGAACCAAGAACAAGAGGTACATGAGACAACTGAGTTGGGCTCAGCTCATGATGTAACTGATACAGTCCTCATTGAGGATGTAATCAGGGATTCAGATGATTCCATTGATTTGGATGATGTTTCAAAACACAAAACTACTGAATTGACGGCTACAAGTGAAGGTCCTGCACCTGGTGTCTCTAAGCTCAAGAAGCTAGTCACACCATCTCAGGTTAAAGCCCACTCAATCCATGATTCCCCTAGAGTGGCATCTTCTGTACAACAAGGAAATCAACCAAAAACACACCCCTCACTACAAATGCCTACCCAATTCCCTGGGCAAACAAGCATAGACCTGAACCAGCTATGCAGCCCAGATGGTCCCTTGTATCACATGATGAACACCCTCATCAAGAATCACATCCAAACATACACAGCTAACTTGGAGCTGTCCATGAAGAACCAATTTGGAGTGATACAGACGAAGATGAATGATCTGTCCAACAAGATTGATCACAACAGCAAACAGATTGCTCATCTTCAAGGTCAGTTCTCCCAAGCTTCAACTTCAAAGGCTGATGAAGCCAAAAAAGGGAAGAAAATCAAGGTACCTATGGATACACTTGAAGCCAGAAGAGAGGCAAGAGTGGCTATCCTAGCAAGAGATCAAAAAGATCAAGCCAGAAAAGAGAAACTAGCTCAACAATTTGGTGTCTCTATTCAAGAAATAAAAGATGCTGAAAAGACTGATGAATCCCAAGGGCACAATGAAGAAACCTCTGATGGCCAAACTTCTGATGAAGAGCCAGAAAGTACTGAAGACAATCCTTCAGTAGTTGACAAACCTTCAGTATTTGTCAAACCATCAAAGGTCAACACTTCCAAAACCAAAACTACTGACCCTTCCAGAACAACTGCTTCTATTCAACCAACCTCTGCTCCTATCAGGCCTACTACAACTGTTACCACAATGACTGTGCTAAACCCTTCTCCAATCTCTCAATCAGCAGAACTACTAGAGAAGAGTTTAGTTGCAGCCCAAAAGAAGGCCAGAGAAGATCAGATCCGGAAAAATCTGGAAGAAAGGGATGACTTAGATCTAAGCCATGAAGAAAAACTTCAGGCTTATGAAGCTGAACTCCAAAGGCAGGCTAGCCTAGATGAAATTGCTGAACAAGACAAAAGACATCAACTGATGTCTTACATTATGAAGAACAGCAAAATCAAAGCCCACACATTGAAGAGACTCTCTGTGGAAGAGCTGACAAGAAGAGCTCAACTTATAGCAGATAAACTTGCAACAAGTAAAGACACAAAGGCCAAGAGAGCTCAGATGATAGAAGAACTGGTAGCTAATGGTTATGGTTCAAAAGCCTCAGTGTCCAAATGGAAAGAAGAAAGATTGGTGGACACATATAGAAAATACAAGGCTACAAGGGCTGCTAATCCAGAGAAGTTTCAAACTGCTGAAGCTTCAACTTCAGTAGTTAGAACTTCTGGTGTTCAAAGAAGACCAGCTACCCAAAGAAAGAAGTCAGAGGAGAAAGTGAAGACTGATTTCAGAATGGTACTACTAGAAGTTAGTACAGTAGTACATTCTGATTTTGACATAGAAGAGAAGCCTCTGCTCACACAATTCAGGGATCATTCCACCTTTGCATATCAAATCCAGAAGACCATCACAGACAAACTGCACACCAAGGTAGTAATTGAACATCATTTGCCAACATTTCAGATACCTAATGTGATGGAACAACAGCAGGGAAGTGAATCCCACCTGAGAGTCACTGAAGTTGAAAACATTCAACACTCAGGAGAAACCCAGGGTACCACCATGGTTCCCTACACTGCAGACTTTGACAAGTCTAAAGTACCCGTCATCAGATGGTCCTTTACTGATAACAACTCAGTACTTGTGACAAGAAGAGATCAAACAAGCAGGGAATATAGGTTGATTAATGAACTAAAGAAACTATCAACCAAAGACCTGCTTACAATCCAACACTTGGAACCAAAGAAAGGGTCTCTTACTGATGATCAACTGAACCAGCTCAAGAATTCCATGTTCAAAGGAATATGGAAATTGTGAAGGACAGAAAAGAACAATAAGGAATTAGTAAGGTTTTGGCTTCATCAATCCAGGGGAGATTGTTAGGACAAAAAGGATTGGTGAAACCACTTTTGCAAACCTTAGTCTAATTCACTTCTGTCAAAATACTCTAAGTATATAACTGCTGAAGATAAAGAATCAAACTGCTGAAGAAGAGATTCAGAAGTATTGAAGAAGAAAAGTCATCAGAAGTTCTGAAGTTCAAACCAGACACTTCTACTGAAGAACTACTGAAGACAAACTACTCATCAGTAGTTTGTCATTCATCAGTACTTACATAAGATCTTTTCCACCGCCTTTGTATATCAGTAGTTTAATACTTTAGTATTTCTTTTTGCTTTATGTACAAGTTCCAAGACTGCAACTTGTTGCAACTTGTTTCTGAACTTGCTTTTTGGAAAGGTTCATGTATTTGTAAAGTCTATAAATAGAAGGGTTCATCCCTCTGTTTTAGACATTGATTTTAATACAAGAAATCCTTCAACACTTATTATTGTTATTTCCATTTCGTGTTTACTGAGAATCTGTCAAAGTATTTCATTCTCATTCAATACTTAGATTCTCAATAAACACTTATCATTTATTAGTTCTTGAATCCAGGGGGAGTAATAACTCCTGTTGATAAGTGTAGCTTTAAACTTATAAACATTCCGCTGTGCTATCACTCACCAAGAACTTGCTAAACACTTAAGTGTCAACTAGCAAGTTCAACTAAAAGAGCAGCTTACTGATCCAACACATCATAAACAATGTTCTAGCATCAATTAATAATCAAATTAAGCAATTTAAGATCAAGATATAGGCCCTACAAGTCGCAACAATAATTCTGTCCAAAACCAAAACCATGCAAAAAATTCAACTACAAACCCTGATCATCTAGAAATCACATATATCATGTACCCATCACATGCAATCATGTTTGTATCAATATTTTACACATTCAAAACCCTAATTATGATAAAATCAATCAATTCGCATAAACATTCATAGGAAAGACATCCAATCATCCACACACACACACACACACATTTATTCATGCAAGGGTCCTAGGTTTTAAAAAACATTTCAAGACATCAAGAGCAACTGTAAAATACATGAATCATACATTTCTAAGCAAAGAAATCTCAAGGTTCGAAGGTTTCACCCCACACAATTGTTTGAAACAACTTAGAATCATAAAAGAAAGCTTGATAATTGATTGAAATTGAGAGAGAGGATGGGTAGGGGTTCACGGCCGCAAGTATGGTTAGGGTTCCCCTATACCTTTTTTATAGAAATTCTAAGCTAAGGTTTGATATGTTAGGCCTTGGGCCAAAACTACGGGCTTTGTGGGACCTTTTCTTGTCACCCGTTAATAAAACTTATTCTCGCAAATGAGCCAAATAATATTATTCCCACTAAATTACTTAATAACTATAATTTTAATAATCCCTTAAGATATTAATTAAACATACCGATCATAAAGTGCACATATTTCGCAGGATTAATGTAACGGTTATCTATTAAGCAAAGATTCACATAACATGTTAATTCACATCCCCTATCGTCCAATTACACATATGACCATGTATATTCGACGCATCACCAATGTTTAGGGTACAGGACTCGTGTATGCATTTTGATAATAACATACCTTATTATACTGTAGCGTACGTTATTATGATATAACATATGTTATTATGATGCAACATATAGAAATACCTACTTAACTAACCCTAGTCAAGTATTTAGTTACATATGAATATGCAACTTAACTAGAGTTCAGTTAAAGTGTTAACCTGAAGTTACGGGGTATTACAATCTTTATCTTCATCGTCATCGTCTGCATCATCGTTGTATCGAGGATGATTCCAAATGTGTTCAACCAAATCCGCTCGAAGGTTTTGATGCGTCTGTTTGTTAAAAATATCATGTATATTTACAAAATAAAGATGCCTTGAAAACGGGTGATTGATTAAGTATATTTAGATCGTTATTTAGTCATTGAAAATTGGTGACTGATTAATTATATTTAGATCGTTATCTGAACCGTCCATACCAAGAAATGCATGACATATCTAAAGATTTTGTGATGCAACTGCTTCAAGCATCACAACCATTTTTTCTATTACACCCACTAGTGTGTTGGACGTTCCATGCAGTTGGACATAATTTCCACTCCCATTTCATACAATCTAGACTACCGATTATCCTGGGAAACCGTACATTTTTTTGAGCATAAAAAATTTGTTGCTTGTCATCAAACGTAGTTTTTCTCAAATATCTTTTTAGGTTGAATATAATAATATACTCACAAAAATAATGAAGACTATCCCTCGCTATTCGTTCTGACATATTTAAATAGTGATTCATTATGCCAGAACTAGTGCCATAAACCAATTTTCTAATCACGGCCATGACTTTTTGCAACATGCTAAATCCCAAACAATCTCGCGCATCGGTTTTTTGTTGGAAAAATTCAAATCTACTTTCTTAATCATTTACAATCTTTAGAAATAAGGATCGGCTTATACGAACACACCGCCTAAAACTCATATCATTATATGTTAGATTGGGTGCAAAATAATCAGTTACCAATAACTTATGTGCGGTGAGTCGAAGTCATATTATATATTTCCTCCTTTTGGTTGTGAACTCTCTTTATCTTTAGTAATAGACTTAACTACTTTCCTAGCTGTTGATATATTGGTTTTTCTTCCTTGTCAAATTGTCAGATGAAGATGATAAAAGCCTTGGGTTAATCAAAGACGATGATGAACTTTCATCTTTCATTTTGTATAAATGATAAATATGGTAGGTTTGTTGATGAATTTTAGAGTGAAAAATGTGTTTGTATGGTTGTTAATGGGTTAATATATTGAATTATATATATATGTATGTATATATGTATATATTAAATTCTTAAAAAAGTTTTTTTTAAGTAAACCAGTCGTTTTTTACCGCTATTGAACAGCCACGTCCACTCCTTCACTTATCTCACGCCAGTGAAAATCTCCATCAAGATTGCCCCACGTTATTGTCCTTACTGGCCCTAGGGTGTTATGGCAGATTTAGAAAAGCTTCACACAATCCTTTTACAACCCCACACGTATATTCTTAGGCTTATTGGCATGACTTTTTACTAGTTTCAATGATAAACTACACCGGTTTTAATTTGAGCTAAATAAAAAATAATTAACCTAATAACGAAATATCTCCCCCAAAACCAACTAGATCAAATAAATAATAATAATAATAATAATAATAATAATAATAATAATAATAAACCCTATTAAAATGTCATAGGGTTTCAGTTTTCAAAGATAAAGAATTCAAATATGTATTAGTTGCGCTAATAAATACCAAATAGAACCCAATTTAATGCACACTTATGGATGAATGTAGACGGGTAGCATTGTTTGATCTAGCATGAAGCTTTTTTTATACGAGTTTACATTACCCACGTGTTATGACATGATGTCAAAAATGAAAGTCTTTGAATTCACTTTGTCTTCATTGCCCATTTATTATTAACTAATGATCTTTGTTTTTTGGAAAAAAAAAATCTACTAAACAATTCATTTTTTAATCAATAGGATCATTTAGAATAAAATAACAAAATAAAATAATAATCATGAAAATAATAAAAAAAAACACTTCTTATGTGGTCGTTAAATTTACTAATTTGTATATACATAGATACAGATACAGATAAAAATACATATACATATACATATACATATCTAGGGATGCGTTTAACAAGGAACCTAAAAAAATGGCAACCAGAGAATCATGCATTTAACATAATAAACATATTATAAAAAATCAACTTAACATTTAAAAACATAGTTTTTTCAAAAATTTCGTTGGAGCATTTGCGTATAAAGCATGTAAAACTTTTTCAATAGAAAAATTAAAAAAATGGTTAAAATTAGTTTAAAAAAAGGTTAAAAATATTTTTTTTAGAAAATGTTTTTTTATTGAAATGGTTTCTACATCTATATATATATATAATAAACGAAAAGGGGTATGTCACATGACACTATGTGACGTCTTCACACCCCAAGATTACCTCAAAAAGTCTTTCTTAATTATATAGTATATTAATTTACAAATGATTTATGCATAATGGTGTGGTACATCAAGCTTATAGATTTTTTGTGCTTAAAATTTTTGTACGTAAGGTTTGTGTAGTTGTACATGTCTATGGGTTTTCTATGAGTTTCTTCCCATCTTCCCTATCATCCCATGTATTGAGTTTCTGCCTCAAACTACACGGTGCATCTTCCCTATCTTCCCCACATAATAACTTCCACCTAATTGCGTTTGCTAATTCTGCTTCCTCCACCGTTATCACCGTGCGTATGAAACCCAGCAAAGGTATTGTTTTCGTTATTTTGTCGATCTAATTAGATATTTTAAGGTTAGGTCTCTGCTATGTTTGTGGTATAACAAGAACGTCTGTTCCCTATCTCTCAGCATGCTGCATGTGACATCGCCGGTGTTCTCTCTTTGCCGGTTTGCTTTGGCTTTGGTTGAGCACGGTTGTTTTGTCGTATTATGTCGAAAAAGAAATATATTTTTAGGGTGAGAAACAGAGAAAGAGGCGTGTTGTCATCTATGGTGGTGGTGTTCTTGAGAGAAACAAACAGATAGGGTTATTCACTACCGATGCTTGTGGCTCCGGCCGTCTAGGGCGGCGACGCTGACGGTTTCCTTCTCCTCATATGGAATCGGTTGTTCCGCCTCCTTCACCATCCTTCTGCTCGATCGGTGGTGGATGGTGGTGGTGGTGGTGGTTTTCAATTGTGTTTGCGAACCACCACGCTTGCATGTCTCGGATCTGTGCAGATCAGTGACGTTAGGTGAGTCAAATATGTTCAACTTAACTTCTAAGCGGTTTAATTGTTATAAAAAATAAATTACTATATTTTCCACCATTTCTTTTGGGAATTATTTGTGGGTTTTAGGATTTTGAACTTTTGGGTTTAGCGTAAGGTTGTGGATGATACAGAAATAAGGAAATCCAAATGAGAACGATGAAGATAATTGGTTTTACTGTTAAAAGGCATATACTTTAAAATTAGGAATGACAAAATAAAATAGGCATTATTCGTTGCTATTGGATTTGGTTTTGTTAAAGTGGTTTTACAAATAAGAAGTAGCATAACAGTATAACATGTCCTTTTGAAAGTTGTTGAATTGATTGAGTTTGTAAAGTTCAAGGGCACTGGAAAGCTTCTATCAGAACTGCTGAAGATCCAAACAACTTCTGATGAGTAAATCATCAAAGTTGTTCTTCAGATGGTTGTCTGGTTCATCTTTAGGTCTTTACTCTTCAGCACTTGCAGTTTCTTCTTCACACTTTCCTTTACTTTTTCAGCACTTGTCTATACAAAAGTTGTAGAGAGGATATTAGACTAAGGTTGGTGAGCTTGTCAATCCTATTGACCCAACAATGTCCCCTTGGATTGATGAAGCTAAAACCTCATCTAATCTTTATTTAAATCCTCATCTTCTTCTACAGTCAAGGATCCTCCATATATCTTTAACCATTACATCTTGAATTCCCTGACTTGTTGTCTAGTGAGGAATGGTCCCTGCTCTGGTTCTAGATATTGAACTGTACGTAAATCTTCTGATGAAAGGTGTTCAGTTAACTCTTGTGTTTCTAAACTTTGTATGATATATCTTCTCTTTCCAGACAGATCATATTTGACTTGTGGGTGAAGGACCATTTCAGAATCTTGGATTTAGAGTTATCAAAATCCAACTTGTAGAGTATGATACCCTTTTCTTGGTTTGCAGATAGGCCTAATGATTGGGGTTGGTTTTCTACTTCAGCAAGAATCAGGTTGGATCTTCTGACATGTTCAACTTATCCAATACCAGGTGTGTCACTAGGAATAGGAATGTGGTGTTCAGTGATTACCTTGGTTTGCTTTTGATATGTGATGGTCTACTTCAGTTGATATGCATAAGTAGTTGGATCCCTATCTGTTAAAATCAGAGGTTTTTCTTCATAAGACAAGTCTTGGTCATCAATTGTGTTGTTATCTAGAAGTATCATCGTGAAGTCTGCCTTGACTTGTTCCGTTGGTTGTTATTTTTTCTGTTTCTTGACAGCTGGTTTGGAAGTTGACTTCTCTGAAGGTTCAACAGTTTTATGAACTTCTGATGTATTGAACATCTCTGGGTTGTTTTTTCTGCAGAGCCTTGAATTTCTTGTAAGTCTCATGAAGATCAACATCATTCCATTTTGACAGTTGAGCCTTTGAACCATACTCATTGGCTACCAGTTCTTCTAAATCTAAGCTCTTTTCATCTTTTTGTCCTTTTCAGCACTTTGTTTTTCTTGAATCGGCTTCACCATGTGTTCAACATCTGAAGATGAAAGATCTATAAGAGAGTATTTTTTTGGTCTTGCTGTTCTTCACAATCCAGCTAATTAGCTGTTGCCTTTTGTCTTCCTCAACAATTTGGATTTGTTCCTCAGCAATCCTTTTTTCTTCATCTAACTCTATGAGTTTGGTCTCATAAGTTTTGAGTTTGTCATTAAAGCTTAAGTCTTCCCTTTCTTCTATGTTGTTCCACATCTCATCGTCCTTGGCTTTTCTTTGGGCTGCCAGTAAACTCTTCTCCATTTCTTCAGATGAGAATGCAATTGATGAAGGGTTTAGAACATGTGTAGTTGTAGGAAGATGAATCTGAGTTGGAATTGGTTCGGTGGTTGTTTGGGTAAAAGTTTGAGTTGTTGCTTTAGTCGCAACTACTGAAGCATTGGCCTGAGTACCAACTACGGAAGGATTTGTCTTTAGTACTTATATGTTGTTCTTCAGTAGTTGTTTCTATGCCTTTGGAAGCATTTTCAGCTTTTTCTCTAAGGAGCCTTTCTTGTTTTTCTTGCCAGTCATGCCTTTCTTTCAAGGCAGTTTCTTGTTTAGTTTAGAAAGAATCTTTTTGGCATCCTTGAGCTGTTGAGCTTCTCTTGCTTTCTTGGAGGCTTCAAGAGAAATCTTTTCTAGTCCTTTGCCCTTGGCTCTCATCTCCCCATTTTTGGCTTCATCCACTTCTGGAAACCAAGGAGCAGGAGGTGCAATACCAGATAGATGCTCCAGTTATCTTCTATTATTTACAACTCTTCGGGAAAACTCTCTCATCTTCAAGTCAATGGCATTATTGATCATCTCCAACTGAGTTTTGTTTTTCAGTTCCATTGTAGTTGTGAAGGTTTAGAGATGTGAAGAAATGAGATGGTGGATCATCTGGTATAAAGGACCATATGGGCTGCATAGCTGGTTTAGGTCTATGCTTGTAGCACCAGAAGTTTGGGTAGGATTTTGTGAGTGTAGAGGGGGTGTTTTTGGGAGATCCCTGTCAGTTAAGAATGGGGATGCCACTATTGGGGAATTTGGGTGTAAGTGTGTTTAACCTAATATTCCGTGACCAACTCCTTGAGTTTGGAGACATTAGATTCAGGACCTCCACAGTCAGCCGTAAATTCTTTGTAGATAGTCGAATCATCATCCAAATTAATGGAATCATCTAAATCCCTGATGGTTTCATGAGTGTTATCATGAGCTATATTCATCCTAGTAGTCTCATGAACCCCTTTTTGTTGGTTCTGGGATTTCCTGCGTCAGACTCAAAGCCTTCATCAGCAGTTACTGCAAATGAGATCTTAATTATGTTACTAGTGGCCTCTGATCCACCAAGGGGTGGTAAAAGAGTACCCGCAGCCTCATTTGTACCTAAGATCTCAAAGATTGGGCTAAGAGACCTTAGTCCTTCCTCATCAATGGCCATATCAGAAGTTTGTTTCCCTGTTTGATGTGGTGAATGGGGAATGCCACTAACTGATGGGATTTTTGTTTTCAATCCAGAGATAAACTGGGCTATTTCTACTGTGTGTGTTGGTGAGTGTTCAGGTTTAGTAGTTTTGGGGACATCAGTAGATTGGGGTTCAGTGGTTTAGGTTTCAGTAGTTTCAAGAATTGGGTCAGAAGTTTTATCCTTTTTGTATTTCTTCCTTGAAAACTGAATATTAAAGGTTCTGACTCTTTTTGTTGATGGTGGACATGGTGAATGTAACTGAGGGGAAGTTTCAGTTACATCTTTCTCAAGTGCAGATTCCACATTAACATCCTCAGGCATCTCAAACTCCTGAGGTGTCTTTTTGGGTTTGATGGGTTTGAAAATTTTTTCTCTTGGGCTTTTTGGTCTTTGGAGAAATGGGTTTGGAAGATGTGGGCTCCATACGGACTGGTTCCTGTTTCCCTTGGTCATCTTTTGGCCTACTGGCCGGTTTGTTATGCCTAGAGAATACTTGTGAGGTTAAGGGTTTAAGATTTGATACATCACCCACAAGTACCTCTTCACCATGTTCCTTTATCATACATTGCATTAGGAACCTTGGGTAAAGAAAAAAATTTCTTTTTATCATTTTAATGATGCAAAACTAGTTCATTGAAAAAAAATATGATGATGCCTTGAAAGGTGTTTCATTCACAATGGAATGAAAAATTTGTTGTAAAGCAGAGGTCATCTGATCATAAGAGCCAGTTTTTGGACTCAAACACATGATAATATAATGAAAAATTAATTTGTATGGTGCATCAAAAAAACTTTTGTAAATTGTAGCATGTGACAGAGTACCTTGGTAACCACATTCAATCATGGTTAATTGAACAGTACCGGTTGGAATGTGTTCAGGGGCTTGTGCATCACTCAGGCCTAATCTTATTCCCAAAGTGTCCGGTGTAACTGCCATGGTCTTCCCTTTGATCATCGTCTTTAGGGAGATAACCTTGCCATCAACAGTGACAGGAACAACGTTTGCCCAAAACTCATTCAGAGTTTGAATGTGGATTGGTGGGTTTATAGTGAACATTCAGAGTTTGAAGTAGTCGCGTTGATTGTGTCCATGTTTTAGTTCGACATCCAATGTTGTTTGATAAAATAGTTACAAGTTTTCAGAGGGTTTGTAGAGAGATGGAATTTTTTTAACGTAATAAATGAGGAAGGGGGTTTTTTGAAGTTTTATAATGCCCTCGGTCAAACTTCTGAATGGGAAAAGACTGGTTTGCCCTTTTGAGCAAAACATCTGATGAAACAGATTTGTTCATCAGTAGTTTCCCATTTCTCTTCAGTAGTTGTTCACAGCTGATGAGAATTCAATTTTAAAACACCCAACATAATTTCTGATGTTTTGTACATCAGTAGTTTTTCTTTTTAAAAAATATTCCCTTCTCATGTTTTGTACATCCGTAGTTTCTCTCTTTTTGGTCATCAGAGGTTTAGGAACAGTTGAGTAACAAATAAGTAAAAATGAAATATGTACAGAAAAATGAAAACATTTACAAAATTACTCCAAATTTAGCATCCAAAGCATGGATACTAACCTCTGAAATGTTGATGAGTCAATGGGTTTTGTGAACACATCAGCTATCTGATTAGCTTTTGACACATATTTCACCTCAATTTTGCATTTATCATAGCAATCCCTTATGACAGGATACCTGATTTCAATATGGTTTGCCTTTGAAAACGGGACAGGATTTTGAATGATGCTAATGGCTGAGGTACTATCTATGAGCAGTGGAGTCTTGGTTTCTTTGATTCCATAATCAAGAAGTTGATTTTGAAGCCATTGTATCTGTGATGTACAGCTTGCAGCTGCAATGTTTTCTACCTCAACAATTGATATTGCCACAGAAGTTTGCTTCTTTGATTGCAAGACACCAGACAGTTTCCTATGAATTAACATCCACCAGATGTTGATTTTCTGGACATTTTACACCCTGCATAGTCACTATCTGAAAAAGCTATCAATTTGGTATGACTGTTAGCAGGATACCAAATCCCTAATGTAGGAGTTCCTTTCAAATATCTGAAAATTCTTTTGACTGCAATAAGGTATGATTCCCTTGGAGCTAATTGATATCTAGCACAAACACATGTTGAAAACATAATATCTGGTCTAGAAAGTTAAGGAAAGTATGGAACCAATCATACATTTGTACATGGTTTGATCAACCTGTTTTCCTTGATCATCAGGTTCAACTTGTGTGGTTGGACACATGGAAGTGGAACATGATTTACAGTCTTGTAAAGAAATTTGTTCAATAATTCTTTAACATATTTTGATTGATGTATAAATGTTCCATTAACTTGTTGTTTAATCTGCAGTCCTAGAAAGTACTGCAGTTCTCCTATTGTACTCATCTCAAATTTTGATTGCATGAGTTTCTTAAAATCATCACACAGTTTTGTGTTTGTTGAACAAAAAATGATATCATCAACATAAATTTGAGCAAGTAGGATGTGATTTCCAACATGCTTTATGAAACGAGTTTTGTCAATGGAACCTCTTGTAAAATGAATTTTCAATAAAAATCTGGAAAGTGTGTCATACCAAGCTCTTAGAGCCTGTTATAGCCCATATAGAGCCTTGTCTAGTTTGTACACCCAATCAGGGTAAGAAGGATCCTCAAACCTAGGTGGTTGACAAACATGCACTTCCTCTTTTATTTTTCCATATAAAAATGCACTTTTAACATCCATTTGAAAATTTTTGATTTTGTTGGAAATTGCATAAGCCAAAAATAACATGATGGCATCAAGCTTTGCTACTGGTGTAAAGGCTTCGTCATAATCAATTCCCTCTTCTTGGGAAAAACCTTGAACCACCAGTCTTGCTTTGTTCTTAATGATTAGACCTGCTTCATCTTGTTTATTTATGAATACCCATCTTGTGCCAAATGGTAGCTTGTTAGGAGGTAATGGACAAATTTCCCACACCTGTTGCTTTTTGAATTGTAGCAACTCATCCTGCATAGCTTCCACCCAATTTTTGTCTTTAAGGGCTTCTTGGTATTTCTTTGGTTCCAACTATGAAATAAAGGTTGTGTAAAAGCAGAAGTTGGAAAGTTGGTTTCTTATCAGCACCCCTGAACCTATCACCAAGAATTTAATCCAATGGATGATCTTTATGTTCAATCAGTTGTTCTTGGGGTTGAATAATAGGCTCTTGTGTTTCTTTCAACAAACCACTAAGGTTAATAATATCTGATTCAGCTGTTTGTACTGTATCAGAAGTTTTAGGAGTTGCATCAGAAGTTTAGGCTTCTGAATCAGTAGTTGTTTGGATTGTTGATTTTGGAGTTGATTTACAGACTGTATTGGGAGTCCATGAAGGAGGACCATCATCAAACCCTTTGATCACCATAATAAATGGGTTTAGATGAGTTGTTTACAGTCTTTTCAGGTCCAAAGTTAAAACTGTCAAGGTCAAAGAATTCATCAGGATGTGCTGGAATTAGTGCATGTTTTGACTCATTGAACTTGACATTCAGTGTCTCTTCTGCAATCTTGGTTCTTGAATTGAATACTTTATAGGCTTTCCTTGTGGAAGAATAACCAAGAAAATAACCTAAATCAACTTTAGCAACAAACATTGACATCCAAAAGCCCTGGGAAGGAGATAAGGGGGTTAATGCTATGAAGAACTTCATAAGTAGTCTCGGAATGTCTTTTGTTGATAAGACCATGTTCTGAACATAACAAACTATGTTAAGTACTTCTGCCCAAAAATAAAGTGGTGGGCCTGAATCAGCCAACATGGTTCTTGCTGCTTCGTTTAATGTCCTATTCTTCCTTTCTACAACACCATTTTGTTTAGGAGTTCTAGGAATGCTAAATTGTCTAACAATCCCTTTAGACAAGCAGAAATCATCTAGACTTTTGATCCTGAATTCTGTCCTATTGTTACTTCTAATGACTTTGACAGAGAGAAAATATTGTTTCTCTACTTGTAGAATGAAGAATTTGATTATTTCAGCTACCTCGTCCTTTGAAAATAAGAAGAAAACCCATGTAAATCTTGAGGAGTCATTAATGATGACCAAGCAGTATTTCTTCTTACCAAGGCTCATGATCTTGACTGGTCCCAATAAGTCCATATGGAGTAGTTGAAGACATGCAGTAGTTTTGGATTCTTCAATAGACTTATAGGAGGACTTATGTTGTTTCCCTTTTAAGACAGGAAACACGGTGTTCTTTACACTAATATTCCTTCAAGGGTAGACCCGTGACCAAGCCTATTTTTGTGACTTTATTTATGGTTTTAAAGTTCACATGGCCAAGTCTCCCTTGCTAAAGGTCTGTTTCAGAAGTTGATGCTTTTGAGAAGAAACAATCAGTGTTGTTCAGTACTTTGTCTTTCTCAATGTCTACATCATAGACATTGACACATCTTTTGGCAATTAGCAAAGTATGATCATTGATAATCTTCTCAATCAACTGTTGGCCTTCTGGTGAAATGATCTTGCACATAGTTTTGGTGAAAAAAGAAGAATATCCCTTATCACACATTTGAGATACATGATGTATTGTAAAATACATCTATTTCCAGTGTAAAGTTTGTGCAGTTTTAGAGTCGTTTAGATAGTGTTTTTATTAGTTTTAGGCTTGTACCGGTCTATTTTATTTAGTATAGGTTTTTATAGATTTTTATTAGTTTTGAGTCATTTTTAGTACTTATTTATTTATTTTATATTTTATAGGTGTTCGTGGAAAATAAGCTTAAAACGAAAGAATTTTAATTGAGACGCGGACACTTGAGGGCATATGTTCATGGACGTCGGAGCGTAAATGAGAAACTTTGGTCGAGCCAAAAACAACCAAGCCAGGAACATGGAATAATAATAATAATAATAATAATAATAATAATAATAATAATAATAATAAAAAAGACAAGTGACTTGGGCCAAAGCCCAAGCCAAAACCTAAACCAAAAATACTAAGTCGGTCAAAAAAATAGACGAGAGATATAATATGTATAATTGATTTGAATTCATTCATTCATTTCAACAATCATACATCATTCATTCAGCCGTATACATACATTCTACGACTTCAACAATACATTGAATCGCACAGAGAACAAGAGCCAAGAACGGTGCCGATCGAACGAGCACGGAAGGAGAAAAGGCCACGGGCACGTTAAAGATCAAGAGCCAACGAGCCTTGGGTTAGGTTTAATTTTTATTAATTTTTCTCTAGACATACTTAAAACTATGTTTAATTATTTTGTGATGGTATTTTTTAATATTATGAGTGGCTAGACATTTTTATGGCTACTTAGGATGATGATTTAGACAATAATATGATTGAATGACGTTTGGTTTCCGTTTGGATGTGTAGAATTACATGATTTTTATTTTTATTGTTGGATTTGATATATGTGTGTTGGTGTTATTTTTATTTGAAGTT
Organism: Ambrosia x helenae; assembly: GCA_030844895.1. Classification (NCBI taxonomy): domain Eukaryota; kingdom Viridiplantae; phylum Streptophyta; class Magnoliopsida; order Asterales; family Asteraceae; genus Ambrosia; species Ambrosia x helenae. Next base: position 60,772,295 of record CM061225.1, read on the forward strand.
TGTTTATTGGTTTTGTGGAACTAGGCATGTAGAGATACCCCCTAGGTCTATAAATCAATCTAGTTCGTCAACTTAGGTTAGCGTGCTAGTATTTGGAGTTGGAGTACGACACAAGTATAACAAACTAATATAATAAATTAACTAAAACGTGCAGTCCATTCTTGAGGGTGAGAAATCTAACTCGAGAGTGCTAGGTAACTAACTAGGCATTGTTCGGTAGTTGGCAAACGCTAGGGCGGGAGTCGCTACTTGTCCGTGTTTAGAGTTTTCCTAGGTTTCTTTCAGTAGAGTTTAAGTTTGCTTCATAGTTTGAGGGTTTTAATCCAGGAGAGGTTTTAACCTGATTTCTGTGGGATTTTGGTACGCTAGGGCGATCCAGATCCATTTTAGCATTTCTACACTTGTCCCGCCTTGATTCTAGCTTACTAGCCTTTCCTGCAGGAGGAGAGTAGTTGGATGAAATTAGGGTCTCCAAACGGGTTTCTTAGTCAGGATTGAGTATTACGTCTAAGGATTCTTACCTAGGTAGCCAGTCTTTCCCTTGTTTGAATTTTCCATCACTTTAGTTCGGTTTTTATTTTAGTTCTAATTAGTTTTTAATTTAATTTAATTTAGGGTAATTTAGTTAATTAATAGTTAATCAATTTTTATATTTTCAATTTAAAACCCCCCTTAGTTATTAATTTAAACAAGCAATTCAGTGACAGTTTAATCTTCTGTGTTTAATTGAGTCCTTTGGTTCGATACCTGGTCTTATTCGCTTGCTACAAACGAACGGTACACTTGCCGATTGTGCGTGGTTTAGTTGAGTCTAGGGTTTTAACTTGTGCACATTTTTATATACATTAACACGCATCAATACACTGAGCAAGTTGTACTCCAGGTCTTCAACCAGATTGACCATGTCAAACTGTTCTTTTCCAGAGGATACATCACCATATCCATGTACTCTTGGCATTGTTCCCAAAGGACACAGATCCATCTCTTTGACTTTTGAAATTGTTGATCAGGTACCTGCATCCTGTCATGTGCATTGAGCCTCCACTATCAACATACCAAATGCTATTTACACCTCGGGAGACCCTCTGCACAAAGAGTAAATTAGTTAAGCCACTTTGGGTTACTCATGAGAACATGAAGAGTAATAGTTTGGTTTGGATCATTTTTAGAAATCCATGTTGTTTTGGTCATGGATTTGCTTTTTGGTGCAATGGTGGAAATCTTTTGAGGTTCACCATCAACTTTGGTCATCAGAAGTTTAACCATTTCGATCAAATCACTAACCTCGGTAGTTTGTGAGTCTATTGAAGGTTTGGGTCTAACTTCTGAAGAAGAATTTTGCTTTTGTGAATAAGACTGATGTTGAGTTTTAGTCTTTTTCTCAGGAAAGGTTTTGTTGGACTGTTGTTTGTTGGGATAAAAAGTCTTCTCAAATCATTTTTAATCTTTTTACCCACAGCTAGTTGTTTAATTTTATTATTAAATAAACTTTCTTTCCTGAATCTACAAAATTTTGATGTATGGTTAAACAGACCACACACCACACATGATTTTCCCTTTCCTTTCATTGTATCAGTGTTAGTAGTTTTGGAAGGCATTTCTCTAACATTTTCAGCATTTTCAATTTTATCTTCAATAGTTTTCAGGGACTCAAACCCTGATGTAGAAATAACTACTGAAGGTTTAATGTCAGAGGTTTGAACGGTCATCCGGAAGAAAATTGATCAGGTACGCTCGTCTTCTCAGTGTATGCCACATACTCGCTCACAAGGACCACCTGAATTCACCACCTGCACGGATCCCAACCTCGACATCCACGAGCGCCTTAACGAGTTTCGAACGGTCATCCGGAAGAAAATTGATCAGGTACGCTCGTCTTCTCCATCCTTTTCATCCTTTTCTTTTTCTGAACCTAAACCCACCATCCATTCTCCACCAAAACCCATTCCTTTCCCACCACTCACTGCTGAAATGGCTGAAGGAAATGTCAGACGCACAGTGCACTCTCGTGCCACTGAGGGACTTACTGGGATTCGTTCTCCCATTGCTCGCCCTGCTACTGCTGACGCCAACAATTGGCAAATCCCCTCCCATGTCATGTCCACTATTACTAACGCCACTCAATTTCATGGTCTTGATGAGGAGGATGCTCATGGACATCTGTCCCGATTTGTGCGCATCTGTGACACTTTCAATCTTTCCCACATCACAAAGGAAGCCATTTATCTGCGTTTGTTCCCATTTAGTTTGTCTGGTCGTGCCGCCACTTGGTATGACACTCTGCCTAATAGTTCCATTGCTACTTGGGAGGACATGCTTGGAAAATTCTTGAAAAAATATCACCCAGCTTCCAAGGATTCCCGCATTAGGTAGCAGATTCACTCATTCCGTATGGATCCTGATGAGCCATACTACATGGCTTGGGAGCGTTTCTAGACCCTACTGAGCCGATGCCCTCATCATGGTCTTTCTGACTGGGCCCTTGTGGAGAAATTCTACAATGGCCTCACTTTTGAGACTCGAGTTCATTTTAATACAGCTGCACAGGGTAATTTCATGGAAAAAATGGATATTGATGCAGCTAATGAGTTATTTGAGAGTTTTGCCCATTCTGAGAGACCACCAAAGCATACTGTTGGGAATTCAAATCCCATGACTAGTAACGCCTCTCCTACTACCCGAGGTGTTTATCAGATTGCACCTGATACTGGTCTGGCTGCGGTGATTGAGAATTTAACTAAGCAAGTGAGAGATCTTCAGATGAGGTTAGATAGGTGTGAAATATGTAGGGGTCATGACACATCTGAGTGTCCAATTCAGAGTCAGGAACAGGTAGATTCTCTAAATTCTGGGTGGCTTAAACCACCTTATCAAAACTACACTTCCAACTCGAACTCCAACTGGAGAAATCAGAACTCTAACTGGCAAGGGGGTAACTCTTCTAGATACCAACCTCGCCAGAATCTGTTCCAAGCTCCCAACTCTGGGGGTCCCACTAGTCGTACTGAGTCTGACCTTACTACCATTCTAGAGAACCAGTCCCAGATTCTTAGTAACATTCAGTCACAACTTGCTGAGAATGAAGCTTTTAGGAAAGGTCAACAAGCTGCATTTCAAAACCTAGAGGCCAAAGTAGGAGAATTAGCTAATCAGGTTAACCAGAGACCACCAGGGGCCTTCCTAGTAACACTGTCAATAATCCTAACTCCTCTAGTTCATCGTTTAGGCAGCATCAGGCGAAAGCCGTTACTACTAGGAGTGGGAAGGGGGTAGATGATTCGTTACCAGTAGGAGAGGATGAGTCTGTTGATGAGGGAGTTGAGAGAGAGACACCAGCTGGCGAGGTGCAACCTAGGCTCCGCCCAGCAAGTACAGCACAAACCAGCGGGTCTCAAGGTGAGAAGAGAGATGACACTCCGGTGAAGGCCTACAAGCCTAAGCCGCCATTTCCTGGTCGACTTGCTAGACCAGATGATTCTGATCAGTACCGTAAGTTCCTTGATATGCTGAAAAAGATCCAGGTGAACTTACCATTTGTTGAGGCTCTTTCGAAGATGCCTAAGTATGCCAAGTTTCTGAAAGATTTGCTCACAAACAAAAAGAAACTTGAGGAGATCTCTTCTGTTACTCTTCCTGAGCAGGTCTCTGCAGCGCTGCAGAATAAGCTGCCCCCGAAGATGACTGATCCTGGTAGCTTTACCATTCCCTGTCTGATAGGGAATCTCACTGTTAGTAATGCTCTTGCAGACCTTGGAGCTAGCATTAATTTAATGCCCTACTCTGTTTTTGCTAGGCTCAATGTAGGAGAGCTGTCTCCTACGCGCATGAGTATTCAGCTCGCCGACCGATCAGTGAAGTTTCCGCGCGGGATAGTGGAAAACTTGTTAGTTAAGGTTGATAAATTTGTTTTCCCGGTGGATTTTGTTATACTTGACATGGACGAGGACTCACAGGTTCCACTCATTCTTGGTCGTCCATTCTTAGCCACTGCTCGTGCTATTGTTGATGTCTTTGATGGCAAACTCACTCTTCGAGTTGCCGACGAGCAGGTCACTTTTGATGTTCAGCACTCCATGAAGCACCCTAACCAGAACGATGATACTCTGTACTTCATTGATTCGTTCATGACTCAGGTGGGGAGCTTTCTCACTAGCTTCTGCGAGCGAGACACCCTTGACACACAGATGCTCGGTACCGAGTATAAAGGGTGCATTGAGATGACTGAGTTTGATCTTGAGCGGGACATGTCTCCACCCGCTGTTCAGTCTCACCTTTCTGATGAGGCCTCCCAGGTTTTCGAGACCACTGATTCGGAGAGACCTCTAGAGACACCATCACTTGAGACACCCCCTACCCTTGAGCTTAAGGAGTTACCATCTCATCTAGAGTATGCATATTTAGGGGAGGACTCTTAGTTGCCTGTCATCATATCGTCTGAGTTGACAGAGGATGAGAAAGAGCGGTTGTTGTGTGTACTGAAAGCACACAAGCGTGCTATTGCGTGGAAGCTCTTTGACATTAAGGGCATCCACCCTTCTTTTTGCACGCATAAGATTCTGATGACTGAGGAGTTTAAGCCAGTTGTCCAGCCTCAGCGACGGCTAAACCCGAACATGCAGGATGTGGTTAAGAAAGAAGTGATTAAGTTGTTAGATGCAGGTTTGATTTATCCCATCTCTGATTCATCTTGGGTGAGTCCTGTCCAGGTTGTTCCCAAGAAAGGGGGAATGACGGTTGTCACGAATGAGAAAAATGAGCTCATACCCACTAGGACTGTGACCGGATGGCGAGTTTGCATTGACTATCGCAAACTCAATGACGCCACCCGCAAGGACCACTTCCCCTTGCCCTTTATTGATCAGATGCTTGAGCGTTTGTCGGGTCAGCAGTTTTACTGCTTTCTGGATGGTTTCTCTGGTTACTTTCAGATCCCTATTGCACCTGAGGATCAAGAGAAAACCACATTCACATGCCCCTTTGGCACTTTTGCGTATCGACGCATGCCTTTTGGGATATGTAATGCCCCGGCCACGTTTCAGCGATGTATGATGGCGATTTTCCATGAGTTGATCGAGGATTCCATGGAGGTTTTCATGGATGATTTTTCTGTCTTTGGGAGTTCCTTCGATCATTGTTTGCGTAATTTAGAGCGTGTTCTTACTCGGTGTGAGGAGACGAACCTGATGCTTAATTGGGAAAAGTGTCACTTCATGGTTCGTGAGGGTATTGTGCTTGGGCACAAGATTTCACAGGCGGGGATTGAGGTTGATAGAGCTAAAATCGACACCATTTCCCAACTCCCGCCGCCTACTTCTGTGAAGTCTATTCGTAGTTTTCTAGGTCACGCGGGTTTCTATAGGCGTTTCATTAAGGATTTTTCTAAGATTGCCCGCCCGATGACCCAACTTCTTGAGAAAGATCGACCATTCGAGTTTTCTGCTGAATGTGTCAAGGCATTTGAGTTGTTGAAGGAGCGTTTAGTGACGGCTCCCATTCTGGTCGCTCCAGATTGGTCTCTTCCTTTCGAGATCATGTGTGATGCTAGCGACTTTGTTGTTGGGGCTGTGTTGGGCCAGCGTAGGGACAAGCATTTCCATCCCATTTACTATGCTAGCAAAACACTCAATGATGCCCAAGAGAATTACACGACAACAGAGAAGGAGTTGCTAGTCGTCGTCTTTGCTTGTGATAAGTTTAGGTCGTATCTCGTGCTTTCTAAGACTGTCATTTTTACTAACCATTCCGCTCTTAGGCATCTTTTCTCCAAGAAAGATGCAAAGCCTAGACTGATTAGGTGGATCCTTTTGCTTCAAGAGTTTGATATTGAGATTAGGGATAAGAGTGGAGCTGAGAATGTAGCTGCGTATCATCTATCTCGTTTAGAGAATCCAGAGTTAGAGAGAGCTAGGGAGGAGAGGATTAGGGATGATTTTCCTCATGAGAGTTTGATGTCTGTGGTAGCTAGGATCTGTAGGGACTTCCCTTGGTATGCCGACATAGCTAATTACTTAGTTTCGGGTGAGTTTAAGAGTGATATTACTTTTCAGGAGAAAAAGAAATTGATAGCTGACTCTAAGTACTACTTGTGGGATGATCCTTACTTGTTTAGGTTAGGACCAGATCAGGTTTTGAGGAGATGTGTTTTTGGTGAGGAGACGAGAGATATCCTTAGGCACTGTCATGAGGGTAGAGTAGGAGGTCACTACGGGGCGGCTAATACTGCCAAACGCGTGTTTGATGCGGGTTTCTACTGGCCGACCATTTTTAAGGATGCCCATGAGTTTGTGAGACATTGTGATGCCTGTCAGAGGACCGGTAATATCTCATCCCGTAATGAGATGCCCCAAAATCCTATTCAGACCATTGAAGTATTTGATATGTGGGGCATTGATTTCATGGGTCCATTCCCCAATTCTCGTGGGAATAGATACATCCTAGTTGCGGTTGACTATGTTTCTAAGTGGGTGGAAGCTCAAGCTTTGCCTACAAATGACGCACGGGTTGTTGTGAGGTTTTTAAAGACACTGTTTTCTAGGTTTGGTGCTCCTAAGTCCTTGATTAGCGATCGTGGTACACACTTTTGCAATGACCAGATGGAGAAAGCTTTGAAACGCTATGGGGTCACCCATCGGCTTTCTACGGCTTATCATCCACAAACAAGTGGTCAAGTGGAAAATACCAATCGCGGGATCAAGAGAATCCTAGAGAAAACAGTGGGGCAGAACCGAAAGGATTGGTCAGATCACCTAGAGGATGCATTGTGGGCTTTTCGCACCGCATTTAAGACACCGATAGGCACCACTCCTTTTCGGTTAGTTTATGGGAAAGCGTGCCATTTACCGGTTGAGTTAGAGCATAAGGCATTTTGGGCATTGAAGAGGGTGAATTTAGATTTGGATAAGGCAGGTAAGCATAGATACCTTCAGTTGCATGAGTTAGAGGAGTTGAGAGATGATGCTTATATGAGATCGTGGGATTATAAAGAAAAAACTAAGAAGTTGCACGATGAGCGTCTGAAGATAGTGAAAGAATTTAAGTGTGGGGAGAAAGTGTTACAATATAATTCTCGTCTTAGGTTGTTCTCAGGAAAGCTTAGGTCGCGTTGGACGGGTCCTTATGTTGTTACTCAGGTTTTTCCCTACGGTACGATTGAGATTGAAGGTGAGGATGGCCAGCGATGGAAGGTGAACGGCCATAGGTTGAAGCATTATGAGGATGGGATGAGCGTTGATGAGGAGGTGGAGGTTTCGGACCTCCCTGAGATCAATCCCGAGTAGGTTTGTGAAAGTGTGGGGATACCCCCAAGTGTAGAGTTTGTATATTCTTTTCATGTTCGTTACTTAGTAGCGTCGTCTTTGTGTTTTTGCTTTTATTGTGTGTCTAGGTTATTAGTTTGAGTCTTTTATTTTATTTTATTATTATTATTTTTTTTTAGTTCGGTATTCTGCTGGGTTTTTGTTTTATCTTGTGCAGGTTTGGATTGTACCGCTCGTACTCAATCTCCATTCGGGCGATTCTGGAGTTGTACGTTATATTGAAGCAACCCAAAAGTTTACCATTGTGTTAGAGCCGATCGCGAATGAAATGCTATACGATCGAGCTGGATTGGACTAGAGTTTTTGGAGCTTACGCGTTAATAAACCAGCTAAGTCCTTTCCAATTTGCCCTTGTCTTTTTATTTTTGTATTCGGAATTTATTTTTTTGTTTTTAGTCGTTTTCTATTCCTACATTGAGGGCAATGTCGAGTTTAAGTGTGGGGATGGGAAACTGTCGTTTAGTCTGTATACAGAGTCATTTTGAGTCCAAAAAAAAAAAAAAAAAAAAAAGAACAAAAAATGTCCCTGATTTTGAAGTTTGCATTATAAAATATGGGAAATGATAGATAAAAATCAAGTGTCTGGTTTTCAAATATTATATGTATTAGAAGAATAAATAATCGAAAGCGTGTTGACTTGGGATGTGTGGGTAGGCCCAGCCGGTAGAACAGTTTCCTTTGAGCTAATATACCTAAATATATTAGGATACCTTGTGGGTTCTCATCTAGGAAAAAATGGGGAAGCTGAAACCGCCAATAATAGTATAAGGAATACCGTTATAAGTTTAAAACCGTTAGAATTTCTAATCAAAAGTTGAAAAAAGAAAGAAAAAAAAGAGCTGGATATAAAATAAGGGCAAGGCCAATGGTGTCGTTTCTAGGGATAGTGACTCCGGACTCGACTCCCTCTAGGATTGTCTGAAAATAAATATCTAAAAAAGCTCATAAAAAAATTAGAAATCAAAGAGAAAATACTGAAGCTTAAGGTGCCTGGCCACTGGGATAGCGACTTGGATTGGTCACACCCTCTGAGTTAAGTATGCTGAGATGAAAAAAAAAACAACAACAAATGATTTTAAATTCTCTCGGTTTTCTACATAAAACGGTTAGGAATAGTCAATTGGTTATTCCTTTTGTTTCATAAGCTTGAGGCGGGATTAGGTGAAACTGTGGCTTCTTTAGTGTGAGACCCTAGGTAGACTAAATGAACCTAAAGATAAACTAACATGATAAGGGGCTTAGAAACCGGCGGTTGGGTTTAAGGGGACAAGTATACCTGCAATCGCAGTTGGCACGTGATTAGATTTTTAAAATTAAAGTAACCTATGTTTTGAGGCCAGATTATTTGATTGTGATCCCATTGCATAATTCTTTTTCAGGGACGAAAAAGAGATAAGTGTGGGGATATTTGATGTATTGTAAAATACATCTATTTTCAGTGTAAAGTTTGTGCAGTTTTAGAGTCGTTTAGATAGTGTTTTTATTAGTTTTAGGCTTGTACCGGTCTATTTTATTTAGTATAGGTTTTTATAGATTTTTATTAGTTTTGAGTCATTTTAGTACTTATTTATTTATTTTATATTTTATAGGTGTTCGTGGAAAATGAGCTTAAAACGAAAGAATTTTAATTGAGACGCGGACACTTGAGGGCATATGTTCATGGACGTCGGAGCGTAAATGAGAAACTTTGGTCGAGCCAAAAACAACCAAGCCAGGAACATGGAATAATAATAATAATAATAATAATAATAATAATAATAATAATAATAATAAAAAAGACAAGTGACTTGGGCCAAAGCCCAAGCCAAAACCTAAACCAAAAATACTAAGTCGGTCAAAAAAATAGACGAGAGATATAATATGTATAATTGATTTGAATTCATTCATTCATTTCAACAATCATACATCATTCATTCAGCCGTATACATACATTCTACGACTTCAACAATACATTGAATCGCACAGAGAACAAGAGCCAAGAACGGTGCCGATCGAACGAGCACGGAAGGAGAAAAGGCCACGGGCACGTTAAAGATCAAGAGCCAACGAGCCTTGGGTTAGGTTTAATTTTTATTAATTTTTCTCTAGACATACTTAAAACTATGTTTAATTATTTTGTGATGGTATTTTTTAATATTATGAGTGGCTAGACATTTTTATGGCTACTTAGGATGATGATTTAGACAATAATATGATTGAATGACGTTTGGTTTCCGTTTGGATGTGTAGAATTACATGATTTTTATTTTTATTGTTGGATTTGATATATGTGTGTTGGTGTTATTTTTATTTGAAGTTTGTTTATTGGTTTTGTGGAACTAGGCATGTAAAGATACCCCCTAGGTCTATAAATCAATCTAGTTCGTCAACTTAGGTTAGCGTGCTAGTATTTGGAGTTGGAGTACGACACAAGTATAACAAACTAATATAATAAATTAACTAAAACGTGCAGTCCATTCTTGAGGGTGAGAAATCTAACTCGAGAGTGCTAGGTAACTAACTAGGCATTGTTCGGTAGTTGGCAAACGCTAGGGCGGGAGTCGCTACTTGTCCGTGTTTAGAGTTTTCCTAGGTTTCTTTCAGTAGAGTTTAAGTTTGCTTCATAGTTTGAGGGTTTTAATCCAGGAGAGGTTTTAACCTGATTTCTGTGGGATTTTGGTACGCTAGGGCGATCCAGATCCATTTTAGCATTTCTACACTTGTCCCGCCTTGATTCTAGCTTACTAGCCTTTCCTGCAGGAGGAGAGTAGTTGGATGAAATTAGGGTCTCCAAACGGGTTTCTTAGTCAGGATTGAGTATTACGTCTAAGGATTCTTACCTAGGTAGCCAGTCTTTCCCTTGTTTGAATTTTCCATCACTTTAGTTCGGTTTTTATTTTAGTTCTAATTAGTTTTTAATTTAATTTAATTTAGGGTAATTTAGTTAATTAATAGTTAATCAATTTTTATATTTTCAATTTAAAACCCCCCTTAGTTATTAATTTAAACAAGCAATTCAGTGACAGTTTAATCTTCTGTGTTTAATTGAGTCCTTTGGTTCGATACCTGGTCTTATTCGCTTGCTACAAACGAACGGTACACTTGCCGATTGTGCGTGGTTTAGTTGAGTCTAGGGTTTTAACTTGTGCACATTTTTATATACATTAACACGCATCAATACACTGAGCAAGTTGTACTCTAGGTCTTCAACCAGATTGACCTTGTCAAACTGTTCTTTTCCAGAGGATACATCACCATATCCATGTACTCTTGGCATTTTTCCCAAAGGACACAGATCCATCTCTTTGACTTTTGAAATTGTTGATCAGGTACCTGCATCCTGTCATGTGCATTGAGCCTCCACTATCAACATACCAAATGCTATTTACACCTCGGGAGACCCTCTGCACAAAGAGTAAATTAGTTAAGCCACTTTGGGTTTACTCATGAGAACATGAAGAGTAATAGTTTGGTTTGGACCATTTTTAGAAATCCATGTTGTTTTGGTCATGGATTTGCTTTTTGGTGCAATGGTGGAAATCTTTTGAGGTTCACCATCAACTTTGGTCATCAGAAGTTTAACCATTTCGATCAAATCACTAACCTCGGTAGTTTGTGAGTCTATTGAAGGTTTGGGTCTAACTTCTGAAGAAGAATTTTGCTTTTGTGAATAAGACTGATGTTGAGTTTTAGTCTTTTTCTCAGGAAAGGTTTTGTTGGACTGTTGTTTGTTGGGATAAAAAGTCTTCTCAAATCATTTTTAATCTTTTTACCCACAGCTAGTTGTTTAATTTTATTATTAAATAAACTTTCTTTCCTGAATCTACAAAATTTTGATGTATGGTTAAACAGACCACACACCACACATGATTTTCCCTTTCCTTTCATTGTATCAGTGTTAGTAGTTTTGGAAGGCATTTCTCTAACATTTTCAGCATTTTCAATTTTATCTTCAATAGTTTTCAGGGACTCAAACCCTGATGTAGAAATAACTACTGAAGGTTTAATGTCAGAGGTTTGAACTTCTGATGATCTTTCATCAGCAATGGTGAGAAAACTTTGATGAAAAGATGTGCTATTTTTAAATTCAGAAGTTTTTTTTTTTTTTGAATCATTTCACTCCCATCATCAGCTGTTTTAGGAGTGAAATCAGTTGGTGATTCAGTGTGATTGTATCCAATGCCAAACTTAACATTTGATGCACTTTGTTTGTTAAGAAGCATTTGAAAACCTCTACATGACTCAACCCATGTTTTACAATTAACCTTGGTGTCAGCAAGTTCTTGTTTGACAGCTCCTAGGTTTTCTACAATGATTTTTAACTAGGTGTATTTCCTTTCTGAGTCATTGGCCTTGCCTTGTAGATAGACATTTGTTTCCCTGAATAAAGCAAATGCTTCTTTGCGTGATTTTAAGCAAAGCTTTAAAGGGATTCCTATGATACCTGTGATAATGCAAAATTTGAGGAAGATCCCTCAAAAGCCATTAAGGCGAAGTTCTTTCTGCCAATATCTGGTTCTCCCCAATTGATATCAAGGACCTTGTTGTCAGCATCTGGACTGCATTCAGCTGTGTCATATGGAAGGATGCTCCAATCAACATACCCAGATGTAAAAAGACTTTGTTGACTGGGTTATTGAGGTTGTGGAGGTTGAGCAGCAGCAGTTGAAGGCATATGTTGTTGGTGTTGGCACTGTTGCTGAATGGGCATCTAAACATACTGAATCTGAGGCACATATTGGATTTGTTGAGATGGTGCCTGAGATTGTATGTAGTTTGGTGAGGATGCAAAGTGAGCATTTCCCTGTGATCCTTGATTTCTGTTGTAACTGGAGCTTAGTTGGTTTCCAGTTTGTGGTTAGTTGTAGCTAGAGCTTCTACACTCTCTAGAAAAGTGTCCTAACTTTTGACACTTGTGACATCTAAGTTTAGATTTTTCAAAACCAACTATTATTTAATCATGGAATTTTTCTACCCGGCCTTTTGTAAATGTTGTTAGTTTTAATACTTAACATGGCCAATTGGTGCAGAATATCCATTTCCTCTAAATCATTACTACTGAAATTTTTTAAGTCATTAAGTATAAAACACATGTTATCAGTAGTTTGATTTTCATCATTGTCATAAGCTGAATAGGATCTTTCTGATGAGATCCCTTCTGTGATGTCAATGTGATCAAAAGAACCAAAATCATTTGAACAAGATGAGGAATCTTGTCCCAACAAAGTTGTACTACTAGGAACATAGTTATCAGTAGTTTTTCCAGAATTTTGTAACTTTTTCTTTTGATTAATTTCTCTTTCAAAAGTTAACAATCTCCCATGTAATTTTGTGAGAGTTAGAGAGTCAAAATCCGAACTTGACCTGAGAACTATGGTGTAATGTCGCACCCCGCATAGGCGGAAACGCGAGGTGCGACTTCGAAAGATTTCCAAGCATAAAGGTCACACGAGAATTGATTAAAATAAAGCCGGAACTTTCATTAAACAACCAGATTTGTTCTACATAGAGTTAATTATTTAAAAATCAAAACCATTGTATGTAAATGTCTAGTATTAAAACAACAACACAACGGTCCAAAAGAAGGTATCCCACAAATGCTCGCACGCAACCCCCGCAAGTTCTATTATCCATGATAATTTCTTGAAAAACATGCATTAAAGGAAATATGGGTCAACATAAAGTTGGTGAGTTCACTGGTTTTCTATATGGTGGACATGTAATCCGAAACCGACTAAATCATTGCCTAGCTAGGGCAATAATCAATATGTGATCTGACATGAGCCCATAACCAAACCTTGACATGTTGTGCCTCGCCCATTTTACACTAAAGACAATGAAATAATGTGAAATACAAGCACTCTTTTGATATCTTTCATCCGGTCAGAGCGACTGGCCAAGAGTGGGGGTGTCAACCCAATAGATCTATCCCGGTGTTTCATGGCTAAGTCCATAGCTAATGGTTATGGTATGATGTATGACACGAGGGCTTAATTGATCCTGAACCCCGATGTCTCATGTTCACATAACAGTCATGTATTGTAACTGAAAACTGTACGCATGTTTTTTCCCCGGAAAAATGTTAAAACCGTAAAAAGGGGCCGTGAATACTCACTTGGTTTCTGGATGCTAGACTGAACTTAATCTAGCACGGTGTGTTTGGTCTGGGATGCCCTAAGTTCATATAAAGGCACCTTAGGTCTATGTTTTGTTCTAACTACCATGCAACTGTTCACCCGACTGTAACACTCATGGACTAGAGGTTTCCGTACCACTATCCACGTGTGTCACATACTGTACGTGTCAGGAATGTTTGGTTTGTGTTAGTGTGATCATGATTAACCTATTGTTGGAAAAACAAGTGTCCTGACTTACCAAATGTTACCGAGTGTTACTTATGTCTTAGTTATGCAAGTCTAGGGTGGGATATGGACATATCCTTTGATAGTTTTATACAAAAATGACATTTTTGAATGCTTTGTCCTTAGATATACACACATGTTAGGGTGTTCCATTGATTCTTAGGAAAACTCTTGTGTTAGGCTCATTAACACATGTATTTAAGGTGTTTAACACATGTTTATAAACCAAGTTTTAGTATAAGTTGTAAAACTAAGCAAGATTGATGTGCTTTGGGCCGGTCTCGACCCTATACACTCATGCATACATGCACTTGTATGTGTGGGTGTACTCGTATGTCCATGTAAGTGTTTCCAAGGTGTAGGAAATCGCATATGTGTAAATGTGTGTACATAAGCTAAAACATTGAATCTTTAACATAAAACTTAAGTAGTTAAGTTAGTTAATCTCAAAAACTAGTTGTTAAAGGATGTGTGCGAGTATGTATAGGCTTCGGGTGAGCACTACATGTAGTCGAATGATATGTAAATAGGAATAAAGGTTCTGAGGTTATACCTTACTTGTGTGTAGCCGAAATATCTAAAGAAAAATAAGCTAATTCCCTTCAATGCAACTCCTAGATACTTGCTAGATTCTTGGAGCTCCTATATGGTGTTGATGGTTGGCCGAAGCATGCTCTTTGGTGGACTAATCTTTAGCCGAGGGGTAGCAAGGAGGGAAGGGAGGTGTTTCAAGTGTTAGAGTGTTGTGGTGTGATCCAAATGAACTCTTGTGCACCCTTATATAGCCGAGTGGTGGTGGTGTTGCTCTAGTGCCATTGGTTTACAAAAATGGAAGGTCAAAGGGGCTACTTTCATGGAGTGCAAAGTAAGATGGCTTGCTTGAGTAAAGAGTTGACTTTGAAGCTTGTTTGATTGTGTTGGGGGGGGGGGCTTGGCTGCTAGTGGTCATGGGGAAGGGGCTTCATATTTGTGGTAATGGTGATAAGGAAATCCTCTCATGTTTTCTATGTTGTGCCATCCTAGTGCAATGGTTTGACCTTGATGCAAGTGTAGTCATTCTTGGGAAGGAGCTAGCCGAATTGTTTGTATGTTTGTGGGTAATCTTGGATGGTCAAAAGCCATGGGAATTGTATATGAGAAAAGCTTATTCCATGTTTGTGTTAAGCATGGATTTGAGGGTCACTAGATAAGTTTGATGACTAGGAAATGAGAAGGCATGTGTGTGTAGTATTTGTCACTTCCTCACCCTATGGTTATGTGTGTATGTGGCTGAGTATATATATATATATATATATATATATATATATATATATATATATATATATATATATATATATATACTATATTAATATGCATATTGGAGGGGCAACTTTGGTCATTTGTCACTTCTAAGAGATGTACAAAACATGAAGCATATTGTACAAGCCATTAAGGCATATCAATGTTGAAGCAGCTTCAAACCTCTTTTAACACACACATCACAGTTAGGCGAGACAAAAATAAAACCTAATGACATTTCAAATTTTAAACCCATCTCTCTCTGTCTCAATTCTCGATGAATCAGATCTGGATTTGCACTCTCTCCATATCTCTCTCTCTTTTACTTTCTTCACCTTTCAAATCAAAGAAGAAACACATCAATCCCTTAGCTGCTGATGCCGATTCAAGGTTGAAATTTGAAATGAATCACCACAGCTCACAGGGTCCGAGTTTCGACCTCACTACTCTCAAAGCAAACCACAGTGAAGCCTCGTTCGACGTCTCTTTCGATTTACCCCACTAGGTGAGCAACATAACCATGTATGTTATGTGAGTACAAACCCTAACTGATGCTCTTTCGAAACGTACAAAAACCCTCAGTTCTTAACTGATGTTAACGGCTTTAAAACTTTTTTATAGGTCTAATTTTCATGGATGAAGTTGTATCTTCTCGATGTCCTTCCACTACTCAATGGAGGCTTGATAGGCCTTTCCTCACAGGCAATTTCCTCTAGATATATCACCTTTATCTCTCATGCTTAATTTGATTACACGTATTTTATAAGGCCTGTCCGTATGTGGTTGAAAATTTTAAAAGTTGTTGTGAATTAACATTATATTAATGTTTGTTTTTGTAAGGTTGACCCAGGAAGAAAAATTGACATGTTTTAGCTAAATCAAAGGATAATTCAGTCGATATTTGGTATTTTTTATGCTGTTGGTTTTCTTTTTTTTTTCCTTTTTTTGTTGTGATGTTTATTATCTCTACTTTAGAGGAAATTGCTTGTCGTTTTATGTTTTGTTTATACAGATTGGAATCTAAGAAGCCTATTGGTTGTTACAATGCTTCACTACAGGTACGGCTCTAGAGTTGCTTTTATGTTTGATTTCTTTTGTTAATATTGTTGATTATGCAATGTTTGATTTCTTCGCATCTGAGATCACTTTACAAATTTGAAAGTCAAATTTTGAGTTTTTGTAAAAAAAATTCTAATTTTTGAATGGTTTATGGTTTTTGCTTGCAAAGACCAATTTGCAGGTTTAAGATGGCAAGTTTTGTGTTTTTTTGTTATTTATTTAATTATTTTTATTCTTTTAATCTTTTTGTCCAATATTTGAATGATTTGTGATTTTAGATATGCAGCATTTGAAGAAAGGCATGGAGGAAGGGTTTGTTAGCTTCTTCTAGAAAAGATCATAACAGGTAGCTGAGCTTACATCTGAAACTCTGAATCTGTTATTGCTCTTTCTATTCTTTTGCAAGCCTTTTAAGTATTTGATAGCTTGTTCAAGTGCCTTTTATAATATAAATTCATGGTTGTTTAGCATTTGAATAATGTAGGCAAGGGTTTATTTTGTCAACTTAAACAAACTAATTTAGTTGCAAAAAACGTGGCAAAAGGATTTAAGCTCTCATCCCTTTCATTATGCTGTCATGTTTGATGTTATCAAGAATCAGTTTTAGGGGTTAATTTGCCATCGCCTTAATATTGATGTTTCATATGGCCAAGTTACTATGTTGAGTCTATTTGGTTTTTCTTTTCTCCAATGGGGACAAAGCTTAATTTTTGCAAAGCATGTATGTTAGTATAATAGTTAAGAGTTTAACAATTTGTGAACACACTGTTATGTTTTTTTTGCTGGTTCAGTTCCCACGGTGTGCAATAGATCAAAGCACGATGGATGTGGGTATTCTTACATATTAGCAGGTTTGGTTTTTGCAATATTACAACTTCTAAGCATGATATTTTTATGGCACCTCCTATATATAGGTTAACAGGTCAAGTTAATTTTACTGATAAACATAACTTTGGTCACTTGTTGTTTTTTAATGGAAAATCGGGTTACATCTTTTGTCTAACGGGTCCATTGGATAGATTTTGCTAAATGATTAAAAATAGTCAAATGGTTCAAACGGGCTAAAAGTCTCTGATAGCTTATTTAATAGTGAACGGCATTATTAATTTATTAACATAGGCGATTATTTGTAAAGTCAATTGTTTATGCAAAAATGAGTGCATTATTGACACCGGGAGTCTGGAGCATTGGCGACATCCCAGAGTGCTCTTGTTTTTCAAGCGGGTCAAAGGTAGACCTATATTTTGCAATAGCATCTGCTGAACCATCACCGACACTAGAATCAGCATAAAATAAGTATTTGAAATCACTAGATTACAAAAAGGAATCATAGGGTGTGGTCAAAAGAAGTTACCTTACCTAAGATTAATGTAGCTTTTGATGGTGTGCAAATCAGCATCAGAGGTGAGCTTAACTAACTGTTGCTGATGTGAATTTACTTATATTTTTTTAATTTGTGAATGAATTTTTTTTTTTTTTGTAAGATGACGAGCCCTGGGCGAATGTGACTTTGAACCATGTCTTGCTTAAGCGTATTCTCTGGAGTCGGAGTTGTTAGACTCGGATGAAGATGTCAGAAAAATTCTTAAAAGGTGTCGTTTAGTTCTCCATAGATCCACCTCTATAATTGTGTTAATTAATGATGTTATATTAGTTTTGATTCTTGATAGTTTGTGAACTGACACTCATGCTAAACAGGTAAAACAATGAAATCTTAACTAAATTCATATTAATTTGTTTTGGTTTTGACTATACATACATAACCATGGTGAAATTACATGATATTCTTCTTTTGCTACTGTAGGTGTATTGCGATAATTTCCGTTTCAGGATGTCTCAAGAATATAGCAACTTCTTGTGATTTTCAACCCATTTGACATGTTTTTTTTTTTTTTTTTTTTTTTGTCAAGCTATTTATTTATTTTAGTTTAACTATTTTCATATAACTAAAGACTAATCTCATATGAGCAAGATATTTGGCGATATGTTTACTATCATCTGAACTTCAGGTGACCCGGTAGACTATTGGGTGTGGAGAGGGGTGGCATTTTTATGATGGGCCTCCACGTAGGCGCCACGTAAGAGTGGTGGGGGGGGGGGGAGGTATCTTCATGATGGGCCTCCAAAAGGGTGGTGTGCACTATGATGACGGGCCTCCTCATTGGCCAGAATTATTAAAAATATTAAAAAAAAATCTATTATCCTAAGTCCTAACACACACAATTTTATTTTTTCATTTTTCTCTTTATATATGATATTTTTATGTTATTCAACTTTGGGTAACGTTCACTTCCATTTTATGGATAATGTTTTTCAAAGCGTTTGATTGAGGGTACAAGTGGTAAAAATGGAGAGAGCGTGTTTGCCTATGAACCGACGTCTCTTTTTATGTTTTAGGTTTTCTTACATTAATATTTAATTGAGATGTGTAAGACTTTTGACATTGATAGGTCACAACAAGCGGATACTTAATAAACGTAATAAGCATTTGTAAAATATTATATGAATAAACTAACATAATTACATCATCATGATAATATATCATGTCTACCCTGTCGAAATAGAGAGACTGCTTCCAGTGAGACCCCCGGCTTAATAGTGGTTTTATATCAAGCCTTAGACAATAAGGCACATAACACGTAGCAATCGGGACAAACCCGATTGGTGCATGTACCCCTTTGTCTTTTGGCTATCAACGTCACCACCTGATGCATGATTAACGGTCCGTCATTTTTCACGTTATTTTCACGAAATTAGTAAAATAACGTTAAAATTAGTGCAACTTTACTTTTGCCAACCGAGGGCCACACATATATACATTATATGCGCACAGCCATGAGCGGGGCGTAAATAAACTAACATAATTACCATGAAATATATTACGAAAGCATTGATAAACTAAAGATCGCATACCACAATGTAAATTGTAATCGCCGCAGCATCGCGCGGGTCTCCTACTAGTATATATATATATATATGTGTGTGTGTGTGTGTATATATATAAGAGTGTGAGTGTGTCCTATGTGATTTAGATAATGTCCAAAACATTGCACACGTCCTTGTCTTGGGAACATGTGGCCGAAAATGTGCATAGGAAAAGAGCAAGGTATTCTAGGCAAGTCAACTTGCATATGTTTGGTTAACTAAGGTGGACTATGATCCCATTTAGGTAACTGTCTTGGATTTGATGGGATTTTGTTAGGGTATGTTCATGTACATGTGCATGTATAGCCGTATGTATGTATGTATGCATAAATGTTAGTGTATTTGCTTGATTTACATACTCATACAAGTCTATATGGACCAAGTTTTGAGGTTACAGGTGGACATATTGTTCGTATATGTACTAGTTTTCTAGAATACATGTTGGTAACCTCTTTGTTCATAAACATTGTTTGATTTTGTCCTTGTCGGGTAACAATTTGACAATGTATGTTCAGTTGCATGGATTTCTCACTGTTAGGGTTATGCATGGAACTCCTATAGTCTAGCATAAAATATTGGACTAACTGAGGCCTTGAGCTAACTAGTGGGTCTACTGTTAGACTGTATGCCTTGATATTGACCTGTTGGAACCCTGTGTAGCCCAACTATGATGCAAATGTTAACATGTAATGTTGTGCACACTGTAAACATGTAACTATGTGTACGGATATGACCTGTGATTTCGATGGGTGTCACAAGTAAGTTTCCCGTTTTCTGGCAGAGACCTTAAAAATCTATGTAACATAGATGTATTTCTGTAGGTCTTTCCATTTAATTTTAACTCAGAAATAAGTGAAGAAAATCTATAAATTGTTGTGCTAAAGTTTCTCCATTTACATGAGTAAAAGTTTCATATTGTTGAGCTAAGATTTCTCTAGTGTTGGCAATCACCTCATCAATTCCTCCAAACAGTTCTTTGAGGCTATCCCATAGCTCTTTGGCACTCTCATAATGTAAGAGCCCTGCATATATTTCATTTGGGAGAGCCATTGCCAACATAGAGAAAGCTTTAGCATCAAGCTCAAATTTTGGGAAATCTTCTTCTGTGTAGTCTTTTGGTTCTCTTACTTTCTCTATTTTAGTTTCTGGATCAATAATCACTGGTTTATGGGGTCCATACATGATAGACTTCCAACAACCAGTGTTCTGCTGTGATAAAGTATTTGCCATCCTTCTTTGCCATATATTATAATCATTTCTTACAAGCATAGGAGGCTTATTAGCAAATCCAGTATTATGAGAATCTATTATCAAGAAGATTGATTGATTAGCAATTTCTTAAAGTTATGGATTGAAAAAATA
Organism: Ambrosia x helenae; assembly: GCA_030844895.1. Lineage (NCBI taxonomy): Eukaryota > Viridiplantae > Streptophyta > Magnoliopsida > Asterales > Asteraceae > Ambrosia > Ambrosia x helenae. The sequence continues at coordinate 60,792,576 of CM061225.1, forward strand.
AAATGAACTATAGACTTTGATTGAATATCAATAAGAGCCTGTGTCTGATCTGAATTTGTTAGATTGATATTTATTAGTAAACCAAATGCTCTGATACCAATTGTTGGATCTATATGTGTGCAGCAGATTCTTAAAGAACAATTTAAGACTTGAAGTAAATGCAACGGAATAGTAATTGTTCTAAGTTAATACTTCACTTTATAAATGAGTAAATGCTAACCCCCCTCAAAGTATAAACCAAAATAAAACAAGTGTATATGTGAAGCAAAATTGATAAAACAAATGTGTTTTCTTGAATGATTCACATATATTAGAAAGTGGAAATTTGTCGAAGTGTCTGTTATGTGTATAATAGATAGTGTGACCCCATCTATTTATAGACAAAAGTAAACGTACATACAAAGTATAAAATCTAATACTATAATACTACAACAAGTTGTAGTATTCGAACTTGTACAAAAATATCTTAAAAGTAATCAAAAACTAATATACTACTAAATTGTTGAAGTTCAAGGGTGGTGGGAAGCTTTCATCATAACTTCTGAAGACCAAACAACTTCTGATGAGTAAATCATCAAAGCTGTTCTTCAGATGTTTGCCTGGTTCATCTTTAGGTCTTTACTCTTCAACACTTGCAGTTTCTTCTTCAACACTTTCCTTTACTTCTTCAGCACTTGTATATACAAAAGTTGCAAAGAGGATATTAGTCTAAGGTTGATAGGCTTGTCAATCCTCTTTGACCAACAAGTATATATGATTTTGAACCTACAATTACATATAAGAACCCGCTAACCACATATATATATATATATATTCACAGATGTAATCAGTTTGGTAAGAATCTAATTTTTATTTTATTCTTTTGTATTTTGATTGATGTTTCTACAAACATTGATTACAAAGGTTCCTAAGCCAGTTAGATGTAGCATATGATTGTTAGACATCAAGTAACTCTTTAGCTGGTAGGTGATAATTAATCACCCCACCATGCACGCCTCTTAAATCAACCATCATCATGACATATCATTTGATACCAATTTTGTTATTTTTTTCCCCATGTTCATATCACAACTTTATAATGTCTTGAGGAAGTGACAAAGTTGTGATGAGACTTCATTCGAGCAAGATATACACACGTACAATTAGAAGTAGGCTTTAAGAGTTATTGACTATTGATCCTTTAAAAATGTTTCCTGAAAAAACGACCTAGTCCTTTTACGGTACACACATTTTATCACTTCATATTAGATTTGTCTATCCCAGGAAATACCCGGGCGATAATCTAGTATTTGCATATGCAAAAGTTCCGATTTTTTTTAAAAAAAAAATTATTTTTTACATGTTAAATTGAATGTTTATTTAAATGCATGGTTCAAAGGTTCCCTACTTTTTTAAGGTTAGGTTCAATGTGGAACCTCAATAAAAGGGAAACCGGGGAATCATTCATTTAATTAAATTTATTATAAATGTATAGTTCTCCGATACCCCACATTTTTATGTTTCCCACTGAAACCACCCATCTATATCTATATCTATACTACATTATAAAGTAGAAAGCATGGGCAATTATGTTCAAATTGTCTAAAGTTAAGATGACATACCAAGGGTTACTTTACAATTTTCTAAATTTTACCATTTTTCTTCCCCAAATGCCCCTAGAAGATAATTGACTTTTATATGAAAATGGAACTCACCCAAACTAAATAAACCCACGGGATAGCAATATTTTTTAACAAATTTCATATAATGGCGATGAAATATAATAATTTATGTTACCACAATGAATAATCTTATCTCAGCTAAACTTGTATGAATTTTAAAACTTTGCCATAATAATACTTATATTATAAACCCTTTTCATATATATGCGTCTACCCAGCAGTAAAGTTGACGGGATGGTTCGACTCACAAGCTACATTGTGCAATTTTTTAGCTGTTCGGTCAACTTGGGCAAATCTATTACAAAGTTACAAATCACAACTTTTAATTTCTAAATGAACAATGATCTTCATATGATAGTTTATACAATATCATATTATGACTACATGCTTATGTCATGTAAATGAACTTTATCATTTAGCTAGGTGTCTTTAATGGCACGGTTATGTAGATATACAATGACCGGACAACTTACACAAGAGTGATGTTTATGTTCATACTGGTCTGTTACAATAACATACCTTTGGTTTATTAAGATTTGTTCAATAATAAGTACATGGTTTTTGTGGTGAAGTGCAATCAATTGTAAATGGCGGTGCACATTTCTTTTCTTTTCTTTCTACGAATACTTGTTAAAACATAGTGTGCACATTTCTTTTCTTTTTGTGTAACTTACGGGAAAAAAAAACCTAAGTATCATAATATTGTAAGCAACCAATTTATGGATCCCGCTGCAACGCGCGGGTAAACCCACTAGTGTGTGTGTGTGTGTGTGTGTGTGTGTGTGTATATATGGATGGCTTAAAATGAGAACTAGGTTATGTTGTGAGAACTAGTAACTCACTTATTAGCCACACATTTAATTAATTGTGAATTGGATTTCATTAGAAGAAATAGATGTGTTTACCCGTACATAATTAACCTACACATCTAAATGTGTGGGTAAATACCTACACATGACTATATATGTGGGTAATTGTTAATAATATATTTTCATATTGACTAACATTTAATATGTGTAGGTAATACGTTTTAGCTACACTTTGGAATTGGTGAAAAAATTCCCCTCAAAAGTTGAAAAATAATTAAATATTAAATGCCTACACATGTGATAAAAAAAATTATGTGTAGTTATATTTAAACAACTAAAATATATGTAGGTAATGATTCTATTTACCAACACATAATAACTTTAGATAGTTGATAAACTAAGTAAATAAATTTATTTTATTTATTGAAATGACAAGGGAAAATAAATACCTACACATGTTAAAAAAATGTACAACATGTGTAGATATTACATAATATAAAGCAAATAAATAAAAAAAGTATCAGAATGACGTGGTAAAACAAATACTTACAATATTTAAAATTGTACAATAAGTGTAATAGGGGTGTTCATAATTCGATTAGAATTCGAAAAATTAAAAATTCAACTCAATTCGATTCGATTATTAAAAATTCGATTTGATTATCGAAAATTCGATTTTGAATTAGATTTCATTCAAGTCCAGTTAATCGAATACGAATTTGTAATTTTAAATTCGATTTGATTTGATATTCGAATAAAAATAACATATTTTTTATTATTTTTATATATTATATTTATATACAATTAGTAACCTTTTTATACATTACTTATTGTACTAACATGTACAAGCTATTGATGCTTGGCTTCTTATAGCTACAATGTTTACAAGTTATCTATGCGTCTCCACCACAATGTCACGGAGTAACTTTCTTGACTCACGTGCGGCGACTTAGAATGCCTCTAAGTTAAGCCTTTGATCTGGTTAGGTAGTAATTCACGCTAAGTGATGCGGAAGCGTTCAAGTTATGAAAGATTAACTCTTTATATTGATACAATAACAAAGTTACAAGAAGCTTTACAAGTGATTTGGGTAGTGATCAAGTTATGAGGGGTGATTACAAATGATTCCTTGATGACCTATTTATACTAGTGCTACAAGATCTAGATTGTTCCATATCTAGATGGATCTATACAAAAATCTACTACGGAGCTTCTAGATTTTTCTTTAGTAATATCATGATATTTTTGGTACTATCTTGTGGGATCTAGAAAGTTCTAGGGCTGCACTTTTAAGGTTGTTTATTACTTGCCTTTTCCGGACTTTTCTAGATCGTTCTTAGCTGGATCATGACCCTTGTATGTGCACCATGATGGCTGGAAATTCGTAGGCCAATCCGAAGACTTCCGGACGTCACTAGAAGTGTCAAGATGGTCCCGGAAAAGGCCTTAAAGCTGAAAATTTAGGGCTGAATTTTGGTGGGTCGTGACAACAAGCCCGCCTCATCCTATACACCGCTGACTCACCGACGTTATTTGGTTTCGTTTTTGTCTAACACCACCTTCTACTCCTACTTCCTCACGCTGCCACACCTCTTCCTTCAACCATATCTCTAATCAGTTATTTAGGGTTGTGGAATTTTATGGATGACATTGGCGTTTTGATGTTCGATTTTGGGTTTTCTTGTGACACCCGGCAAATTCTGGTTAACAACGTTGTCTAGATGAAAGTCTACCTTAGCGAGTCACGCGTATATTGTACTTAACTGGGTTAGTTAAGCCAGGTTATGGTTCGGGAACTATTGGTTAGTCTAGAAGATCATTGGATGTTGGTCTAGAGGTTCGTTAGATGTCAGTCCTTAACCAAGTGTACAAACGGTGACTGTAGATGCACTTTCTGTGGACGTCACTGTCGAATAAGACTAGGGTTGAGTCTTAGTATAGTGTTACATGAGATTGTGGTGATCCATAAGGGCATTTTATGGATCTGACGCATTTGTAAATATAGGACAATACACTGAGCCAAGTTCGACCAATATACACTGGGCGAATGTGGAAGTTTTCCACATTCGACCATCACAAATGGGCGAATGTGGAAATACTCCACATTCGACCATCATAAAGGGGCGAACGTGGAACTGGTGTATTGGACTATAAATAGCAATCTCATGTGTTATTGTTCATTTGGTGATTTGAGTTTGTACTTTGAATGCTCTCAAGGGGGAGGTCATGCCCGACCTCCCCCGGCCCCGAGATAGATGTTTATCCTACTGATGACAGTGTCTGTAACCGTTTCTGTAGTAATACGAATCTGTGATGACGTTGTTATCGTGTATTTCTGTCTCGTCTCGAATCTCCCGTCTGAAACCGAGTTGTTTATGCGTATTCGATCCATGAATTCGGTTTTTAACCGGATTTTCAGTGACGATTTGTAGGATCGTCAGGGCATACGGAACATACGAGTCTCGAGTCCCGGGAATTGGTGAACGAGTGTAAATATGTGTATTTACTTGTATTATGTGTTTACAATCATTATGTGACTTGTCGGTATGTTAATATGTGTTAACATATGTTAAAACGGGGTTTAACGCGCAAAACGCACAAAACCAACCCCTATAGGCGATTAGGAAGCCTAATCACCTATAGGGGAGGCGAGTAGGGGACTTTAAGGGCGATTAGGGTCCTAATCGTGTGGATGTATAGGCGATTAGGCCCAATCACATGAACATTCATGCGATTAGCAGCTCTAGTCGCATGAAACTGCTGCACAATCGCTAGTAACGGGCTGGACGACTAAAAACGACTATAAATACCATACTTAACCTCCTAAACTTCATTATACAAACCCTAGTCGTCCCATAACCCGCCCCAACACATAAACAACCTCTGGAAGGTGATTTTTGATCAAAACACAAGGTTTCAAGCTTGAATCATCATACTTTCATAATCCTAAGGTTTGATTTTCATCCATAACTCTTTATAAACGTTTTTAATCAATCCCTAATGGTCCAGACCTGTTCTTAAACGAAAAAGCTTTCTGAAAATCGTCAATAAGGGTTGTTAATCGGATTATAACTAATATACATGCGTTATGGGTGTGTATGATTAGAAAGCTAGGATTTTTATGATTCATGATGATGATTTGATATGTTATTATGTTAGATCAGAATTGATATTGATAGTATGATGATAGAAATCTCAGTAATTGGATATTAGGGTTATGATTACGCGTGTTAGTATGATGTTGCATGCTATGTGAATGGTGTTTGGATTACTTGGTTGCATGCAGGACTGATTATACGAGGTTAAACGAAGGATTTTGGGTTAAACATGTTTAGGATAGTGTTTGGGATGATATTGGGTGGTTACACACGTTCTGGATCTGATTTGGGGCGTTAAACGCGCGAAAAACCGGAACAGCAAGGTTACAGGCGAGTAGCACTGCTAATCGCCTATGTTATAGGCGAGTAGGGTGCTAATCGCCTATAATTTCATGTGATTAGCCCCAATTGCTAGTAAGTTCAGGTGATTAGCCCCAATTGCTAGTAAGTTCAGGTGATTAGCCCCAATTGCTAGTAATTTCATGTGGCATAGCTCCTAATCGCCTATAATAGAGGCGATTAGGGTTCCTAATTGCTAGTTGACCAACCTAAATGCTAGTTGACTTTTCCTAATCGCGTGTACTGCTGCTGTAAGTGTAAATTAGCATTCCGAGACCCGATTTAACATGTAGTAACATGCTAGGAACCCCGTAACATGTCTAATAACTTGGTAACATATATTTGGATGTAATTCGGTGATACGTGAACTATGTGCTATAACTTGTTGTGCGTTAACGTATGTTAAGTGTGAATGCGTTATTGTATCTTGTGGAGCGTAAACATAACACGGGGAGTCTCGGGTCACCAATGGGATGTCGAGTCTTGTACTTTGGGTCAGTTAAACAGTCACGGTGTTTTCAAACGAACTTGGTTATGGTCTGGACATCTAGGGACTAATTAACCTGCGGGTTATTAGTCTAAGTACTTGTAACTGTCGTATGTTAGGTCGCCGCTGTACGGGACTAGCATAGCAGCTGAGTTTACTCGGGTTAAGGAGTAACGCAACTTAAGGTGAGTTCACGGCCCCTCTTTTAAACTGGTTTCATACTTTCGGGGGAGAAAACATGTGTTAAAACAATTATTTGGTAACTACTGTCATACTATGGGTTTCTATTGTGTACTACACGATCTTTGGAAGTCCCGGGGGGAACCATGAATGTGCGGGTTTGCACAACGGGGAAATGTGAATAGCACTATTGGGAGTGACCAATCCCGCTCGTCGGCTTGGAGGGCCGGGCGAGTGCATATTGTCTCAAACAGGAACAACAGGAACATTTGGTACTTTTCGGGCACAACATCTTGTATTCGAGTTAGTAATGGTTTTCCAATCGTGGTAGTAACAAAACGTACGCCTAGCTAGCGTATACTGGTTTTCGATTTGTTATAGTATGGACAGGTAGACTTGGTACTTGGATACAAAACCTGTAAACTCACCAGCATTTTTGTGCTGACGTAAACTTTTACATGTTTTCTCAGGTCGCTAAGGTAGCACGACTGGACTAGGGCGCACGCGTCTGCACGGCGTCTAACTAGGGTTGCATGGTCTTTTGAACGTTGAACTATTGTTTCATTGTTGAGATACTGTTTTTGAATAAGCTTCCGCTGTAAACGGGATTTTTAAACTATGTTTTGAAATTGCATTTATATTCATTTAGACTTGTTTATTGTGATCGTTGGTTTGGATCCTGGTTTGTCATGCGCCTCGCGGTAAAACTCCGCAAGTGGATTTTGAGGGTGTGACAGATTGGTATCAGAGCCAGGTTATAGTGAACTAGGACTGCATGTAGAGTCTAGTCTATAGCCGAGTCGCACACACTAGACGATCACATGGTACTAAACGTTATAGTGGTTTACGTATGGTCTTGTCGGGGTGTCTCTAAATCGTTGGTCTTTCTACGTTACATCATCCGTTCTACCTTAGGTTGGGTTACTTGTTTTCTAGGCAGTGTAGTCTATTGGAGTAACTCGTGTGCTCTTGAGATTGTCCAAGGCTCGGACATCTCCCTTTCGCACTCCAATAGGAACACTTGTCATAAACTACCGTAATATTACGGTGTGTAGCTAAGAGTCTATGTTCGGTGATTTGAACTTTGAACTAGGAGAACACTTGGAGGACCATGTAGAGCGGTTTATCATTTTGGGTGCACACAAAATCATAAACCGAAATGCATGGAAGCCCTAGTGAGCTCTGGGTTTGAGGGGATAGTCCTGGATTGGATCTAGCTTTGATCTTGTGAACATTAGTGGTTATCTTTAACTGCGAAACTAAATTTTCTCGTTCTTTCTGCCAGAATCATGTCTGGAGAACAAGGAGGACGTGGAGGTGGTCGCAATGGTGGACGTGGTGGTGGTCGCGGTGGTGCTGGTGGTCGTGGTGGAGGTATTAACCTATCGCAGGCTGATCTGAACAACTTGCTCCAAGCTGCCTTTCAGTTAGGACACAACGGTGGTGGTAAGTTGATTTATCCATTTTCTTTGCCTCATTGGTGAACCTTGTTTACGTATTTCGTGGTTTCTCATACGTTTCATTTCAGGTGGTCCTGTTGACCCACCCCCACCCATGTGCACCTACAAGATGTTCCGGGACTGTAAGCCGCAGGAATTCTCTGGCACTGAGGGTGCGGTGAGCTTGCTTAGGTGGTTGGAGAAAGTGGAGTCAGTATTTCTGATGTGTAACTGTCTCCCAGAAGATCGGGTAAAGTATGCAGCTGCGTTATTCCAGGATGTGGCATTGACTTGGTGGAATGGCATCACCCAGAATATGGGTATTGGGGAGGCATATGCTATGCCATGGGAGAATTTTGTGCAGTTGCTGAAGCGTGAGTATTGTCCGAGGGAAGAGGTACAGAAGCTGGAGCATGAGGTGTGGAACCTCAAGATGACTGGGTCGGAAATTGAGAAGTATACTGTGAGGCGGATGAGTTGGCAGTGCTGTGTCCCGATCTGCATGTGCCAGAATACCGTAGGATTGAACACTATGTCTCGGGGTTAGTACCGGAAATTGCAGGGTTAGTGGCTGCGGGAAATCATCCTACGTATGCAGAGGTAGTCCGATCGGCTCATAGGATGACCAACTTAAAGGTAAATGAGGGTATTTTGCCTGCAAAGGGTTCAACTGTTAAGGCCCAGAGAACAACAAGCGCAAGTGGGAAAATGACGGGAAGGGATCTGGGCCAGCACAGCAGAATAAGAGGTTCGACAATGGGGGTTCTTCTTCTTCGGGTAACAAGCAGGGTGGTTATGCGGGGAAACTGCCCAAATGCAACAAGTGTGGACGCCATCATCAAGGGAACTGCGACAGTAACCGTTGTCACCGCTGCCAGCGAATTGGGCATTATGCCAAAGATTGTCGGGTTGCACTTCCATCGACCCAGGCCCCGACTACTAACTCAGCTTCGACCACTCAGGGGACTACAGGAAAACAAGGATGCTACAACTGTGGTGACACTGGGCATTACAAGAAGGATTTCCCAAAACTGAAGCAGGGTGGGAACAACGGTAATGGGAACAACGGGGGCAGCGGCAGAAATGCACGTGCCTTCGTCATTGGAGCCGCTGAGGCTAGACAGGACCCTGACACAGTCACCGGTACGTTTCTTCTCAATAATCGTTCTGTTAGCGTGTTATTTGATTCTGGTGCCGACAAGAGTTTTGTATCCATGGATGTTAGTCGACTGCTAGATGTAGTACCCGTACCATTAGAGACCAAGTATATTATTGAGTTGGCTGACGGTAAAACGATTGAAGCTACTAGTATCCTTCGGGAGTGTCAATTAGAGTTGTCGGGTTTATCATTCCCCATCGACCTTATGCCGGTACCTTTGGGTAGTTTTGATGTTGTGGTAGGAATGGATTGGTTATCTTTGTATCGCGCGGAGATTGTCTGTTACGATAAAGTTATTCGGATTCCTCTCCCTGATGGAGAATTCCTTTCTGTGTACGGTATCAAGGGTGGTGTTCCGCTAAACATCATCTCTAGCATGAAAGCCCTTAAGTGTCTTCGAAAGGGTTATCCAGCCGTTTTGGCGCTTTTATCTGTTTCCTCTAGTGATGAGAAGAAGATCGACGACATTCCGGTGGTACGCGAGTTTCCTGATGTTTTTCCCGATGATTTATCTGGTCTTCCTCCTCATCGTCAAGTCGAGTTCGGTATTGATCTTGTACCAGGGGCTGCTCCTATTGCTCGGGCCCCCTATCGTCTTGCACCTCCCGAGATGCAGGAATTGTCTAGTCAGCTACAGGAACTCTTGGACAAGGGCTTCATCCGACCAAGTTCTTCCCCTTGGGGAGCCCCGATTCTATTTGTTAAGAAGAAGGATGGAAGTTTCCAATTGTGTGTGGACTATAGAGAGCTGAACAAATTGACCGTCAAGAACCGTTATCCTCTTCCACGTATTGATGATCTATTCGACCAGCTTCAGGGTTCTAGTTATTATTCCAAGATCGACTTGAGGTCCGGTTATCACCAGCTGCGCGTCAGGGAGGCTGACGTTGCCAAGACTGCCTTTCGAACACGTTATGGCCATTTCGAATTCTTGGTCATGCCTTTCGGTCTCACGAACGCACCGGCGGTTTTCATGGACTTGATGAACCGCGTCTGTAAACCATATCTGGACAAATTCGTCATTGTATTTATTGATGACATTCTGATCTACTCCAAGAACGAGACCGAACACGGGGAACATCTGCGGTTAGTTTTGGAACTCTTGCGACGGGAACAACTTTACGCCAAGTTCTCAAAGTGTGACTTTTGGTTACGCGAAGTTCAGTTCCTAGGACATGTGGTTAATGAACTAGGAATTCATGTCGATCCAGCTAAGATCGAAGCAATCAAGGACTGGGGAGCACCAAAGACGCCAACTGAGGTGCGGCAATTCCTAGGCCTTGCGGGCTACTATCGTCGTTTCATTCAGGGGTTCTCGAAGATTGCTCAACCCCTCACCACTCTCACGCAGAAGGATAGGAAATTCGACGGGGGTGAACCACAAGAGTCCGCGTTTGAGGAACTAAAGTCTAAACTGTGTTCTGCTCCTATTTTGTCTTTACCTGAGGGTCCTGATGATTTTGTTGTTTACTGTGATGCTTCTATTCATGGTCTCGGTTGCGTGTTGATGCAACGCGAGAAAGTGATCGCGTATGCTTCTCGTCAACTCAAGGTGCACGAGAAGAACTACACCACCCATGACTTGGAGTTGGGTGCAGTGGTTTTCGCGTTGAAAATTTGGAGACATTACTTGTACGGTACCAAATGCACCATCTACACCGATCACAAGAGTCTCCAACATATTTTCGACCAACAACATTTGAACATACGGCAGCGTCGTTGGATTGAGCTCCTGAACGACTATGATTGTGCTATTAAGTACCATCCTGGCAAGGCGAATGTTGTAGCAGGCGCCTTGAGTAGGAAGGAATCTACTAAACCTCGTCGCGTTCGGGCATTGCAGCTCACCATTCATTCATCTTTACCTGATCAACTCCGTTCTGCTCAGTTGGAAGCTTTGAAGGAGGAAAACCTTAAAGCTGAAACTATGCACGGTGCCGACAAGCACCTAGAGCGAAGGCCTGATGGCCTGCACTATTTCGCAGAACGTATATGGGTTCCTTTATTCGGGGGACTACGGGAGCTTGTCCTTGATGAGGCTCATAAGTCCCGGTATTCTATTCATCCTGGTTCGGATAAGATGTACCAAGATCTGAAGGTGCTTTACTGGTGGCCAAACATGAGGTCGGACATAGCCTCATACGTGAGCAAATGCTTGACCTGTGCTAAGGTCAAGGTGGAATACCAGAAACCGTCGGGTCTCTTGCAACAACCTGAAATTCCGGAATGGAAATGGGAACGGATTACTATGGATTTTGTCACACAACTTCCTAAATCACCAAGCGGGAATGACAAGATATGGGTGATTGTCGATCGATTGACGAAATCAGCCCATTTCCTTGCCATTAAAGAGACCGACACCATGGATCGTTTGGCTCGTCTTTACTTGAAAGAAGTTGTTTCTAAGCACGGGGTACCAGTTTCTATTATCTCGGATCGTGACTCCCATTTTACTTCTCACTTCTGGAAGTCTTTGCACAAGGCTTTGGGTACCCAACTAGACATGAGTACGGCTTATCATCCACAGACTGACGGTCAGAGTGAGCGCACGATTCAAACTTTAGAAGACATGCTGCGGGCATGTGTGATCGATTTTGGCAAGGGTTGGGAAGCTCATCTACCGTTAGTGGAATTCTCGTACAATAACAGTTATCACACGAGCATCAAAGCGGCTCCGTTCGAAGCAATGTACGGACGGAAATGCCGTTCTCCTCTTTGTTGGGCTGAAGTGGGTGAGAGTCAACTCACTGGGCCTGAATTAGTGTACGAAACTTCGGAAAAGATCGTACAGATTCGTAATCGGTTGGCGGCGGCACGGGACCGGCAAAAGAGTTATGCTGATCAGCGTCGCAAACCACTGGAATTCAAAGTCAATGACAAGGTACTTCTAAAAGTCTCACCGTGGAAGGGCGTCATACGCTTTGGGAAGCGTGGCAAACTCAATCCGCGGTATGTCGGCCCATTTACGATCCTGGAACGGATTGGGCCGGTGGCATATCGTCTTGAATTACCGACGGAGCTCGGTAACGTACATAACGTCTTCCATGTGTCAAACTTAAAGAAGTGTCTAGCTGACGAGTCTCTCATCGTTCCACTAGAAAAGATCAAGGTTGATGATCGTCTTCGTATTGTGGAAGAACCTGTGGAGATCCTTGATTACAAGATTCGTAGCCTACGTCACAGCAAGATTCGTATCGTTAAGGTTCGGTGGAACTCGAACCGGGGACCGGAGTATACGTGGGAACGGGAGGATCAGATGAAGTCTAAGTATCCTCATCTCTTTCCTAAGGAAGCGTTCGAGTCGAGATTCCTTTTAACGTGGGGATGATGTGACAACTCGGGTAAATCTCTCTTTTGGTTTCTATCTTTTGCTTGTTTCCTTCGTTATTTCTTTTGTTCTTTTGGTACTTGTGCAATTTTCGGGACGAAAATTCTTTTAACGTGGGGATGATGTGACACCCGGCAAATTCTGGTTAACAACGTTGTCTAGATGAAAGCCTACCTTAGCGAGTCACGCGTATATTGTACTTAACTGGGTTAGTTAAGCCGGGTTATGGTTCGGGAACTATTGGTTAGTCTAGAAGATCATTGGATGTTGGTCTAGAGGTTCGTTAGATGTCAGTCCTTAACCAAGTGTACAAACGGTGACGATTTGTAGGATCGTCAGGGCATACGGAACATACGAGTCTCGAGTCCCGGGAATTGGTGAACGAGTGTAAATATGTGTATTTACTTGTATTATGTGTTTACAATCATTATGTGACTTGTCGGTATGTTAATATGTGTTAACATATGTTAAAACGGGGTTTAACGCGCAAAACGCACAAAACCAACCCCTATAGGCGATTAGGAAGCCTAATCACCTATAGGGGAGGCGAGTAGGGGACTTTAAGGGCGATTAGGGTCCTAATCGTGTGGATGTATAGGCGATTAGGCCCAATCACATGAACATTCATGCGATTAGCAGCTCTAATCGCATGAAACTGCTGCACAATCGCTAGTAACGGGCTGGACGACTAAAAACGACTATAAATACCATACTTAACCTCCTAAACTTCATTATACAAACCCTAGTCGTCCCATAACCCGCCCCAACACATAAATAACCTCTGGAAGGCGATTTTTGATCAAAACACAAGGTTTCAAGCTTGAATCATCATACTTTCATAATCCTAAGGTTTGATTTTCATCCATAACTCTTTATAAACGTTTTTAATCAATCCCTAATGGTCCAGACCTGTTCTTAAACGAAAAAGCTTTCTGAAAATCGTCAATAAGGGTTGTTAATCGGATTATAACTAATATACATGCGTTATGGGTGTGTATGATTAGAAAGCTAGGATTTTTATGATTCATGATGATGATTTGATATGTTATTATGTTAGATCAGAATTGATATTGATAGTATGATGATAGAAATCTCAGTAATTGGATATTAGGGTTATGATTACGCGTGTTAGTATGATGTTGCATGCTATGTGAATGGTGTTTGGATTACTTGGTTGCATGCAGGACTGATTATACGAGGTTAAACGAAGGATTTTGGGTTAAACATGTTTAGGATAGTGTTTGGGGTGATATTGGGTGGTTACACACGTTCTGGATCTGATTTGGGGCGTTAAACGCGCGAAAAACCGGAACAGCAAGGTTACAGGCGAGTAGCACTGCTAATCGCCTATGTTATAGGCGAGTAGGGTGCTAATCGCCTATAATTTCATGTGATTAGCCCCAATTGCTAGTAAGTTCAGGTGATTAGCCCAATTGCTAGTAAGTTCAGGTGATTAGCCCCAATTGCTAGTAATTTCATGTGGCATAGCTCCTAATCGCCTATAATAGAGGCGATTAGGGTTCCTAATTGCTAGTTGACCAACCTAAATGCTAGTTGACTTTTCCTAATCGCGTGTACTGCTGCTGTAAGTGTAAATTAGCATTCCGAGACCCGATTTAACATGTAGTAACATGCTAGGAACCCGTAACATGTCTAATAACTTGGTAACATATATTTGGATGTAATTCGGTGATACGTGAACTATGTGCTATAACTTGTTGTGCGTTAACGTATGTTAAGTGTGAATGCGTTATTGTATGTTGTGGAGCGTAAACATAACACGGGGAGTCTCGGGTCACCAATGGGATGTCGAGTCTTGTACTTTGGGTCAGTTAAACAGTCACGGTGTTTTCAAACGAACTTGGTTATGGTCTGGACATCTAGGGACTAATTAACCTGCGGGTTATTAGTCTAAGTACTTGTAACTGTCGTATGTTAGGTCGCCGCTGTACGGGACTAGCATAGCAGCTGAGTTTACTCGGGTTAAGGAGTAACGCAACTTAAGGTGAGTTTACGGCCCCTCTTTTAAACTGGTTTCATACTTTCGGGGGAGAAAACATGTGTTAAAACAATTATTTGGTAACTACTGTCATACTATGGGTTTCTATTGTGTACTACACGATCTTTGGAAGTCCCGGGGGGAACCATGAATGTGCGGGTTTGCACAACGGGGAAATGTGAATAGCGCTATTGGGAGTGACCAACCCCGCTCGTCGGCTTGGAGGGTCGGGCGAGTGCATATTGTCTCAAACAGGAACAACAGGAACATTTGGTACTTTTCGGGCACAACATCTGGTATTCGAGTTAGTAATGGTTTTCCAATCGTGGTAGTAACAAAACGTACGCCTAGCTAGCGTATACTGGTTTTCGATTTGTTATAGTATGGACAGGTAGACTTGGTACTTGGATACAAAACCTGTAAACTCACCAGCATTTTTGTGCTGACGTAAACTTTTACATGTTTTCTCAGGTCGCTAAGGTAGCACGACTGGACTAGGGCGCACGCGTCTGCACGGCGTCTAACTAGGGTTGCATGGTCTTTTGAACGTTGAACTATTGTTTCATTGTTGAGATACTGTTTTTGAATAAGCTTCCGCTGTAAACGGGATTTTTAAACTATGTTTTGAAATTGCATTTATATTCATTTAGACTTGTTTATTGTGATCGTTGGTTTAGATCCTGGTTTGTCATGCGCCTCGCGGTAAAACTCCGCAAGTGGATTTTGAGGGTGTGACATTTCTGGTCTCATCACACCCGGCGTTTGCCAAAATCAGTTCTTCAACCGATGATTAAGGACCCACAAAAATACATCGACGGAGCAACAAAGAAATCTAAGGATCTTAATTTGGGGGTTAAGGTTCTTTACCTCTACTCTTTTAATTTGATTGCTAACAGTTTCAATTTAGAGAAATTCCTTTTTCTGGCTAAATTTAGTTTGTTTTTTAATTCCTAATTCTTCATTTTACTAGATTTGTATAGTCCTTGGCTGCAAATGAATTGTTGGTGAGGTTAGTATGGTAAGTTCATTGTTGGTAAGTTCATTGTCGTTGCTATGGCCATTTGATGTAAAAAAAATAACCCCATACAATTACGCATATGGCTGGGTGGTAATGGGGGATTCTTCTTCTATTAAACGCTGCCTTAGATAAATCTAAGTATGCTTAAAACAAGTGCTATAAGATATTCTTTTAGTATATTATGCAAATTTTAATATTTTTAATTTTTGTTTATGACATTATTGGGACATTCTTTTGCTTGGATTCATGTAATAATGATATTTCTTTACCATTAGTTTGCACATGATGTAATTGTTGTTCTTTTCAGAAGCTTCTCTATGGATAATCAATTTTTTTTTTTTTTTTTTTTTTTTTTTTGTGACTAATATGGAAATGATTATTCTATATTGGCCATTAGACCATAAATTGGACATTGTATGTGAACTCAAACTACAAGAAAAGCATTATTTTGCTGTCGTAATAATCTTGGTTATTTTCTTACTTTGTCTTTGTTCGTTGCATAATGAAATAAGAGCCATGCCTCTAGAAGAAGTAGTTGCCTAGCCAATGTCAAAAAGTATGAATGAGGTACATTTTGATGCTTCAACTATGTTTTAGGTTTGGCTATCATGTTGTTAATCTCCCAACCCACACACAGTTTAAACCATTTGATGCTCCACCGGATATAGTCCTCAACCAAATTGACCCAATGTGTAGTTTCCAATTATAATCATGCAGACGACTAATAATTACAAAAGAGTGTTCAACTAAATTGGAATAGTCCTCACTCCTTAGGTAACTACTAAGCAGTTAACGCCGTAAAATATCGGTAATCGGTCAAGGACCGATATTTGATATATCGGTTATGGCGGTGAGATATCGGTGGGATATCGGTAGTTATAAGTATAAGGACTAGATGTGAATTAGTAAAGATAGAGGGTTAAATGTTTAAATACATAAACTAATTTTACACTTGTTATATAAAATATTAGAAGTTTAGGCACTAAATAAAAACTATTGAAAGGTAGAAGGGTTATATATGTACATTCTAAACATTGAGGGAGTAACTTAATATTAGGGTATTAGGGTATTAGGGTATTAGGTTAAAATAGATAAAAAAAACAACATATCAGCCGTCATCTTCTTCATATTCATTCAAGCACTGCAGCCTCCATCTCCATTGCTGGCTACCATCTTCATTCTAAACTTGATCTCCATTGTTGTGCTTCATATTCATCTTCATCTTGCTTCTCCATTCTTGTCGCAAGTAAACTTAAATTTCCTCATTTTTCATCTCCATTCTTGAACATAAAAGGTTGGATTGTTTAGTCTGAGACATGAGTCAGACTAAAATTTGGCCATTCTATCTACTAAAATGGGAAAAAAAAAAACAGAAAACGAGAATTTCGGTGATATGACCGAGATTTTTGAAGTCAAATATCGGTGATATATCGCCGATATCGGCCGATATTATCGCCACCGATATTATGACCGATATTATGCACCGAGATTATGCTTTAGGGCCGATAACCGATATATCGGACCGATATAACCGATATATCGCCGATATTAACTGCTTAGGGTAACTATAAAAATAGTTAGCTTTGAATCATTATTTTTGTATATAATCACGTGGACGTTTTGCTACATTCCATGATCTCAACAATTGGGGACTTGCTCTAAATGTTACTTCGGAAATATTGCATGATTTGTTCTAAAACTTCTTATATAGTTCTTAACAAAATGCTATATTCCAAACTTTTTTTCCATAAAATTTGTACTTCCGTTTATTGTAAATGACTTTACAGGCACTGAATAATAAACTGTGAAGGCTAAAGATAGAAACACAAAAATGGAACTATGGAGTTCTAGATTGAGAACTCCATTGAGTTGTGAGAACCATAAGAACCCATCCTAACCATTGATCACACATATCCAACGAATGAAAATCAATCTAGATTGGTTTTTGTCTTGTTTTAAAACACAATATTTTATTAGTTATTTTAAATATAAAATCCTCCAGCAAGGGTAGTTTAGGTATATTAGGCAAAACAAATATTTTGTTTATCTCTCATCTCAGACACATCACATCAAATATTTCCCCTCTCATAAAAATTCCAAAAAATAGAACTCATAACCTCAGAGTTTTCTTCCAAACATGCTTCACATATATAAATACGTATTTCCCTGGTGTAAATAGCTAACAAACATCTATACATTCGTATTACGCTACTGTAAAAATAACTAGTAATATTTATAACATTTGTATTACGCCATTGTAAATACCCCACAACATCAATAAAATTTGTATTACATCATTGTAAATAACCAATATCTATAAAATTCATACTACACCATTGTTACTAACCAAAAAAAATCTATAAAATTGGTGTATACCAGTATACCATTCATTGTACAAAAAAACCCAAAATCCAATTTCTTCTCCCTTTCTAAATCATCATCAACATCATCTTTGAACACAAAAAAAATAAGATCAAGTCAAAAAAAAAAAACCACAAGAAAAATCTTGATAGCAAACCTATCTTGAGAGTCTTTGTGCAAGTTTACGTTGGTGTAAAAACCACCATTACCGACGTCTCTTTCTCCATGATCACTAGTAACTTGTAAAACCATGACCACTGTCTCCTACACCCGCCATGAATGCACCAATAAACTCAACACCACCATTGCTTGAAAATCCAACCCACCATGAACAAAACCCACCACCACGGTTGAAAACCCCTAAAAATCTTACATCACCCAACAATTCGTTTTTTTTTAGCAATGCAATCGAAGATAAATTCATTTTTTAAACCTTGTTCTAATTTTTCTTCAAAATCGCTAAAAACAAACCAAATTTGTTCTAAGAATATGTCAAACGAGGAAGAGGACTTCACCACAGAACCATAAATTCCAATTATATACACTCCACGATCTCTAAAGACAGATGGGTATAACATTTTAAACGATGGCAATGAGGGGGTTGGTCTTGTTTGAAGATAATAGAGAGAAAGAGAAGTGAAGTATCTGGTGGTTGTGTATCAAAATAAGAGAGAGAAAGAGAAGTGCATATTATATATATAATATGGCTTGTCAGACTATATTGGGAAAAGAATTGGGAAGAGAAATGTTTATTTTTTTTGGACAAAAATACCGTTTAGTATTAAAAACATCAAATTAATATGTGTCACGATTTGATTGGCTTAGGAGAGTTCTTGAGTTCTCTCAACTCATAAGAGTTCTCAAATGATCCCAATCATATATGATTAGGATCATCACGTAACTTCTTCTTTTTGTAAAGATAATTAACTAATTAGATAGATGACAATACGTAAGATAAAATGTTAATGATAAATTAATTAGATAGATGATAATTAATGTAAAGATAGTTAAACTATTTAATATTCAACCATTATGTAACTTCTTCTTTTTGTTCTCACATGATGTTTTATGAGAAGGAAAAGAACAAATTCTAATCAATAGGAAGCTTTCATTTACTAATTGTATTGAATGTTAAATTGATTATTATTTTTTGTAAACCCCTCTAAACTAGTTAAATAAATGAAACCCATAATTCATTAATAAATATATTCTTCCAAATCAAATCTTATTTAGAGTGAAGGATAATTTTGATATGTGTAGGATATATGTAAGATGGATTTTTATATGTGTAGGAAAAACGTATGATAACTCGGTATGTGTACGGTAAACATATGATGATTTCGATATATGTAGGGTGAATTTTTATATGTGTAGGACAACTTTTGATAATGTGTAGGATAAAATGTTAATGATTAATTAATTAATTAGATAGATGATAATTAATGTAAAGATAGTTAAACTATTTAATGTTTAACTAACTTCTTCTTTTTGTTCTCACATGAAGTTTTATTCTCATTTGCTTGTTTTTGGTATATTCATATAATTACCAAAACGACCATAAAACTTAAGAGGATATTCGTATGATAACTCGATATGTGTAGGATAAACCAGTTGTGCCTTAGTTTAATTACCAACTTGCCGAAAAATGAAAAAATGAGTTTATAAAATTAGTGAGTTTTCTTATCATTTTTAGATAATAAGTATTGTATCTTTACTACCTAGGTTATAAAACATTTCATAAGGACTTCTTAAAATTTAAGTGGTACAAGTATATTTACTTATCATACAATACCTAATGCACATCTTAACTACTTTTTAAGGGCAAATTATTCTTTTAAACTTTTCTTTAGTTACACCACATTATAGTTATTGAACCAAAGTAATATTAAAGACTTTACATTAATCATGTACAATTAATCCATTAGTAATATTAAATGTTTGTACAAGATAATATTAATATTAATATTAATATATTTATAAGTAAATATTATTTAAATTTAGTATTATCTTTTTTTTAAATATACTAATAATAATAATAGTAGTAGTAGTGGTAGTGGTCATGGTAGTCGTGGTCGTGGTCGTGATCATGGTAGTGGTAGTGGTCGTGGTAGCGCCTCATGCGCTCAAATTAGACCTTTAATTTCCCTTGATTCATGCTAGGATGATGCTTTAGGGATGTAAATGAAATGGATTTTCGGGGTGTTACATATTTGTTGCTAAACGTTTATATTAGTGCATGAAGTGCAAATTCGTATTGAAGGTTACCTTAAAATTTTCGGGGTGTTACATATTCGTATTGAAGGTTACCTTAGAGTTTTATTTGTTGCTAAACATTTATTTTATTATCTAACCCGTGTTGCTAATTGTTAATCACGCTTATTAGCGTAAGTAAACGATACGGATTTTCACGGTGTTACATATTTGTTCAAGGTGATAGGAGTGGTGCTATGCTTGGCATCATTTTATTCTTGAAATCCCAAAAGTGCATTCGAAAGGGTTATCTAGCCATTCTAGCTACTATTTCTGATACCCAGACTGAAGAGAAGAAAATCGAAGACATTCCTGTCATTCATGATTACCCAGATGTCTTCCCAGATGAGCTTCTAGGGCTCTCGCGCCTTCAGCAAGTGGAGTTCCAAATCGATCTTGTGCCTGGAGCAGCCCTAGTTATACGTCCACCATATCGTCTTGTGCCAGGTAAGCTTTAAGAATTATCCACCCAACTCCAAGAGCTATTGGATAGGGATTTCATCAGACCTAGTTCTTCACCGTGAGGAACCCTAGTCCTATTTGTAAAGAAGAAGGATGGGAGTTTTTGCTGGTGCATTGACTACCGTGAACTGAACAAGGTGTCTGTCAAAAACCTAAACCCACTACCTCGTATTGATGACTTGTTTGACCAGCTTCAAGGGTTTAGTTTCTACTCCAAAATTGATTTGAGGTCAGGATACCATCAATTGAGATATTAGACGTGGATGTGGCCAAGACGGCCTTTCAAACTCGATACGAACATCATGAATTTCTTGTCATGCCATTCGGGTTAACCAACGCACCTACGGTTTTCATGGATCTTATGTACCGTGTGTGCAAGCCTTACTTGGATAAATTCGTCATTGTATTAATCGATGATATTCTTATTTATTCCAAGAACAAGGAGGAGCACGAGCAACACCTGCAACTGATATTGGAACTTCTGAGGAAAGAGCAGCTTTATGCTAAATTTTCCAAATGTGAATTCTGGATTCGCAAGGTCCATTTCTTTGGATACGTAGTCAATGAAGCTAGAATACATGTCGATCCCGCGAAAGTTGATGCCATTAAACGTTGGGCGGCACCTAACACTTCTACTGAGGTACGGCAATTCCTTGGCCTTGCGGGTTACTACCACAAATTCATTGAGGGATTCTCAAAAATCGCTAAACCACTCACTACTCTAACTTAGAAAGGTATCACTAATAAATTGGGAGATGCCAAAGAATCTGCTTTTCAATTATTGAAACAAAATCTCTGCAGTGAACCCATCCTATCCTTACTTAAGGGTACATACGATTTTATTATGTACCGCGATGCTTTTTTTCAAGGTATTGGGTGTGTATTGAAGCAGAGTGAGAAGGTTATTGCATATGCTTCATGCCATCAAAAGGTTCACAAGAAGAACTACACTACTCATGACCTAGAATTGGGAGAAGTCGTTTTTGCACTAAAAATCTGGAGGCACTATTTGTATGGAACGAAGTGCACCATCTTCATCGATCAAAAAAGTCTCCAGCACATATTGATCAGAGGGATTTGAACATACGACAGTGTCCCTGGGTTGAACTCTTGAATGATTATGACTGTGCAATTAGATATCATCTGGGTAAAGCTAATTTGATAGCGGATGCCCTTAGCCCTAAGCAATCGAAGCCTAAGTGAGTTCGAGCCTTACAACTCGCTATCCACTCAAACCTTGAAGAAGAGTTCAAACTCCCCGTTATTATTGCATCCGATTTGTCAAAAGAAGAAAAAGAAAAATTAATGGGAGTTTTGAAACAGCACAAGAAAGCAATTTGTCACGACCCTCCTAAAATCAGCTTAAAATTTTCAGGTTCTAGACTTTTCTGGGGCCATTTAGTCACCTCTAGAGCCACCGGAAGTTTCTGGAACAACCCACGACCTTCCATCAACCATAGCACATACTTGAGCATCAAGAATCAGCCAAGAAGGGCCTAGAAAATACCGGAAAGGGCTGCACAAAACAGCCCTAAAGTGTAGCCAAAGAAGTCTCTAGATTAACCTCAAAATATCAAGATCTTGCTAGAAAGTATCTAGTAGATGATTGTATAGAATGATCTAGACTTAAAACAATCTAGATAATCTACGTACTAGTATAAATAGGTGATTAGGGGTTCCATTTGAGGGCACCCCTCATAACGTGATCACTACTCACATCACTTGTAAAGCTTCTTGTAACTTTCTTATTGTATCAATGTAAAGAGTTAATCTTTCATAACTTCAACGCTTCCGCATCACTTAACGTGAATTACTATATAACCAGATCAAAGGTTTAACTTAGAGGCATTCTAAGTTGCCGCACGTGAGTCAAGAAAGTTACTCCGTGACAAGTGGTATCAGAGCCGCATCGGTTCATCGAGATGGCAAACAAAAAGACCAAGAGAAACGCTGCTACCAAAAAAGCAACACAGCATCAAAACGAGACTCTATAAGATGCCGAGACAAGCAAAGGTACGTCTATGGATTTAGTTAAGTCCTTAGACAAAATGATGGCCAATGTTGACGCATCGGTCACACAACTCGGAAATTTAGTCAATAACTACCTCAAAAAGCTAGAAGCTTTTGAACCATTACGTGTTGAGTTAAAGGAACTCAAAACCGACTTCAAAGATACTATTGAAGTCATACGTCTTGAGATGCAAGACACGATCAACAAGGAGGTTGCG